>CM060841.1:78517500-78882500 GCA_030762175.1 Metallyticus violacea
TTTCATGGCGCTAAACCATACAAGTTAATGAATGTAATAGCTCACCTAGTCTCGATAGTAATTCTAATTCTGTCTGTTCTTTTGCTTCTTTACAGGTAAGCTTCACAATCATATCTGCATGAAGTCCTAGTGGTAAGTGATAATTTTGTTTTTAACTTCAAAGAGATTTTAGTATTTTATAACTAAAACTTTGGATAGATTTGATATTCATTTTTTTCTGGGATAACAACTGAACATCTTTGTAATCACATTAGAGCAATTTTCCAAATGTGTTAACGATATTCTGTTCTTTATTTTCCAATGCTAATCGTATGATAATTTAAATATATGGCTACCACCTATAGGCAAAACAGTTCTGATGGAACGCCAATGCATTAGCTGGTGCTGCTGTAACGCCTTCTTTCCTACTCCCTTTGACATTAAATCATACGCAATAGTAAGAATTGCCCATGAACACGTGACTCACGCAGAATGGGACAGCATTCATGTACACTATATATTATTGGTAGTAAATTATTCATGTGTGTTTTAAATGAAGACGCATTGGACCATGAATTAACGCATTTTTCTTAATAAAAGCAAAACAAACTATATTATTTACCTGGCCCCAATGTAGATATCGATTGTAGATAAAATTGTGGAAATGTGGTTCATGCTTTTAATTGCATTGCTTTGTTAAATTGTTTTATTGCAGTGGTTTATAGTTGAAAGTATATCAAAAGTAGGTTATTACTTCTTTTGTTTTATACTAAGTTAATAAGATTTACTACCGTCACGGGTGACCGAAGTCGTTAAGGCGCGGACTCGTGAACGGGAAGTCTGGGGTTCGAATCCCCCAGGACCGTTCTCCCTGACTGAGGTTTTTTCCAGGTTTTTCTCAGGCCTCATAAATGACAAATGCAGGGGAGGTACTCTAAACTTAGGCCTGGAACGTTTCCTTCCTTAAAAAATTCTTTCCCAATATATCATTTCATCATCAGTGTCCACCACCTGTAGTGTCTCAGTAGTAAAAGCGGGCTTTACACAACATTAAAAAAAAATATGATTTAATGAAATCACACCAGAAACTTGCTCAACAGAAAGAAAGTGTTAGTACAACATGGGTTGCTCTTGTATGTCTTAATTATGGCAGTGTACTGCATAATACCATATTTACATTTCCTAAATAGCAGCAATTAAAGATGTAGTGGACAAAAAGCAGTGCACACTTTGCAGTTAATGATGAATATGTAGTGTGTATTAAATATTTTGTCCCAAAATTTATGGTTAGGGGGGCCACTTACCTTGTGAAAATTTCTATAATATACCATTATATATTATTTTTCAAGCGTAAAATCCTAAGTATGGCTTGCTTCGGATGGGAATGAAAGCCATGGGTCCCGGAATATAAAAGAATCTCAAGCCTGAAAGAAGAGGCCTCTGAGCAAAAAATTTCGGCTGTTTCACGCCCTAAATTGAATGGGACGCTGATGACCTGAGATGTTAAACAGCGTCCGTAAATAAACCAAATAAACTTTATAAGAGATTATATTTTAACACATTTTAAAGTGTTTTTTCTTTTTAATTCATATGTAGGAAAGACTAATTTTTTGGTACATACATCTAACCCAATGAAGAACTCCATGGCACTAATATCTTTTCCATACTTGGAAAATTTTGCTTCATATTATGCTTTGCCTATTAATAGAGTATCACAATTGCATGTAACAATGCGCAATATGACGCAATGCGTAAAACCTATGAACAATA
This sequence comes from Metallyticus violacea, assembly GCA_030762175.1. Taxonomy (NCBI): domain Eukaryota; kingdom Metazoa; phylum Arthropoda; class Insecta; order Mantodea; family Metallyticidae; genus Metallyticus; species Metallyticus violacea. Next base: position 78,519,250 of record CM060841.1, read on the forward strand.
GAAAATCTGTAATTAATAAAGTGCAACAAGTTTTCTCACAATTCCAATTTTTGGACTTGTGTCGTTTCTCAAGGATATTTCTACAATTATTTGTTTTAGGCAGATAGAGCCTTGAAGTTGATTTAGGCCTGTGGATGTGTTGACGCAAGAAAATATCTCCCTGTTTGAGGAGCAAGTTCAAAGCGACAGTCATCTGAAGACAAAAGAAATAGATGCAAGACGGGGGCTTTCTAAAACAAACGTGCTTTAGTATTTGAAATGCAAGTGTGCATGGAAACATTTGAACTTTTAGCCATAGTTCGAGTATAGGAATTCATCACAAGGGACCAAACTATGGGTCTTTACTATGACTCCCTTTTCAAAAATAGATTGTCGAGCAGTGTCAGAAGGATGAAGCACTTGCTAGATAGTCCAAGGTCACACACTCCATGTAGTGGTGTACAATTACTGTTAACCTGAGAGCCATAAAGTATTTACTTTCAGATGGCGGACAGCATCCTAAAGTAATTAACCATTTTCAGCTGTACTTGAAATATTAATAACATACCTGAAGGGGTAGCCATTTGACGACGATCAGTAGCACTCACAGGGCCGATACCTGTTGTTGCAAGACAGAGCATATTCAGGAGAGGCAGCTTCTGTGCCGATTCTTAACAAGCTTCATGATGCAGAATGTACTTTCACGTAAGTAGGTGCTTCCAAACTTTGGTGCAATTATCCGTCCAAAGTCGCACACATTAGCAAAAAGTTCGTTGGAAAGAAGTCTGAAGAACTCAAATCTCTTTTCCTTTCTGTTTTAAAGGAAAGGAACTCCGTGTCTTTTATAGTTAGTTCTAATAAAGAATGGCATTGTAATTTGAACCTTATAGTAAGTTGTTTGTTTGAACAACCATTGTTGAGTGAAACTGTATGACTTGTCCTTAGCCGTAAATGCGTCCTGGGGAAAGGCACGCCTGCTTTTCACGATCTGTAGCGGAGAAAACCGAACACCTCTTCTCATCCTTTGTTTTAGTTTGGAGTTGCGAATGTTATCGCGCCTCTTCTACTTTTTGCCTATTGGAAATCACAATTAATTCACACACACACATGCACACTAAGCTAAATCTTACCTCCAGTAAATCCTATAAGCCGGTGGACCCGGTGATTTTTTGTGGCTCGCTACGACCTAACGGCCTACGCTCGCCTCCGTTTTCTAAACATAAATTCATAGTGGGTAAATCAAGTACAAAAAAGAGGAAGAAGAAGAAACTGGCATTAAAAACTCCCAATATAATTAAACCCGTGTATGGATAAGAGCCTTAAATTTGTGTAATGACGTCGGTCAAATCCACAAAAGAATTTAGGAAAAAAATCTCGAATCGTGTGCGCATACATATGTTAGCGGGTAAATCATTGTAATAATGGAAAATCTCCTTTACTCCTTATGGGGAGAGGGAAGGAAAAAAAAAAAAAAAAGGAATTACATCGTGGGGATTCGAAACCACTGTCTTAACCTTTCCTATATTTTCGCTTTGCTATATCTGTCTGATCTACCACACCGAGTTTATGGTAAGGCTGATTGTTGGCCTATATCTGTTAAAATCAGACTACCTTTGGCTAAGAACGTTGCCTTTTGTGAAAAAGCTCGTGATTTACCCCAGTAGGTATCTATGGGAAAAACTATTATACTGCAGTATCGTTATATGTAGAAGTTATTTATACTGCAGGAACGCTTATTAAGTAATTAATAAAGTAATCGTAATTTTAGAGGAAGGTACAGAATTTTTATTCTACTATTCTTTGGATCACACGGTTGCTTATGGGGCAGGGGCCGCATCATAAGGACCGGCGGGCCGTCTTTTGTCAGCATTAGTTCATGATGACAATATTTTGGAATCATAAAGAAATTCTGCTGATAAAGTCAAAGAATGGAACATCTCGTGCCACGGCTACGAGATCAATGCACAATGGCACAAGGAAAATGGGTCGTGAAACGCTGAGTCTAAAAGTCCTTAACCCAAGGCTGCTTTGTCATCCATCGTACAACCCATATCCTGCATCAGCAACTAATTTCAAAACTAAATCTAACGGATTTTCAAGAATGATGATTGATGGACCCTGCAGATAAACTTTTCGAGAGGCATCTTAATACAGAGATGTGAGAAATGCGTTCTGTAATTTACTCTATTACCTGCCTAACATGGTCAGTTCGAAGACTTATGGCCAAAACCTTACATTTCGAATAATACACTTCTCTCTTTTCCCAAATGTTTCTTTTTTCTCTGGTGTAAACTTTTCTCGACGTTTAATTCCTTCCTTAAGAACTATTTTTATTTGAAGGGCAATTCATAAAGTAAGTTCCGTCAATTGTTTTAAGGAATGTAAATTCATTTTTGAAACTTTTACTAACTCAAGTGAAAGGTACATTATTAAATTATTTTCTAAAGTAATTTACATTTACATTCTGGCATTTGTTGTTCCGCTTCACAAGTTTTGAAATCGCCTTTGCGTAGAACTTTGTCACCTATAATTGTAGCCGTCCTGTGGCGTTCTCCTTGAATACTTGTTAATTATTGTGCCCCGTTCTATGACTTTCATCAATATTTAGTAGCTTGTTTCAAAAAACTGTTGTCATGAGCTTTTTATTTAAGTCATCGCATAATACTCTCATTTACAAGTTTCCGGTGAACTGCAGTAATCTCACGATGAATTGCAGTTGCAGTTTGTGTGTGCCCGCATAACTTCAGTACTTCACACTTGGCGGAAGTTTGCTGCACACAAGAAACAAGTCAAATGTAACCTCACACTGCCAGGAGCCTATTGAACCAGCTACACAGCGAATCAAGTAATTTGATCGTACAAACAGACGATCTTGGTGCTGCAGTCACGTCTCCTTTCTCGAACGGCGGCGGAGAAAGCCGAGAAGTGGTAGTGTGACTTCAACAAATGCAGCAGATAGACAAGTCGTAACGCAGAGAAACAAGCAATCGTCCTCAAAATTTAACTTTTTATGATAAATATTAATAGTTAATCTCTTCAGTGTACAGCGAAATCAAGTGGGGAAACTGTAATGTAGTAATGCAATGTGTAAAGGAAATGATAATGATACGGGAAAAGGCATATGCCTCTAACACTATAAGTTTTGTATGTATTATTTTTTTGTTAAATGTAACCTAACCAAGCTTAAAATTGCAACCTATACGTTGTCCTCTCTAAAAAGTAACCTCTCTAACCAACTGGTTGGAAGAAAACAACAATATGCAGCTTATATAGTCATGAAGCAACAACGGAATTTCTTTTACGAATGCCCGTATTTGAGCATTTAGAATCAGTAAATGAAATAAAAGTAAAACTGCAAACTTTGCGTATTCCTCCCTAAAAAGTAAATACTTATTCTATTAAGAACAGTGTAGACAAACTATGAAGATTACAAGAGAGGGGAAAAAAAAATATTGAATCGTTGGGGGATCGCACCCACGACCTTCCCATTATTAGTACGACGCTCTAATCAACTGAGGTAACAGGCCGACATTTTCATCAAGACAATTATCCACCTATATTTGCTGAAGTCACATTAACTGAATTTGGGCTCGGTTTTCTCCGCTGCCGTTCGTCAAAGGAGGCGTGTCTCCAGTTCCTTCCTAATTTTTTTGCTTTACTCTTAGCCATAACACGAAATTAATATTTTAAAAATATTTACTGAAAAAAATTACTCTTGAACTACTTTTACGCACCAACACTCCCCAAAGTATTTCGCGAAGGTCGCTGATAAAATGTGCATTAGGAACAGCCAACGTGGGATAGGATTGCAAAGCGATAAAACTAACCCGCATACACACAGCATGGACCCAAGCAGCAGTTGTAATGAAAGTCTACTGGAACGCAAAATTGTAAAAGCTTTATAAAGAACCTCATTTCGTTTAACTTCTAGATGCGTTCATAGCAGCCCCGTATGTTGTGCTCCAGCCACTGCGGCACATTTCATGTACACGGGAGGCTTCCGCAGAGGATTACGTTGTTTAGGAGTATTTGATGAGAGAGAATCTAATGCAAACTAAACCCAACGTAGACGGTTTGTTGTTTCAGCTAAGAGAAATGTTCCTTCATCGACTTTAGCAGATTACTCGAAACCCTTTCTAGAACAGCCTTTACTGAATGTAAATCAAATGGGAGTTTTGAATTCATGCAGTTTAGATATATGAAAATAAGTAAAAAAATAAAAAAACAAGTTTTTTTTTCCAAATATTTAATTAGGGAATGGGTAATAAAGTCGTTAAGTTCATAATGCAGGAGCTGCGTAGACTAAGCGAATTCCTCAGCTAGTTCAATAACCTTAAAAATGAATGTAAAATCCAAATTATGGCCCTATTAATTAATAAAACAAGTTATGTCATTACTGTGTGGTATTAGGGGAACAAAAATAGATATCTTGCAATCTCTAAGTATTATAAAAGAGAAAAATAACTGAAAGTTTCAGTTACATTCGGTATTTAAGATGATGTTCATATGTTTCAATAAAGCAAAAAAAATTCTATTTAAAGCAATTACAATGTACTTAGCAAGTATATACAATCAACAGTCAACAATCGAAAGTTTCTCGATTTTCATTGGGTCTGAATTTTAATTTAAATGTTAAAAATACGTAACACAAAAGTTTTCTGAAGGTTATTACAGAACGCTCGTATATACGAATATAATTGTCACACACATATTAGATTAATATTTCACATTTGATATCTTCAGGACGATGCTTTTGTTAAATATAAAACATATGCATCCTTATAAATACAGTTTATATGTGAAGTTAATTTGTCATTTTATTTTAAAACAATAGAAAGGTAATTCAACGAAGGAATGCTTTTTAAATTTCGGTTTTCAAGTATACCCCTACTCCTAATGGTCCAGTGTTCCTAATTTTTGAAACTATTTTTCTTATTTTATTTAAATGGTGTATACCGAATTTTGTTGTGAAGAAACAAAAATTGATGCCTCTAGAGCAATTTTTAAATTTTGGGTTTAGGTAAACTTCTACTTCTAATAACTCGACTTCCCCGATTTTGAGGAACTACTTTTCTTATTTTAGTTAAATGTTATTTGCGGAGTTTCGTTGCAAAAAAGAAACTATCAACGCCACTAGAGTGATTTTTAAATGTTGGATTTCTGATAAACCCCTCCCCCACCTCCTAATAGTGCGAGTTATTTTATTTCAATGGCATATACCAAGTTTCTTCTAAATAAGTTAAAATTGCGGCCGCTACAGCGATTTTTAATAGCCCTGATCGCACAATTTTTCGGTGATAAATTTTGTTGTTCGTATGCTGTTCAAGACGCTCTGACTGATTTGTTCTTTGGCTACTCCATTTCTCACTGCACAGGTTTCCTCAAGAGACATCCATTTTTATCTTCCTTGCTTCTCTTCCCCTGCCTGCATGTTCCTTGAAGAGCTCTGTGCATCTTGTTCTGGGTCTGTCTTGTGTTCTTTTACCTATCCGGGTGTCCCACATGGAGATCTTGTAGGTTCACCTATTGCGACGTGGCCGCCACATTGTTATTTGCTTCTAGTAGCTATTTGTGCAATGTCTGTTGTCTGAGATAACTAATTGGGTATTTTGTCCATAAAGTTATTCCCAGGATCTTGCATTGCATTTTTCTTTGACATATTTGAATTTTGTTCTTCTGTTTTTCTGTTAGTGATCATACCTGGCACCCATATAGTAATATAAAAGTTTTGAGCGTCTGAATTCTGATTTTCTTAGTTAGTGTTTGGTCTAACAATATAAGCCCAAAATGCTCTCCAGGTTAGAAATTCTTCTTTGTATTTCTTTTTCCATATTATCTTTGAAGGAAATCTATTGCCCTGTGTGTGTGTATATGTATATGAAGAATCGTGTCCAGTTCTAGTGGCTGAGGAGCTGGAGAAGAGCATTCCAGGGCTCGCTGCGCATGCGCAACAGATTTACATCGTGTAACCAAGATAGAAGTGGAAGAATGGGTACTCCTAGTTCATAAACCTTCAAGCACGAAGTAGCCCTATGAAGTGTTGGGTTGTCATCCAGAAATTTGAAATCTTCATGAAATTGCTCCAAAGCTCTCTCAACAGTGTCAGCATTCATGTCCTCACGACTGATGTGGAAGTCTATATTTCCTTAGTAACAAATGTTATTCCAAACCTTTTTTGCTCCCTCTATGGATGGTGTAACTTCCTGAATAAATCTCTCGAGTCTGGGAGTCTCAGGTACAGTCCACATGCAACACACGGCGACTATGAGACAGAAGACCAGATCGGTACTCATTCGTAAATCATCTAGTTTACCGTTTTTGTTGCCAATTTCGCTGAGCTTGAGCCCATGCCACATTTAGGCACCGATGTGATGAACTGAGAACCAAACGTCGCAAAGGGCGTCTGGAACACAAAGTTGTCGCGTATTGTACAGAGGGTATGTTCTTGTTTGAAGAGTAAGGAAGGATCCTGCAGGAGAGTTTTCCTTGGTCTTCCAGTTCTAGGTTTTCTTCCACAGTTACTGTCTCTCTTGACAAGCCTACTGATAACGCTCTGAGATATTCCTAGAGCTTCTGTCCCATCAACTTGCCTAATCCGGATTGTAACATACCTAAAGCATGGTAGGACTCACCAAGAGTCGTTTTCCTTTTCTCCATTGTTATTTGTCTTAAAACGAGAGAAAATATGCTACTGTATTAAAACAAAGAACACTGACTGTTTAATGTAATATGTTTTCACACATTTCATTTATCGTTGAAATAACAATAAAATAACAAATAACTAATTCTTACTTATTTGAGTAAACAGATGTCTGAATGCCATGTATTCATTTCATGTAATTGGCGCCACTATTAATTGTTAAAATTAAAATATACTTACATTTTTCAACACAGTTTAGTTTACGAGATATTGTTATACATATTTCTCTAACTTTCAGACTATGTTTATAGAATTTCTATGATAATTAAGTAAAAGACTACATATTCTCTACTTTTAGTCGAAAACAGTACAGCGTATGCTCGTATTTGTTACAGTTTATCCAGGAAGGGTAAACAATTTCGCTCTTAGTCATATGCATCCTCTAACTAGTTGTCTGCCCCATATAACCGCTTAAGTATCAAACTGGAAATGTACAATAGAATAGAACAATCGAGCACGAAAGCTCTGTTAGTTGAAAATACAACAATTACGTTGCTACTGTACTAATAAATTATTGAAGTTTCTGAATGATGTTAATTAAACTTATTTTTATTATTTATACAAAATGTAGCACGTTCCACCTTTCTAAAAGATAATAAATATAGTGTAGAAACGTCATAGATAAAATAAAAACGCTATCTATAGATTTAGCGCAAATCAATCTTTTTATATCTTGTAAGATTTAAAGAAAATAGAAATGTTTTGAATAGTGTCCAGAATTAATGCCAATAGGGTAAATACTCTTATTGGCGGATAGTGACCATCGTTCAGAAAACTATCAAGCCCAAATGCAAGCGTGGTTCAGAAAACGCGCTCTCTAAATATGGAGTTTCGTTATTTGACATCTGAGGAATTTCTGACTAAATATGGGGCCATTGAATTCTGTACATCTGAAAATTTGTACTAGTTTTGTATGAGGCATAGCTTGATCTCAAATTATATTCGTCGGGGCAAATACAAGCTCAACTGGAAGTCGCACGGACGTCAGTCAAGGTCTTCAGTGCCCAAATATTATGTTCATAGTTGTGGAGCAGGCTTTGTGGCTAATAGCAAGACATGTCTCATAAATATTTGAAATCTATGAGGTGAATTGAGGATACTTTGTGAAAGATCAATCGGAATATGACATAAATTTTTAAAATGTTTTTACCTGGAAATTTTTTAAGGTATACCGAGAGTTGCTCAAATTCTGCCTAAGTTTATAATGAATGTTGTTTTTTATGTTCCCTAACAGGTTAGTTCTAAGCAAACATCATACTAGTTTCTACCGTATTGCAGGCATTCGAAGCTGAGAAGTTGTCTAACCTGTACGGCGCTTTGTTAATTCAGGTACCGCTTTGCCTTGATGCAACAAATTATTCTCGGCAGCGGTAATCGCGTAAGCTTTCATTATGCGCCCTAATGAACTGTGTAACGCATGCCTTGTGATCAGGAACTACCACGTGGAAACAAACATCACGGCTGCATGATGGATCATTGTGTCAACCTTGTAATACAAAAGCACTTGCGTGCATAAAACACCGTCCTTCAGGTACGAACCTAGGCATAACCGGTTAGACGTTTGGATTATGGCAAAGGGCATCCATTCCTTGTAGACTCCCTCAAATAGTGACATAAAAAGAAACTTGTGTTGGGTTTAATAATATTTAAGTTTAAATTCTAGGGACGATATTTACCCAAACCTAGCAGAAGTTAATCCAAGCATATACTCTCCATTCTTCTTCTTGTAATACAATAAGGAACTTTAGGGTTTCACAAAAATGTTTTCGCTTCATTTTTAAATTTAACCACTAACAAAGATGCCTGAGGTCTTTAATGCACGGGCTCGTGAACGGGAGGGCCAGTTTCAGTCAAAAGGTTCTGCTCTTCCTGAATGAGATTTCTTCCAAGTTTTCTTAAGTCTTAACAATGCCATATGCCGAGGAGGTGTCCTAAACAGAGACGTAAAATATTTAGTTCTCCCCTCTTCAAAAACATTTCAAAACTATCAATAATTCCCCATTAGTGCCCTTCCATTCTTCAGTAGTTAAAACGAGCGTTACTTTCTCTTAAAACAGTTCACCCGAAAACACTGCACACCTTCAGCACAGGTCCGACAGAGACAATGCTTAAAATGGGGTCGAGATTTAACATTTATAACACAAGTGTGTTAGATTTTGAAATATTATTATAATAATTTGCATGTATTGATTCCAAAAATGAAGCCCATTTAGCTGTACCACACAAAATTTATTTAGAATGTTATGTTCTCAATTTGTAATTATATATTTATTTAATAAGCAAATATGAACCATTATTATTCCCCTCTAATGGGTGGTTTTCTTTCCTTATGGGACGGCTGGCCGATGGGTTCAAGCTGATACGGCGTTGAACGGGAGTCAGAAAGTCCACTGCTACAATTGTTGTGTAAGTTAAACGCTTAAAATGTACATTTACTAGTCATTGTCAGCAAGAATATGCTGGAACTGCATGGCACCCGTTAATGACGTTAACAGTTACCCTCTGCATTCCATCTGAGATCTGGAAGAAATTTCTTCACGAATGTTATCTATATGTTTGCGGATTTGTCTTTACACTTTTCCCTTTAATGTCTCCTAGAGATAAAAGTCGCAGGGCATTATATTTTTTTTTTTTTTTTTGAGTAGTGTTTAACGCCCGTTTTTACTACTGAGGCACCACAGGCGGTGGACACTGATGATACATGAGATGAAATGATAAATTGGGAAAGGATATTTTTTTTTTTTTTTTTTTTAAGGAAGGAAGCGTTCCAGGCCTAAGTTTAGGTATCTCCCCGGCATTTGCCAGTTATGAAGACTGAGGAAAACCTGGAAAAAAACCCAGTCAGGGAGGACGGTCCTGGCGGGATTCGAACCGCAGACCTCCCGCTCACGAGTCCGTGCCTTAACGACCTCGGCCACCCGTGGCGGTGGGGCATTATATCGGAGGACCGAAGGGGCCATATGTGTTAGATGACTCTATCGCCGAATATGTAATTAATTTCATGAAAGGAGACATGGACTATAAGTGCCGTTGGAAAGTCGTGAACCTACGTCCCCTTACAGTTTATTCATTAAAAAGAGTTAAAAATTTTTTTGCGTATAACTATCACAATTAATTATTTCTTCAATGAAAAAACAGCCTACTATTTTCTCGCCGCTAATACGCACCACACTCCTCTCTTTTGATCATGCAGGGACTCGTGAGGCAGGTCAGGTTTTTCTGAACTCCAGTATCGGTTGTTTTGTGAATAAACATGCCCACTTAGATGGAACCAACATTTGTCCGTAAATAAAATTAAATTAGGGTCAATTTCTCCGTCATGCACACTATTCAAAATCCATTCACAAAATCAACATTTGAATGCAGGGTCACCCGATTTAGTTCTTGCACTACAGTAATTTTATAGAGTTTTAACTTCGGTAGCTTTGTAGCCGTTCGAACAGATGTATAGGAAGTCCCCGTTTGCTGAAAAAAGGGAATGTTGTAGAGAACGACCAACGTTATGTTTTTTCCATGAAAACTATATGTGGCTTGTGTAAGCTTTATATTAAGAATAGTTTCCGTTTCGCGTTATTCCACTTTCGCCATGCTAGACCTCGGTTCCAAGCTCACTAGTTTGCCGCGCCTTGGAGGGTGTAGCATTACTTACTGAACTTGCTTACTGTCGCAGTTGTAGGTCAGCTGTTCCCGGGTGTGTGTCGTATTACTCATTTCTTAATTCTACAGTATACATAAACTGTATTATGCCTCTTTTTTTTTTTTTGATTTGATTCGGCTTATTTACTGACGCTCTTTAATACCCCAGGTCATCAGCGTCCCATTCAATTCAGGGCGTAAAACGGCCAACAAATTTTGCTCAGAGGCCTCTTCTTTCAGGCTTGAGGTTCTTTTTCGTGCCGTAAATGTACGACACGAGACCCAAGGCTTTGCTTCCCTTCCGAAGGAAGCCATACTTAGGAATTTTACGGCCGAAAAAATCCATCGATCCTGGCCGGGTTTGAACCCGCGAGCTTGAGTTTAGGAGCGGGCAGTGGAACAACAGTAGTTCTGAAACAATAATTGAAAATACATTCATCAAAGACATCATCATCTTTTGCTTCAAAATAAGAAAATGAAGTATATTTATATAATATGTTTATTTAATAATATTAAAAATTATTTTCCGGCCTAAACTTTCAAACCTTCATTATTGACAAGGGTCGCCTTGCAGTTGTCCGATTGAGCTGAAAATTTGCACATATAGTTTTTTTTTTTTTTTTGTTTATTGGTACAAGATAAGGGGTACGGGGTGGAAAAGCACAATTTTACCTGTGGGAAAATTACCTGTAGTTAAGGGTTACCCTAAGCTATCCCCGACACCAAGCGTCATGTCACCGAACTACATGATGTGGGTATTGCTCCGTATTTTGGTCCTCCTATTTTCTGCTGTATATTTTCAACAGCTTTTATTGCTTTTGGTTTTTCTATGCCTTTTTATTCGACTAGGCTTTTATTATTGTATTCACACGAATTCTTGTGCAAAACTACTTTTATTTTTATGTTTTATTCTTCAAAAACTTTGTTAGGTTGCCTATACAGCAATTATTGGTATTCCCAGGTGCCACATTTCTAAATAAACGTATTAAAACATAAAGTATTAATTTCTTAAAAAGAGCTGAAATGCAGAACAAACGAAAATGGCAAGAATAACTGCGTAACACACGCAGACTGCAATATTGGTAATCAATATATATTTTTTTCCAAGCTCTGAGATCAGGTTCTCCGATATAATTAGAGAGCGGTTGGCCTCGCCACTCTTAAAAGCGTGTCAAGGGCTCGCTTCAGATAATATAAACGAAGAAAATTGATCCCCCTTCATAGTTGCTGATCCGGTAACTTAGTGAATAAGCAGTACCTATTGTTTTATTGCGCTCTTTTCGCTTTTTTTGCATTTCATTTTTTTTTTTTTTTTTTTTTTTGCTATATGAGATGAGAAAAGACAAAAGTGCTGAGTAAAATTGTTTTCTTTGTTTCGAAAACGCGTAACAAGAGATTTTCGTCTTCATTTTCCTAAATTTTCAAAAAAAAAAAAAAAAATAAATAAATAAAAATAAGAAGAGGTTCATTGAAATGGGGGAAAAAAAAAAAAAAAACCGACTATTACAATGATTACTTTTGTTAAGTTCTTCTGGTTTGGTTGCCGACAAGGAGCTAGGTCTAGCTTTTGGAAAGTTCGGTATGAGTTTGTCACTGACTTTTTTTTTATTCCAATTTAGATATAATTCTTTTTGCTTGCCAGTAGACAGATGGTAAATTGGCTTCTGTCCTTTTATCGGGTTCTATTACACTGCATTGAAGATATTTATGATGGTATTTGGGTTGTTGCAAATACTTTTTTTTTATATTAACTTTGTATTAGTAGCCAACAAAGCAGGCAAGGTGTTTGTTGAATCTGAACAATAATACTGTATGCTTTCTTACTACTCGCGTGTATTTATTCCATATCTGATTTTTTTACTTTTGTTCTAATGGCCCTTTATGGGACTGCTTCACGCGTAACGGCCTTTCCGTCGGTTCAAGCAGGTAGCGTAGTGAACGGAAGTCAAAACGTCCTGAGGTATGATTGTCGCATAAGTTATTACTAGCACTTAACTCTCCATTATCAATCAAAGATGCTGGAACTGCTTCCCTTCATTTTGCACACCTTTCTAACACCAACTTATTAAATTAACAATTATATTCTGCAGTTCCCTCTGAGAAATGGAAGAAATTGCTTCACGAAATTGCTTTTCAGTTCATCTATGTGTGTGAATTTGTCTTGTGTCCTTTTCCTTTAATACACTTCCCCCCCCCGAGATATGCATCTCTGGGCCTCAAATCGGGAGAGCAAGATCGTGGGTTCAAACCCGGCCAGGATCGATGTATTTTTTCAGGGAGTAAAAATCCTAAGTATGGCTTCCTTCGGAAGGGAAGTAAAGCCGTGGGTACCGTGTCGTACATTTACGGCACGAAAAAGAACCTCAAGCCTGAAAGAGAGGCCTCTGAGCAAAATTTGTCGGCCGTTTCACGCCCTGAATTGAATGCGATGCCGATGACCTGAGATATTAAAGAGCGTTCATAAACAAATCATTGGTAGAAAATATGATATAATAATAACAACGAAATAGTCTTATAGATCTATCTTGTTTAGCTCAAAACACAATATATAAGCAATAAATCAAAATTAGTTAGTTGTACATCTATTGTGCATCTCTCCTTTACTTCCATGTATCTATTTTGTGTAGCAAGGTAGAAGCTTTTGAATGTTCTGCATAAAAAGAATCATAGGTAGGAAGCGAACCATTAAACTCTTCTGTGGTGTCGAACTAGAGAATGCAGCTACTTCTTGAGGTGAAAGAGGAATTGTTAGTCACACAGATATAGAATTCTATTTCCAGAAGTGAAAAACATTTAGTCTCTTTTGCCTTGGAGCACGCATCTTAAATCTATATTTATTTTTGTTAATAACTTTGGAAGTTTGCTATATTTTTATTTTTCACTGTCTTTGTAAGACAATTATTCGCATATGTATAAAACAGATTTTCATCTCTTGTAAATTAATTACTATGTTTTTCAAATAATTATGCTCGACAGGACATGAGTTTTAAATTGAATTGCTGGAAAGATTTGCATTTTAAAGTTGTCGAAAGCTATGCATCTATAAAAGGAACATTTTAATAAAATATGATAAATTAACGAATTTTAGCACGAAAATTATTGATATAGACATTTCGAATTTCACAATAACATTGATCTATAGACAATGTAAAACTGCCAAGGATGGATGAGGTCTTTAAAGCCCGGAATTGTGAGCAGAAGGTCTGTAGTTCGATTCCCACCAGGACCGTTCTCCCTGACTGAGATTTTTTCAAGTTTTTTCAGTCCTCATAAATAGCAAATGCCGGCCTAAACTTAGGCTTTGAATGCTTCCTTCCTTTAAAAAAAAAGTCCTTTCCCAGTTTATCATTTCATCGTATGCATCTCCAGTGTCCACCCCCTGAGATGCATCAGTAGTAAAACGAGCGTTAAGCATTATTAAAAATAGACAATATGCTGGTACAAAAAGTAAATTAATATTTAAAATAGTAAGGGCAGTTGTTATTCCGATTTCACACGAACTAAGAATTTTATCGAATTTTGGCGCTAAACCTACCACGTTTGTCCTTTACAAACGGCACTGCTAATTACAGGAGGATGATAAATTTCACTTAATGCGTGATTATTTTGACAATAACAAGACTATAGCGTTGAGAAATGAATACATTTCACAGCTAGCAGGTTTGTCAGCTTTGTCTGCTGCAATAGGAAGACGAACAATAAACGTGTTAATGTTTCGAGAGCAATCTATTTAAGCACCTAAAACTCCTTCGTATGCACAGTCTGTCCAAATGTATTTCTTTTACAGAAAGAAAAAAAAAAAACGAAATAAATAAATGTGTCACAAACTCGGCGTTTTGTACTCGGTTTCAAAACCTGGCCTCTTCCAGCTGGTGTCATGGAAATTGTCATGTTTTTCTAAATACGCTACATTTATCATTTTCGTTATCCATTCCCACCTTAAATATCACCTTACTATGAGTGATATGTGACAGCATAGCTTCACGAATAATATAAAAAAAGAGTAAACATTGCATAACCAGCGCAACTTTTTTCACCTGTCTGATACATTGCAAAAGTCAAGGGATTTGTAACACCATCTGTCCCCTTTTCAAACTGTGACAGTTGCCTTATATTTCTGACAGAGGCAGCAGCGAGACAGTGATGCACTCGTTTTACGCGCGTTGCTCATGTAAGCAGAACAATATTAGATTAATATCTACAAATGGCTCAAATCAAAATTGTTAGATTTGTACAGAAAGAAAATATATACGAGGATGGATACATTATGTAAACATGTTTTTGAAACAAAATTAAATACTATAAAAACAAACAATCAACATTTTCTCAGGAACAGGAAGTTTCTCAATCCATTTATTGAAGAAAGAGTGTGGTGGAGTATTACTTCTACAATTTGTTGCTGCCTTAATCGTCAACCTTCCAAATGATTCTTTTAAAAATTCCAGACAAGCCTATATGTTTACTGGAATACGTTTATGGGGCACTATAAGTTCCATAATGACATATACTGCCACGGGTGGCCGAGGTATTTAGTGCCCTGAATCGTGAGCGGGAGATCTGGGGTTCGAACCTCTCCAGTACCGTCCTTCCTGGTTGATTTTTTTTTTTTTTTTTTTTTTTTTTTTTCCAGTTTTCCTCAATCCCCAATTGCAAATAGCGGGAAGGTACTGTCAACTAAGCCTGGAACGTTTCCTTCCTTAAAAAAAAAAGCCTTTCCCAATATATCATTTCATCTCATGTATCATTAGTGTTCACTGCCTGTGGTGCCTCAATAGTATAAAAGCGCGTTAAACACTATTCAAAAAAAAAAAAAAAAATGACATATGGGGCAGAAACTTGGGGATACAAACAAACCTTGGATCTAGATTCAGTGAGGATTTTTTTTAAATGTACAACGAATTGCGGTATTAAAAGCTAATTTGGAGCCTACAGCGAGACCATAAAGTGTAAAATTAGAGTAGCGAAGCACTGGTTGGGAATTATTCATAGAAACCATATTTATTAGGATATTGTGCTATCATGAAAAGCTGGAGATGGGAATGGGGGACGTGACATGGACGTTGAAATTAAGAAAGGGACTGAAACAATTTGAATAGCAAGTAAGAGCGTATGTAGGAAGGCTAAGAACCGCTTGAGGGATATGGGTAGGCAGCAGACAATTGCGCAGTGCAGAGGGATGATTTCACTGGAAGTACGATACGGGTTATAATCTGAATGCGGAGGGGAGCAGTACATCAAAACAGGGGTCAACTCACTAGACAGGTGCTCTCTTAGCTCAAACTAAGGTTATAGAAAACGTTTCGTTATATGTTTTTAATACAATTACATTTAAATTTGGTTTCAAAGCGGCGGATGATTAAGGTTACCTATGAATATGAGAATTTACTCCATCTGTGAGGAGGAAAAGTAAGGACATACTGGCTGAAAGTAAAGACACGAGAAATGGAGGGAAAAGTACCTACCGCATTGCTTTACGTTACGAAATCGAACAGAGGTCACAGTCAGCAGGAGCAACCACGTTTGCTTTATTATTATTATTATTATTATTATTATTATTATTATTATTATTATTATTATTATTATTATTATTATTATAATTACTACTACTACTACTATTACTACACAGACTTTTGCTGTTTGCTCATGCGGTCAAGTTTCATCAGCAATAAGAAACTGCCCATCTTCTTGTAACATAACCTTCAACTGCACGAAAATCTGCACACTAATGTTCATTTGTTCGGTAATCATCAGTCTTAGAACCAACCGAGCACAAACACATCTCATGTGCAAGTTTTCAACTACCAGCTACCTCTCTCACAATGACGACTGTGGTTTTATTTTTTTATTTTTTTTTTATTTATTTTTTTTTTTTATTTTATTTTATTTTTTTTTTTTTCCCCGCTAGAGCATACTGGAGCACTGGGTCCACCTTCCATTTAAATTGATTTACTTCCTTCTTTAAACACTTAAAACCATGTTTGAGCTGTGATATAAAGAAGAAAATAACACTTCTTAGGCCCCCTGTAAAATTGCGTAGGTCTCTGTTGAAGATTTGTTGAGGCGAAAGCACACTTTCAGAGCAGCATATTGTTTGTCGCGCGTCACCCCCAGTTAGCTGTAGGCGGGAACCAGAAGAAACAACAATGAAACTAATTTACAACGTGTACGTTACTCAATAAACAACCAAAATACTGTGAAGTTAAATTTTAGCGCAAGAGATTATGCATGTAAATTAATTAGAGTGGTTTATTGAACAGCTTTCTTAATAATTAATAATTATACTTAACTGGTGTATTTTTATTTTTCTACAATAATTTACTTTGCTAACTAAAGTTAGAGTAATTGCTAAAATTATTCAAATAATGCGGTAGTAACTTTTAAAATGTGACACAGCTTTGTAACAGTCTTCGCTGCATCCTTAGCTTTCCTTTCTCCGTTTTAATTGCAGAAGGGAAATGTGTTCACACGATGGGGCACAGATGATAGAGAAATGGTAAAAATCTCAAGTAACAGAATAAAAAAGTGGCAATGTATCTCGTCCAATCAGGAAGGATGGCAGTCCTGCAGACATGGTGGGAAAGGATCGATACGAGCACGGTCCATATCGCTGCAGAGTGTACTAGCAGGTCAACTGTAGGAAACAGGTAGGGCAAGGATCCTGGTGCTGACCAGTTCCTAGGGTTATCACCCCAGTACATGACAAAGATCACACTTTCTTTGCTTGTCTGTCTAAGAGGATTGGCGAGTGTTATTACCGCTATGAGGTGTTATTTTTATTCTAATTTTTTAAGATGCTGTTAAACATATTAACAAATAAACTAATGTCACTAGATAGGGGCTCGCATGGCTCATATTAGGGGCATGGGAGATGATTAAGATCACTGACGAATATGAGCGGAGAATTTGTTCCATCTATGAGCAGGGGGAATAATGGACACATATTCTGGCCGAATGTACAGGTACGGAAAAATGAAGGGAAAAGTATCTACTACATTCTTTTACAGAACCGAGCAGAAGGAGGTGACTGGGCATTGCTAGAAGGAAGGGAAAGATTAGGTAAATTCTAATGTGAAACACCTCAGGTCTGAAAAGCCTGATAATCGTGGGGGGGGGGGTGTTGGTAGGGAAACAAATTGACTGAATGTAGCTGTATTTCATTCATAATGGGTTTTGTTTATTTTTTATATGTATTCTTAATATTTTAAAAATTATTCTTCCTGTGTTTCTTGTATTTTATTTTTGTTTGTTTATCTTTAGTGCTGAATATATTTTTATATCTTATTGTGAATCTCTAATATAATATTATTGTGCTAAATGAAACATACCAGGTGTACCATAAAAGCACTACCCTTGCCCCTGTTGAAGTTCTTTTGGTGCCATTGTAATAAATACACTCCTCCTCCTCCTTCTCCTCCTCTCTCTTCCTTCTCCTACTACTATTACTACTAACATATTATCTTTTGACATAATTATAGAATTGGATTTTAAACATAATTCATTATAAAACTGTTTGTAATTTGCTGAAACCGGTTTTTTTATCATTTGAGTATGTTATTTTCAGAAAATTATATGAATGACATGTTTATTGTTTGATTAAAGTCTAGAAATGCATCAGCAAAATTATAAATCACAATGTTCAAAACTTTCTTAAAAAAAAAAAAAAAAAACTAAAACGAGTTATGTGTAAAATTTATAAAACACATCTGTTTTTTGAAATTGAGTGCAGTGATATCGTTAATCAGAGCTGTTATTGGACCCATGTTCAAATTGCACTAATATACAGGATGATCCGTTTGGGTATGGATAAAATGAAAACACTGTAACACGTTTACTACTGAACTTTATATTTTCAAACTTCGTGTATACAACGTTCAAGATGGAAGATTTCTTAAAACGCTACACGGCCCTCATTACGCACTCTGCACAAGTCATAAAGGTAATGCAATCCAAGAATGGTTCACACACTTTATTGCGGATGACTCCGCATGTTGTACTTGATATTTCAAGCTCGTAGGAGACATGTGGATTTTCTTTTGTCCAAATAATGTAGTTATATTTATTCTCCCGCTGACATGTCTGTAAATAGTCATTTATTTGAGAAGCTGTCATCATCTACAATCCGTTGGCACATCGTAGATGCAAAATTAAAACGAGCTGTATCATCCTCATCGCGTAAGGCTTGTGGACGTTGTAAGTGATATGGGTACAGTTTCAGGTACTTTCGAACAATACGCTGACAGGACATATATGGTGCATTCATCTCTGCTCGTCTTTTGACTTTT
Source organism: Metallyticus violacea (assembly GCA_030762175.1). Lineage (NCBI taxonomy): Eukaryota > Metazoa > Arthropoda > Insecta > Mantodea > Metallyticidae > Metallyticus > Metallyticus violacea. The sequence goes on from CM060841.1 coordinate 78,537,847, forward strand.
CGTAGGGTTCCTTGTCTGGCTGCTTCTCGTACTGGATTTCGCCTCGACTTCCTGCATGCTTTATAACACAGAACCTGTTTCTACAAATGTTCGATACCACAACATTATGCAATCGTATTTAGGTACATTATGCATACCATACTCTCGTCGAAATATTGAACACACTCAAATTTGACATATCAAAGAACGCAATGCGCTCGCTGTTGATTTGTAGTAGCCTTTTCAATCATCTACTGTTTTCATTTGTCAGTATGCAATGTTAATTGTCATTCGTGCTAGTTACGAATTCTGCCATCTTTTAAGCAAAATATTACTAACAAGAAATGTCTCCTTCTATCATATTAGTTTTTATAGAAATATTTAATATTGTCCATACCCTATATATTATATTAACTATTTAATGAGTACAAAAGGAATAAAAGTAATATATATCTGAAATTCGTGCACAGAATATTAACACTTGTATAAAATGTTATACTTATGAATATCTATCCAGAAACCGTGAGACTGGTCGGCTATTACATTCGCTACCATTCGATTTTCTATTACCAAATGAAAAAAAAAAAAAAAAAAAGATAGCATACATAGCTTTCTATTTTTCTTTGTATTCTGCAGTTTGGAATTCCTAATGATAAGATCAATTTGCACATTTGACGCATCACCAAAACGCTTTGAAGAACCCTCTATTTTGCGTTATGATTGTCGATTGTCCATGCTTTTGTTGCTACGAATAGTTCCACACCGTTTCTAGAAAAGTGGTCAGTGATGCGTGTTCAGGAATTATATAGTGGAGATATAGCGTTGGCTACACTGACCACAATACAAATGCACGTCGCGTGACAAAATGGATATTTTTTTGTTTATAATTTCACTCCGTAATCCGGCTGTGGTTGGTCTAAATTCAAAATTTTGTTTCGTTTCATTGGTCGATTTTAAAATGACGTCATATGAGTGAAATAGTCAACAAAGTCTATGATGTTGTTTTGGCTGACAGACGATTGAAAGTGTGCGAATTAGCAGAGGCCATGGGCATCTCAACTGAGTCGGTTCATTTTATTTTGCTTAATGAATTACACATGATAAAAACTTTGCGCAGTGTCTGCTCACTCTCCGGAACAAAAACCAAATCGCATGCACGGACACGGGTGCCGAGGAGATTAAGATACGGACTGTGAGCGGCAGGTCTGGGGTTCGATTCGCGCCAGGACCGTTCTCATTGACTGAGATTTTTCAGCTGTTTATCAATCCTTCATTTTTGAACCATTTTATTTGCAATGATGATTATTCTCAACTAATCATAAAGATATTAAAACACTGTACTTCATTTTGGGATACTTGGTGCTTCAATACAGTTTTCCCACGAATAAATAATATTAATTTTTGACTACTTCCACCTCTCTATTTCTCCCCAGTCATTATGAACAGCTGTTATGCATTATATAATTATAGTAGTTGAAATTTAAAATTTATTGGAAATGTGTCCCAACAGATTACATAATATAGTATATTCAAATATATATGCTCAATCAATCCATTACAAAATAAGATCTAAAAATAAAATAAAACAATGCTAATCTTACTTATAGATATTTTCTTTTTATATTTGCTTGTTTATGTTCTGATCTCAATGCACACAACCCCAGTTTATTGGTGACCATCATATTTATTGTCATATTATCCTATCCTTGTTTATACTTATCTGACCTATTGTACTTCTAAGGTTATGTTTCCCTCTAACTTCCTCTTAATCATTCTTATCCATTTCTCTCTAACTTTGCTCAAATGTTTCCCCATCATTTTTGTATTCTTCTTTGCATTTGCAGTTAAAATCTTTCTAATTAATATTTCACAACCTAAATTCTTCCATTTTGGTTCCCAATCCTGTTCTCTGGATAACTTTGCTCACAATATAATAAACAATGAAAATCTGTATTGTTTTCTCCACATATTGGATATTTTTCTTTATCCTATCTTAAACTTTTAAATTCATAATTCCAATTCTGCAAGCTCTTCCCATCTGCCTTATTACATTGTTATATATTTTTCCCTATCTCATATTATTTTTATTTCACTATAAAGTTTCAATGCAATCTTTTCTCACATACTACCAAATATTTCTTGTCTTTCAACATCTTCCTATCATAGGTTGATTTCTTCTCAGAACTCTCTGTTTTGGTATTCCTATTTTTCCACAAGTTTTCCAGACCTATCTGTTGTAAAATTTCCTGCACTTTGAGATATCCTGAGTTCTCTTGGACACTGAAACGTTTTTTTAATAATATCACTCTCTTCTGTATGTGTAGTTCATAATTCTTGTAATAATTTTTATTTTGGAGGAATGCCTGTTTAATTCTAGCAGCGCTACACCTTTTGGCGATGCTAATGGTAAAACTAAGATGTGTTTACAAAAACTTCCAATTTATTTTATCAACATCTATCCACTCATCCTCTATACCCCTTTTTCTGCCCCATATAATATTTTTGCTTCTACTATGGTTGTGTAAATTCTTTCAGGTCTATTCACTCTTATATCAGGAATTTTTCTTAAACATGTTCTTATAACACTCATAGCTGCTTTTCATTTTGCTATTGCCATATTTTTCTGTTCATTACAATTTCCATTACGATTTAATCTTGTTCCTAGATACTTAACTTTCCTTACCACCTCTATTTTTGTCGAATTTAACCGTCATTTCTCAACCTTTCTTAATTTATAACCTCTTTTACAGAATCTTTGATTTTTATAAATTTATTTCAATTCCAATTCTTTACAAATGTATTCGCTACACTAATTGATCTTCTCAATCCTCCATTAGATATGGACGGAATAACCTTCAGGAAGTAACCCCGATATTTCTTTATTATTTATTACTGGTAAATGTATATTTTCTGTTTGAACCTCGTCTAGAATGTCATCAATATGGAGATTGAGACCTAATAAATAGCCTTTATAATTGTAATTAACATTTAGTAATTTGCATTCATATTGTTCTCTGTATGTTTTAATCAAAGAGTCGTCATGGCGGAATCATGTGCTGGTCCTGGCAGTATTGTAAAACACTGTCAAGGAAATTCGTTGAACAATGGCGACGAAGTTATGTTTATAAATGAAATTTGTGAATAATAACCAGAGGTAACAATTAAATATGTTGCATCAGCTGTTTGTAGCACTGAAACTTTGCACTTGACAGCTGCCTTTTCAGTTGGTAATGCTACCCGTTACACCTTCTGAACCAGCTACAAAGTAGTTAGTCAGCCGTGACGTGAAAGCTGCCGCTAATCGTTTTATTTATTGTAAGAGCATCTGATTTCTATCATGCGCTTGCAGTTGAATTACTGTGATTAACTGAAATTGTTAATTTGTAATAGTTAGAAAATGTACCAAAGAGTTCATTTATAGAAGCTGGAAGGCTTTACCTACTTAAAGCCATGAGCAAATATCTACACAGTAGATCTCACACTGTCGAAAGTTTCTTCATTATCATGCTTGCATTGAATGAATGAATGAATCAAGCCACTTATGTCCCATCCAGGGCTAGAGCCTACGCAAACTAAGGGCTCATTGGTTTCTCATATGGTAGGCTAGTCCATATGAGCTATTGTCCCTTTGAGTTTGTTAAGTTAGGTTAGGTTAGGTTAGGTTAGGTCAGGCACATTACTATGCAGTACTTTAAATGCTGCTATAAATAATTCTAGAGCAAAGCAATTCATTATTACGTACACTTGATATACGTTAACTAGGCGAAATAGATCAGCCGTTAAGCCGTGGTAGCTGCTACAGCGTCGCAGTATAGCCAACATTACATAAATTGTGTGCAATGTTTTGGCGGTCCTGTTATAGCGCTACTTAATCAATCAGACCCTGGAGTAATACATTCATACTTGTTTACGTCGGGATAGAAGTAACTGAGGCGGGATTACGCTCAACGGTACAGAGCGCAAGCTCCTACGGCAGGATCTGACAGTCAACGTGCATTGACGTTTGTGACCAATGGCTCATTCTGCTGTTAGTACCAAGAATTGCATGGCGGGCTCACAGTCAGATGTTTGGTAAACTTATTGCTGTTTGTATTGCATTTTCACATATTAAATAAAGAAATGAAGTATGTTGAGGAATATTGTAAATATACATTTCATAGCAGGAAGGAGTGAAGAGAAACCTTCAGAGGAGCGAAAGGGAGCAAGTTGGGAAATCATAAATGCAATCATCACATTAAGATTACTATGAACGTTTTAAGATGAATGATGACCCACTTAAAATGAAGGTAGCACATGGTTGCCCCATCCCTTACGAGTAAAACGTACAATCCTCCCCACTCCTACATTACAGAGTGTGAAGGTAAACAACCTCTCCCGTTCACAGGCAGCCTGTCATTACGGTGGAGCTAGAGAGAGTATTTTTGTTCTATGATTTTTGTTTATTTCAAGAGTAATTTATTTGAGTCCCAAAGTTTTGAGTGCTTCTAACAGTCTTTTGGGAACTTTCTTCATCTACGGCAGCACTTTCCCGCTGCTTTGTGCAATTTAAAGAGGCCGAGCTTCCCTGCAAGATGAGAGATATTGGATTCCGGCAACGGGAGTGACTGAGGAAACCATTGTCACAATGTAAAAAATGGTACATTTAAGGACAACGAGGAAGTTTTCTATATTGGATCGCCAGCAGTATCAAAAATCCTGCATGATCATTTTCGTGTCAGGAAGGTTTCCTCAGTTGGGTGCCCCACAATTTTTGACAGAGACACAAAACCACACCTCATCTAATGATTTGTGAAGAATGCTGCAGAGATTCGACAGAGGGAGCTCAAGACGTGTTTCTGATGTCATCACCGGTGCTGAAATATGGATTTACTAATTTGACCCGGAGACCAAACGCTAAAGGGCAGTTTGGATCTTTTCAAATTCATTCCTTCATTCAACTTGTGGAGCATTGATCCTCCATGATATTTCTTTTTGTTATTTGAGCTTTTCCCCTCATAAAATGAACCAAAATAGCTCTGTGCAGAGATAGTATGCTCTCGCTTGATAATAGCTATATCTTTACTTCGAGGGAAATGGATTAAATTGTTTGATTTGTAAGAGATATTTGGACACTCCAGCCTCACTCAACGCCTAGCGTTTGTACCTATACCCCCAGCAGAGCCCTCTGGGAGGAAGGGATAAGGTGAGGGAAACACTGGGCTGTCAGGATTCACTAGCGGAGTGTCACGAATGTAGATGGATTCCCTGATATTGTTTCTGGATAAACTATCTGTACACAGTCCAAGGAGTTCGAACCTCTGAGCAAGTCACCGCCACACTGCGCCAACTCACCTCGCCGTTGTAACAGAATCGTTGGATTGAAACATGAAACGAGATAGTCGAAAATTCGTGGCAAGAAACACCCCAGCAAAGGATCAGGGGAAACCACGATAAACCCAAGGTCAGGTTGACCAGCCCAAAGGAATTTGAACCCTTAACCTCCTGAATGTGAGTCTCAAGTGTTGCTGTCTAAACTACCCCGCTCTGTTTATTAGGGAATGAAGACCCCTTATGTTTTAATTTATATTTTAATTTTTTTCTTTAGAGGCATACTGATTAGACATAATACATTCATAGTCATCCTTCAAGAAAAGTGTGCTCGAGTTCCCTTGTGCCCTGTGTAGGTCTGCGATATCTAAATATAAGCATAACCCTGGTTACATTCACGTGACACCGCGCATTCAGTAACTATGACATTCACTGCGCTGTAAAACACTAACGATAACCGTTTTATCTGATACTGAAGCGGTTATCCTCGACACATATATATTCGGCATGAACTCAAATGCCCATACCAGCAATTAATCACTTTTTATTGCAATGTGCAAAATAATTTAAAGCACTGTTTATGTGTAACGGTCCAATCCGAGCGCATTATGTAAAACGCATTTACGGGATAGAAAATGCAATTAATCTCAACTCTTGATCCAATATACCGGTTCAATTTGAGGGGGCATTGAATCTAAATGAAAGAAACTGAAAGGGAAATTTATTTGCTAATGTTTTCTGTCATCGTTTGCAGCCTAGTCACTGATTTTATACAGAGGAAAGTGCATGTACAAAACCCATGTTACCCGTTGCTCAGTAGTTTAGCAGAACAAATATAAACTAGCACGACTTTTTCGCATGTTTTGCAAGTTCTGTTAATGGTGCTTATGGCATCGTCCAGTGTCGAGAATATAACAAAATTATTTTTTAAATATTTATAAAATTAAATCATTTAAAATATCATTACAGCGAGTATTTGGTGCTAAGATTGAAAATTATTATTTACGATAAAATATGAAAAAATATTTGCTGAAATGTTAAACAAAATTTCTAGTCTCAAATAAACAGGTTATTTCCACATTTACATATAAAATTAGGCTTAATAAAGTAATTGAGCAGGCGAGGAAAAAGGCGGAAGATTTCACATTTGGCCATACCGATTTTGTTCCTCTAGCAAAATTGTATCCTTTTCCTTTTATCACACTGTAGTAGTCAACAGGAAATTTCTTTTAGGGAAAAAAAAGGAACATAATCCTTGAATGTTTTCGTTTTAGACCTCAATACCTCCGCAGTTATCTGTCCACGAGTGCTCTGTACGTTTACTTAAAAGTCTTGAGTGAAAAACTTTGAAATGTCTGAATCTGATTGTAAGAATTCGGTTAAGAAGAGGAGGATATATGGAAATGTTAAGAAGATTGTGAAAACAGCTGGATTGAGTGATGGAAAATTCATACAACTGAAGACAAGTTAGTATAATTACACAAAAGAAAAGCAGAGTGATCTTGAGTAGCACGTCAAATCCAACGACGAGGAAAGGTACTTACGAACGTTATGAAGAATATGAGGCAGAGCACCATCTTGCTGATAAATGAATTCCTCACTATCTACATGTAATTGTGGTATTAATTACTACTGAAGCAAGTTCAGGTACACTCGACCGATAACAGTTTACTGCAGAAAGAAAATGGGCCGTACAATTTTGACGAAGAAGTAACACAATTTTTTTTTTTTTTTTTTTTGGGTAATCATGGACCAGTTCTACCACAATACCAGGTTTTTCCGTGCCCCCAATGCTACATTGTGACATTTCACTTTGCTGGACACATAGCCTCGTCACTAAAAACCAAAACCGTTTTCTTTTAGCTGCTCTTGAAAATCAACACAGAATTGAAGACCACGATTGTGATCCTTTGGACTCAGTTGATGTAAAATATAACAAACAGTTGGCTGCGGAATCTGCAATTCCTGGCTCGCGCGACGTGTCGACTTTTTAGGTCTCCTGACAAATGCTTTTCGCACAGGCTCAACGGTCTCAACCGACACTCTTGGCAGGCCTTTTTATTGTCCATCACACACATTCAAACTTTCTGTACAACGCGGAAATTGTTTTGGCTGTAGGTGGTTCTTGTTGTTGTTTGGTATGAAATCGCCATAGTGCCTTCACAACGGACTCACATTTAGCACAAGGCGGACCAACAAAGTACTAATGAAAACAATGCAGTTGGATTTTCCAAAATTTAAAATTTTTATTTATTAGTATTCTATGTTTCACTGATGAGTGCTTTGACTGCATTATACTGAATGACTTAAAATAATAACTAAGCATGTTTGTTTACAAACTCACTTTACTTGTTTCTGCGAATGTTTTGTTTTTATTTTTTAATAAAACATCCACAGACAATAAAAATAAAATACACAATCATATCTTAACATATTAATGGAAGAATATGGAGGAAGCAAAACAATTAATAAAAAAATACAAAGATTCTTATGAAAATGTTAAAGAGTTAAGGGGGATGCAAAACATTTTTCCACTCCTGTACACCTCCTCCACCTTGTAATTAAATTAAGTTTAATCAGGGATATACTTGCTGATACTTTAACTTTCAGGATGAAATTGAAGGTGTAAAATATGCGGGATTTTACTTAATCAGCTCGTTTATGTAAGGCATTTAAGAAATAGCTTAAGTACGTAATGAAAACTCAAGAAAAACATAAAATAAAAAGAAAGACAAATTATATCTAAGTCCATAAACGACATTAATGTCAACTACTTTGCTGCGGTAAACATTCCGAGAAAATTAAACGCTATAAAGGCAGATATTTGCCCCAGGAGGGAATTCAGAAAACGGCTTATCCAGAAAATAAAGGAAAACTGGGTTAGCATTTTTGTCTCATTTTTACGTTTGTTTTTATTTCTTCCATTCTCTCATTCTTTTATGACTCTTCCCTTATATACTTCTTTGTTTATATCTATTTTTCTTTCTTTACTAACGACATTTTTTTTCATTGTATGTTGACATCAAATAAAAACCATGCATTCTTTCATAAATGAAATAAACGCTGCCTCCAGTAGCATAACTGGGTGAGACCGAATGTATAATTTCTTAAGTTGCTATGGCAACCGACCTAAAAGTTCCAACATCATCTACATGCAGTTGTCTTCAAACGGCTATCATTGTATGAATCCTTTATTTTCTGCAAATGGCTTCCTTCTTTAGCCAACAGTACGTTTTCTCTTAGCATTGTAGGTAAAATTAATTAAACAAGAATTTCTTGGAACGGAATGTAAATAAATATTTGAAAATTTTACTTGTTACAACACTTAATAATCCCGTTTTAAATACAGAACCAAAAAATAAATAGTGTCGTAAATGTAAATCTCTAAAAATTGTTTAAACATTCAAAACTTTTTAATTAAACTAGCAAAAAACACAACAAATCAAGAAAGAAAGAAACACCTAATTCTCATGTATAAAGTGAATTAAACTTTTAGTATAGATTGTTCATATAATAATCTATTCAACTGTTTCAAAATTTAAATTAATATTATAAAGTTTAAGTTTTAAATTATTAATTACATATTTTTAAAAAACGTGTTCATAAAAACGAATGTTTAAGGCGAAAATATTTTTTCCCAGACTTCCAGGACAGCATGTTTGCTATAGCCCAATGCCAAATGTCCAAACACAATTTTCAGAACGTCATCCACCAGGCTTTAGTTATGCTTCCAATTAAAGTACATCACTGGGCTTACAGAATTTGTCTTCACTCGCACAGGGATTTTCATCTGGACCAAGGCCGGCCCCCCTCATCACTCAAAGCCGCCTACATGCCAGCCGGGCCATTTACCCTTACCCGGAGAAAAATTCTCGGAGGTACAGTGCTAGAGCTCCAGTTCGGACTCATCAGTCCTGAATGAGAGATCTGGAATAGGTATATTCCTCTGTTTCGTGGTCGTTTTAGAAGTGTAAATATTGCTGTATTACTTTTTTGTTAAAGGTAATGTAACTTCTCCGTAACTTTCTGGCTGGAATATGTTGTTCCTTATTAAAAAAAAACAAGAGTTTCTTTGTTAGTTGTTTGCGAGTTTTGCTGCGTAAAAACAAATGTTGTTGCTGCTAGGTCTATTTTTAAATTTTGAATGTCAGCTAAACCCCCATTTCTAATGGCCCGATTTCCTTGATTTTCAGGAAATATTTTTGTTTTATTTAACTGGTATATACGGAGGATCCGTTGTGAAAAAATAAATATTAATGCTGCTAGAGCGATTTTTAATTTTGGATTTCATGTAAACCCCCCTCCTAATACTCCGATTTCAGTGCTTTACTTTACTTTACAGTTTACTTTATTAAAAATGCGGAAAATAACTTATTTCTTTCATATTTCGCTTTAACCTCTACACTTTCTTCAGGTATACCCCCACCTCTAATGGCCTGATTGCTACGATTTTCGAAAAATATTTTTATCAATTTATTTTAAAGAAATATACCGGTCTTGTTTATAAAAAAATTGCAGTCGCTAGAGCGATGTTTTTTTTTTCTTTTTTTTTAAAAAATTTTTAAAACTTTTCGCTTTGGGTTAACCCCCACTCCCAATGTTACAGATTTGCTGTATAACGAACTCGACGTCTCTTTTGTTAATTGATAGTTATATGCCAAGTTTTGTTGAGGAAAAAGAAAAATTGCAACCACTAGAGCTCTAGCGGACACACACACACACACACACACACACACACACACACACACATCTATTATTTTTTTAATTGTTATTTTCGTTGCTTACTAGACAGGATCGATGGAGATTTGAAGACATTTTCTAAAAAATCGATTCGTTCATTCCTTCGGAATTCGCTAAAATTGAATGGTTTTTATAACGGATTTGGAACTAACCAAATCATGCATCCAGTCTTAAGAAAAACAACTTTCTTGCTGAAGGATGAACAAAATATGGAGTAAGGCATAAAGATTTTGTGTGCTTCTATCAAATTTTCGAAAATCACATTTATGCACCATACAGATCGCTCACAGTCTGAAGTCTCAAAGTTTACTACTACACAATGGGAACAAGTTTCCTTCCAATGCAGTATCTCATTTGTTCTCCTGAATTTCTAAAACTACGACATGCAAAAACTGAACTACGGATGCGACACGGCGAATATTTGTAGTGATTTTAAGACGTTGGGGTTTCTTCTGGAGTTTCAAGATGGCTACACAAAGTATTCTTGGTTCCTCTGCCATGGATTGCTTCCAGTTACATACATTGTAAAAAAATTCCAAGCACATACAATGTAAAAAATAAGCTTCTTGAAGTTTCTCTTACCCCACCACTCCCTCTCCATATTAAACTTGGACTTTTTAAAAACAGTTTATCAACACAGATTCAAGCGATGTTGCAATCTAAACAACTTGCAGATGTAATGGTTCTTCGCGAACGAAATGCTTTTATAGCTTTTAGAATGGGATTTTGGTAACAAATGAAGTGAGGATTACAAGGAACTGATTGAGAATTTGATACAGAATTACCTTGTGTGGAATGTCAGTCTAATTGATTTCTTTAAGTCAAATTTAGGAGATGTAAGCGAGGAACATGGCGAACGCTTCCATTAGGACATTCAGTTTATGGAAAGAAGGTATCAGAGACGTAGAGGTTGTGCAATGTTGAGAAACTATGTATGGGACATTGTACGTGCAGAGAGGTCAAAAGATCATAAAGTGAAAAGCCTTTCTAGTATACATTTTTGAAGTACGTATCGTTGTATTGAAAATGCAGTGTTATTAAGTATTTTGAACTTATGTGTACCATTATGTAATATATTATGTTAGATTTATGATTATGCCTCCATTTCTATTGAATAAACATGTGATTTTTGTTGATTTAAGGATATTTAAGAAATGAATAATAATAATAATAATAATAATAATAATAATAATAATAATAATAATAATAATAATGCGAATGTCCCTAAGAAGGGTTAAGGCCTCGTACAAGAGGGTAGTTCTTATTCGCTAATACGATCAGCTAATTCTCATTAGGGTTATATACGTAGTATTAACCTGTAGGCTACACTTTTATTCATCAGGTTTCACTGTTTGCGAAATTGACGTTCGATGGTATTTGACGCATTCCCTGCTTCTTGCTTCTCTGGATCATTGTCGACCTGCCTGTGCCGCGTGGAATTCTTCGCATCTCCATCTTGGCCTGCCTCTGTGTCATTTGCGTGTCCCACATGGTGGTCTTATACGTCCAGCTATCGTCCTGCATCTTGCTATGTGGCCTCCCCATTTCCACTTTGGTCTTGCGGCTCTTTCTGCGATGTCTGTCGTTGATGTTATTTGGGCTAGCTCTTTGTTGGAGATTTTTGTCCCTCATTGTTATTCCAAATATCCTGCGTTCCATTTTCCTTTGGCTTATTTGTAGTGTATTCATCTGTTTGTTTGTAGCCGACCATGTCTGGTACCCGTATAGTATTATTGGATATAGCATTCAGAATCCTAAATGTTGATATTGGAAAAAAGAAAAACACCTTTTTATTTATAATCAGCATCATTTTAGTATTAAGTAATAAACACTAAAAATAAGATAATCAAAAACTTGGTAAACTTTAGTTTTTAACAGATTCTTAAAACAGACAGCAACAAGGAATAGCATTCCGTTACATTTTTCGATATCACAGAGAGAGTATTTTAGAAACACTCGCTAAGCGACAACCGAAATGCTGTTGTGTTCTAGATACCTACAGTAATAAAACGCTATCTTCAGCAACGAAAAAATGAAAATTCAAATTACCAGACTCTGGACGGCATCCTCCCTTTCCGCTCGGCAAGCCATGTAATGTAATAATTTGCAGAGGGTTAATTCCCGACATACACTAAAGTGACGGAGCGCGTAGCCACCGTGTTAATATAACGTGTAACATCATGTAGACTGACTCTCTAATTGCAGCCAGTACCTCCACTGTTCCCTTTTTATTCATGGATTTATTGTGTAATTACCTAGCGCATTTGTATCTCTGCGATTGGACACTTAGGGTTCATCAGCGCGCCTATTAGCATTAATTGGATGGTAGTTTTCAGGCAGGCTGGCAGAGCAAAGTGGAAATAACAACGTAAACCTTTACGAAACTAAGACATGTCTGTCTTCTGCCAAATGACTTACTAAGTTTTTATATTCTGAAAATATACTCGTGCCATTTTCCTTTCGATCTTTACTGTGTGTAACACCACGTTGTTTTGCCGACATCTCAGTTTTTAAGTGCGATCTTGGATGTAATTTTCATCTTTTAAAAGATCCAGAAATCAATTATGAGGGCTGTAAAATAAAGATTGATCACACTTTGTGACAGTATACCTTTGCTCATCCTCATAATTTTGATGAGCTAGTCCCTGTTGTATCTGCCCCAGCGTTTCTACCAGTCTTCAATGACATGCTAGAAACGATTTTTTTTTACAATGACTTCAGAATCGCCTCCGCAGCCTTCACTATACTTCTTTTGAGAACAATGTCTCCCATGAAGGTGTTTGTTCAACTTTAGGAAAATAAAAGGTCACACGAGCTAAATCTGGACTGTAGGGACACACTTCACATTGGTTTTTGACAGATATTTAGCAACAGTTGATTGATTGATTGATTGATTGATTTATGGATGCTCTTTAATATCTCAGGTCATCAGCGTCCCATTCAACTCAGGGCGTGAAACGGCCGACAAATTTTGCTCAGAGGCCTCTCTTTCAGACTTGAGGTTCTTTATCGTGTCGTAAATGTACCACACGGGACCCACGGCTTTACTTCCCTTCCGAAGGAAGCCATACTTACGATTTTTACGCCCCGAAAAAATCCATCGGTCCTGGCCGAGTTCGAACCCATGATCTTGGGTTTAGGAGGCAAGTATGGTAACCACTACACCACCAGGACCGACAGCAACATTTGAGACATGCAGACAAGCATTATCCTGTTTGTTCCAAGAAACCTTGATGTGATATGGCCCTGCACTGTTTTCACGATATCTCTGTAGTATTGCACAGTTACAATTGTATGACATCATTCCTTGAATATTGAAAAATGACATGACCACAACTTTTCAAGTAGAAGTAATGACTTTAGCTTTTTTGGTGTATGTGATGATAGAGATTTCCACACAAAGCTGCATCTTCCTGTAAAATAATTTTAAGCTGCATGCCACTTTGTTTAAAGAAAAGAAAACGAACCATCTATAAGGCTACGCATATTATCCTTCTGTATTTCCTTGTCGTTTATTTCCTCGAATAGTAAAGAAAGGGTCTGGTTCTTTCATCCTGGTGTAGTGACCGATTGGAATGGAGTCATTGTTGCCATTGTTTAAAATCACTTATTTCAAACTACTTTTATCACTGTTGATGAAGTCGGTCCTGGTGGTCTAGTGGTAGCCATAATTGCCTCGTAAATCCAAGGTAGCGGGGTCAATCACGGCCAGGATCGTGGCTTTTTTCCTGCGTAAAAATCCTAACTATGGCTTCCTTCGGAAGGGAAGTAAAGCTATGGGTCCCGTGTCGTACATTTACGGCACGAAAAAGATCCTCAAGCCTTAAAAAAAGAGGCATCTGAGCAAAATTTATTGGCCGTTTCACGTTATGAATTGAGTGGACGCTGATGACGAGATGTTAAAAAGCGTTCGTAAATAAACAAAATGAACAAATTGTCGATAAAAAGAATCCATTTATTTGGGCTATATTCTGATATACCTGTTTTTTCAAAAGCCTTCCGAGCTCATTGCATATTACTAGGCTGTTTTCTCAGGCGAATAAGGTTCTATGCTTTAACAATACAATACAATCATAGCAGAGGCCCTGAGTTCGAATCTTTGTCAATTCAAGCTGTCTGGGTAAGGTTTATTTCGGAGTTTTTCTTTACTCTGAGAAGGTGAATGTCCAGACAACTTTAGGGAACAAAGGACACTAAGCTTATTTGCCCCATCATTAAATCATTTCATTTCATTCCATTCATATCAACAGAATTCATTCAATCTACAGATATCGCGAGAAGAACTATGCAGTCAAAGCGACATAAATAAAACACTACAAAAATAATAATAGCAATCATCGAAATGAATTTTAACTCCTTTCAAAACCACTGGCATTTTAAATTTTAAGCAACTTCGCTTTACGTTTATCCATTGTGCAAATCATCTGTACAAGTGTTGCATACAATACGAGGAGCTCATAGTTTATCCAAGTTTGATACCAAAATATATGTAGTCCATTAACTGTGATAGGAAAACAACTTCATTATTGTGTAACAAACCAAAAGCTGTTTTGCCATTTGAATGTTACATTTTCATCTCAATGTGTGTTACAAGAAAGTAAGGAACCGAATAGTTTTGAAATACAGTTTATTCTACACAAAAATGTTTGTAAGTTAATTACATTGCATTAAAAAAAGAAAGCTTTTTAGAACGTACCGTTTATACATAAGAGAACTGACCAAAATTATACAAATTAAGCAACTGGAACTGATACAATCTATGCAATGTACTTTTCTGACTCGGCGCCCCAAATAATCCCAAGAACACGTTTGAAAGCCAAGTAATGAACGGGAAAACGGTGTGTTGGGTTGAATAATCATTAATCATAATTGAAATGCCTTTCGTTTGTATTTTTGGCATATACTTTTTTTTTTAAAACGGAATATTTTGTATTTGTCCAATTGCGATGCCTGCAGCCTCTGTTATCTCATACCAGTTTTCCATTACGATGGGTTTGTTTTACCGTGTTCTGTTTTTTGCAGCAAGTTTTTCATTGCATTGTTCTGGAGCACTACAATGATATCCTTGGGTCACACAATTAAATTATCTACTTACAAGGCAGGAATCCCCATGAATACATACTTGGTGCTGGACTTTTGGGTTATTGTTAATAATTAATATTTTATTTAAATAGCGTTATTATTGTATTTTAAGAATAACAATATAGGTGACACGTTCCTAAAAAAATATTATAACCTCACTAAGAAACGTTTACGTGAACAAAACACTTGTTACTTGCAATTGAACAACAAATGGGGCCGACACAAAATAGCATTATTCAGAGCGTTATTATATAATTAACATGTTTGATACGTTCCATCAGTTTAAGATTCAATTATTATTAAAAAAAGTCTTGCAGAGGAACATAACTGAAAGTAAACCACAATTAAGAAAATGCAAAGTCAAAGATTCAAATCTTCATGCAAGCACTAACTTCAATGCCTTTGTTCCATTTAAAATCGTGGAGCAATTAATAAAATCTGAACCCCTAATTACATAGACACTTTAGTGCTGCGAGAGGAATTTAGATCAAAGGCCGTTCGAAATGTAAAATTTATCCACTAAGTTTTGATGCCTGAAGAAAAACTCCCGCAGGTAAATGGGAACTCCCTAGAAAAACAGCGAACTCTGCCATTCGAGGTCATGTGACCAGAGAGAGGAGCCAACTACGCAGGCGCCAAATCTGAATGAATAGATGTATTTAAAAGTGCTGGTGATCTGAGCGAGACAATTCTAGGAAATTGGTGTGGGGGTAATATCTCAGCTTCACGAATGAAACAATCGAGTTACTGTTAATATGTAAGCGAGAAAGATGAGAGAAGCACAGCTCTGCAATTAATTGTGATGATCTAATATTTGTATGGTTCCTCGTTATCAATTTCTGCATTTTAAAATATATATTTTCCGTTTTCTTCGCCTTTCCACAGTAGCGTTTCCAATCTTCTTTAGTAATTGCGGCAATTTTTTTCATCTATTAATTTTATAACCTTCTCCATGCGAAACCGGATATTGAATTCTACACTACACCCCATTTTTTGCTCCGAGTGATGGGTGGAAGGTTTATGATTGCATGATTTTTCTCTGCTAAAAGTGCATTGCTTTTATATGTAATGTCTTTGGATTTAACCTCTTTTATCAATTAGTACAGCTCTTGTTTTACGTATTTCTTGAAGCAGAGGGTTAGTAAGCCAGGATATCATTTCAAGTTTACAGGTATTGAAATTTGGAAAGTGATAATTCCTGGGCTTTCACGACCGGTGTTATAATTAAAACAGTTAAAATCTTCCAGACTTTTACCATGGTCTGTGGTTTAATATGCTACCATAGCTTTCACCAACTACTGCGGTTGGCATCATCAGTGGATGATGAACAACAACTGACCGCTGAAAGACGACGTTCATTGTCTGTGATAGCATATTAAAACATGGACCGCGGCAAAACAATCCAGAAGCTTTTAACTTTTTAATTTGGAGAAGAATTACGCATTATATTATGGCATGATACTTTGTCGATTTCATGGACACTATGAGGAGGAAGGTTAGGAATAAGCCGTTCTCTTATCCATCTCTCATAAGTTGCATAATTCATATCATCACGGTAGTCACCACTTTTCTAATGAGCCTTGAAGCTTAGGTTTTCAACTCTCCTCATTTCCTGCATATAGCACGA
Organism: Metallyticus violacea; assembly: GCA_030762175.1. Lineage (NCBI taxonomy): Eukaryota > Metazoa > Arthropoda > Insecta > Mantodea > Metallyticidae > Metallyticus > Metallyticus violacea. The sequence goes on from CM060841.1 coordinate 78,554,582, forward strand.
TCAGCCTTTGCCATTTCAACACCGAAGCTAAGAGTTCCTCCATGGAATCATCGCTCCAAACCGATGGGGTTGCATGTGAACTATGAACATACGTTTCATCCATGAAGATGATGGAGCGACCCCGCTGCTCTATATTTTTAATGGTTCTCAAGTAAGCGATCCTTTCTCTCGGATGTTTCCCTGCTCTGCTGATATCCGCCTGTTATTTTTGTTTTTTTCTCCAGCGGAAATATAGAGGCAAACTTATTTTACACAGAGTTGAAATACTGCTATCGAAAACGATGGGTTGTTTGAGCCTCGCCTGGTTAGGGTTAGTCTACATTTTTCAATATTGTAACAATAATTTATTTTCCCTCGAACCACAGATTCATTAAATTCGTCCAAGATCGTTTTGGTTGGGATTCTAGGTCTTTCCTTGTGCGGAGTAGTAGCCTGGGCCAGTGAACCGCTTTTATATTTATGACATTTCCTAATTCAATTTCCATTTTCATGAAATGGTAAACATTGCCAACCACTTCGTGAGTCCGGAAATGTAAAACTTTACCCCTCAGCTTGCTCAACAAGGGAGGTATTGCAAAAATTATCCCGATCTGGACTTAAGGAACGTATTAAAGCGAAGGGGGGGATCAAAAATCACATTTTTGTTTTTTGTAGCATTTTAATATTTGGAATTTTGGTATGGTTATTATTAATATTAATTGGTTATGCTAGTTCTCCATTGCAGAAGCTCTCTTTTTATTATTTCGCGAGCACCTGTTCAGTTAAAATTCTTTATCTCAAGAACTACTTGCTTTAGAAGGCTGCTATAGGTCTTGAACGATGAAAGAAGCTGTAATTCATAAATTGGCAGCTTTTGTTTCCATGACATCATGCTTTGTTGTTTCACAACGTTGGAGGGTTTTAGCTGGCATTTTCCCCCAAAAGTTAGTTGTTCTATAAAAATATTTTTGGCTGCAATTATTGAAAAACTACATTTTTACCTTAAGTTCCCCATTTTTTTAGGATCTGTAAAAACTATCACTTTGAAACTTTTACCACTTAATTCATGATAGCATTGTGATGATGTGGATCTATTATGGTAGAGCTGGGACAAAATGTGACAATGTAAAAAAAGTAAAGTGTTGGGGAAAAAGTATAAAAAGCAAATAATTGAAAAGAATTTATAATTTGCTTCCGAGTCATGGTATTGTACTGAAAATAGATCAGAAAATTTCGATTATGTGCATCTGTATGCTGTAAAAGTTTCATTAGTTTTAATAGTCCTGGAGAAAATGGGAACAAAATTTAGTAAATTTAACATCACAAGGATAGGTCTTTCGTTCTCCCCTTAATTATGCACGAGTTAAACCGCCCCAAAAGACGGGGTCATTACGGAAGTAAGAGAGCTCTAACCTCATTCCCCTTTAAAGCATAAACAGAAAATAAACTTGCCCAGAAATAACTGCGCATCTTTTGTTCATTCGCCATCACCAATTAAAACATCTGCACTGTGTTATTGGACCGCCACGGGTGGCCGAGGTCGTTAAGGCACGGACTCGTGAGCGGGAGGTCTGCGGTTCGAATCCCGCCAGGACCGTCCTCCCTGACTGGGGTTTTTTCCAGGTTTTCCTCAGTCTTCATAACTGGCAAATGCCGGGGAGATACCTAAACTTAGGCCTGGAACGCTTCCTTCCTTAAAAAAAAAAAAAAAAAAATCCTTTCCCAATTTATCATTTCATTTCATGTATCACCAGTGTCCACCGCCTGTGGTGCCTCAGTAGTGAAAACGGGCGTTAAACACTACTCAAAAAAAAACTGTGTTATTGTTACAATCGTCAAAAAAAAATTGCAAAAATGACATCCTTTGTGATATTCTCTGTTAGGCATCCAGAACTCGCTTCATCTTTGGTGCACATACAGCCATGTTGTAACTTAATTATTCAGAAATAAAATGTCCGTTGTATCATTATGGACATTATACAACTTAAATTTTAAATACGCGGCTACCCACTTAAAATAGAAATGTTTGATCACCGCACCGAACTCGTTTTACGTCAGATGTGTCAGTGATCGATTCGGTTGACTGTCACGTGTTAATTACGCGCTGCCTTTGGTTAAAACTTCGTCATAGAGGGCTATAAAATCGATGCTTGTCAACAGTTACGAAAATTACAGAGTTTTCACCCAATTTCATGGAAATGCACGCTGCTTTACAGACGATTCACGTATATTGTTTTAATAATTGTTGAAATGCCATCGGCGCAAGGACTGAATAATGAAGGGTCTCGAGAAAGGTTGGTAAAAAGAGAAAAACTATTCATTAGGGAATTAAAATATAATGGAAAAAGCAGGATAACAAACAAAAAGAAACTAAGAAAATTGTAAACAAATAATAAGGACAGCAATGCCGGAAACTTTTTAAAAATTATTTTATCACCAAAACACAGAAATAACTGAATGGCATACATAGACATTGGGTATATTTTTCCATTACATTTCGCTTTCTGCATTATTCATGTCCATTAATCAGCGCTTGTTTTTGCTTGCAGTCAGTAATCCCCTGTTCAGTTTGTGTTTTGTTTCCATAGAGATGGGAGCTAAAAGCGTGCTCCATACTTCACCTAATATACCCCTGGGTATACTAAAAACTAATAATGCGGCTTATTTGACGTAGTACGCTCACTTTGGTCAGGTAACAGTCTGGCGCCCATGGGATCCAATTTGATACTCTTAGGTTGTTGGTTGCAATTTAGTCTTGAAACCACATCTTCCAGAAACGCTTCTACAGGTGCGAGATTGACATACTAAGGGTGTTCTAAAAGTTTTCGGCCTGATCAAGCAAACACAATATTTAAAAGGGTTATTTTTTTTTCGACACAATCACCTTATAAATCAATACATTGTCCAACGACTTTCCAAATTTTTAATACCTTCAGTAAAATTAGATTTCTCCAACTGTGAAAAATAAGCGTCTGTCTCAGCTGTAACCTCCTCATTTGATGGGAATTTTCGTCTAACATTTCTTCAGATTTAGAAACAAATCGCTAGGAGCCAAATGCGGAGAATATGGGGGAAGTTCTGGAAGCGAAGGTCATGCAGTTTTGCAAGCAGTTTATCGTGATGAAAGAGAACTTGCTTTTTCGCAAGGCGTGCAGTTTAGCCTGAATATCATCCTTCTGTTGGTCCAGTAGTGAAACGCAATACTCCCCGATGATTGTCCTGCCGTTCTGGAGGATAGTCTACGGGCACCACACCTTAGAATCTCAAAAAACCAGTCATAACTTTTCCTGCAGGTGGAACCGCTTTTGCTTTCTTTGGAGCAATTTCTTCTCTCACCCATCTGTTTGGATTGCTCCTTTGTTTCTGATAGACATAAACAAATGGCAGAAAACCACATATAAGCCGCGAATCACAGTAACTTAAAGATTAAACAAATATTCCGCAAAATTGCATGAAACCAAGCATTGGTAGATGATACGTAGAAATTACAGATGCCATATAACATTTAAATTTATTTTAGTATTCTAGAATTGCCATATACGCAAAATAAATATAAGTTCTTTAATTAAAAACTTAAAGAAGAACGTGAAAAAAACTGAAAATAACGAAAAAGACTATGTCTAGGCTGCCAGTCCCAATCGAAAATCGAGTTCGCTAGTTAGCAAACAAACAAACCGGCATGACTTGGGGCTATTCGCAGGCGAGAAAGGTTTCACTTTGCAAATTAGTCCCTTGTCATAAAACAAATGAGTAACTCTCGTTGCCTTGGAAACGAGAGCAAATACATTTAAACGTATTTAATTTCGCTCTGTACTCAGTGCACAGTTTAGTTCTGGTGAAAACAAGAAAACACTACGTAGCTACATAACCGCTCGCCCATTTTAGCTATTTAAAATGTAAAATACAGAATAATAGAATTTAAAAATATATAAACTTTAATAACTGCATAAATATTTTAAAAACAATAGCAGAAATAAAAAACACAAATGTTATGGTAAAAACTTAAAAAAAGATTATGATATCAAAATCAATTACATGAAACAAGAATACATCCCATTATAGTGACACTTTAAGAATGCTCTGTAAAATTAAAAATATTCAGAATCTTTCCGCCAGCAATTGTGTGTATATATTTTGTAAATTTGAGTACCGTAATAAACATGTTTAAAAAGTAAAAGGGGAAAGCTAAGTTGCGTCTTTGTTTATTTTAAAATGGCGCACGACACTGTGGGACCGCCACGGGTGGCCGAGGTCGTTAAGGCGCGAACTCGAGCGGCCGGGAGGTCTGGGGTTCGAATCCCGCCAGGACCGTCCTCTCTGACTGAGGTTTTTTCCAAGTTTTCCTCAGTCCTCATAAATGGCAAATGTCGGGGAGGTACCCTAAACTTAGGCCTGGAACGTTTCCTTCCTTGAAGAAAAGCCTTTACCAATATTTCATCTCATGTATTCAATTTCCATCGTCTGTGGTGCGTTAAACACCATTAAAATGACACTGTGGGGAGAAGTGTATAATGGGAAAAAGTTTGGCGTAAGCAAAATAATTCAGGTTCTGATAGCAATATACTTAAATGTGAGATTCTGATCAAGCTGGACTAAATTTTGTATCCGAGAGCCGGGGAAAGTAGGCAGGGATGTATTTTGTCAACTCTATTATTTAATCTATTTATTGATGACATCTTGGAGAAGATGGACGCTCCAGAAATAAATGACATTTTAAGATTCGGTCTGTACGCCAATGGTTTACTACTCTGCCCATTATCTGTTGAGGATCTACTCCCACACAGCAGGTTAGCACGTTAGAGGGCTAGTGCAACAATGGGGGGATGATCATGAACGTAAACAAAACTTTTAAAAAATAGACAAGTTTACAGTAAGAATGAGAAATGGAAATAAACACTAGGGCAACGAACCAGAGAATGTAAAATATTTATGAACGGAAGATGAATTAGACACGGCGTCATACAAAGCCGGGGTAAATGTCAGAGAGTTGTGTACGTTGTCACGGGTGCCTGATATCCCTACAACTATTATGGAGTAAATATATAGCGTCATGGTAAGCTATGTTTTGTTTATGGTTCTGAGAGGAAGTGACGGTTGATCAAAGTCCTAAATGAGTTTCTAAAGCGAATTTTAAGATTTGGGAGGAATTTTGCGGAACTTTGAACGCTGGGAAGACATTGTTCACTGTAAAATTAGAATAATTAAGTACTGCTTACGCATTATAAAGGAGGATCGCACAACTTTAAGGGCTTTATGCTACCACTATCAGATTGGTAATTGAGATTGATATTGGGAAACGAAAATTAAAATAAATTAGAGAGAATTGGAATGGGATGGATGCGGGAGAATAGATCAGGAAATGGTAATTATGTTTGAAGTAAGGTACAAAAAAGCCTTAAGGAAATAGAGGTAGAATACAGAGAGAAAATTTCACGTACTTTAGGAAACGAACCCAGAATCAGATGGAGAGAGGGATGTTTATGACTTCTCAAAATAGATCTTATCTACCTTGTATTAGATTAGGCGCATGGAAAGCAACTGAAATAAAACGTGAATAGAGAAAACGTGCTTTTTGTGGAGACAGAGAAAACTGGCAGCACATTCTAATGGACTGTCCAGGTAGCGAAAAGTGAACATTGGATGCCCTAGGAGCTGTCTGGACGCTGAGCATTGGTAACAAAAACTGGACGGGTTCCAACCCTAGTTGTTAACGGGAAAACTCTGTGTTTTCTTGAAGTCGGTTTGTTTTATTTACAGACGCTCTTTAACACCTCAGGTCATCAGCGTCCCACTCAATTCAGGGCGTCAAACGGCCGATAAATTTTGCTCAGAGACCTCTTCTTTCAGACTTGAGGTTCTTTTACGTGCCGTAAATCTATGAAACGGGACCCATGGCTTTACTTCCCTTCCGAAGGAATCCATACTTAGGGTTTTTACGCCCGAAAAATCAATCGACCCTATCCGGGATTGAACCCGTAATCTTGCGTCTACGAGGCCAGTATGGCTACCACTACACCACCAGGATCGACATTGAGTTAGAGTTATTAATACGATGTTGTTTACTGGAATTAAGTGGCCCTGAACAAAATTTGACATCTTTTCTGATGCAGAGAATGCCATATCCGCCCATCGATACGTTTCTTTCACATCAGGGCAAAACTTTTCCCCCTCCTTCTTGAGACTTCTCATCCCACGCATAAGAAGTTGCTGACGTCAGGAAGATCCTGCGCCCCGAACCTTGAAATTGAAGGGGCAGGGTGTGAGGTTGTCCCTGGCCATTGACCCGTTAAAATGAGTTCGGCTAACCTTTGCTCACTATCCTGGCTTCTCGTAAGTGCATAATATCCCGCTAGTCAAACAGCAAGTGTTTGCCGACTCAAGATGAAAGGAAGGAAGAGTTCTTTTTACTTATGAAGCATTTGTTCTAAGCGCCTCGAGTACAAGTTTCTAGAGATTATGATTACTTCCTGGCTGCCATCGCTGGAAAAATATCCTATAGTGTGCACTTTTCCTTATCTCCACTTTTCCCTGTTTATCTTTCACTTCCACTTATGCCGCCTTTCCTTTAGCTTTTCTCTTCTTAGCGCGCCAGCCTTATGCATCCTTATGGCTGAGTTTCAACGAGTTTTACTTCTCCAGACCGCTGGGCCGTCTTACTGCTCTATATCGTCAGACTTAGGGGCGTCGCCCGGCAGGCATTCGCGTTGCAGTCAGAGGCAAAATGTTGTACATAATTCCTCATCTAGTAGAGTAACTTTAAAAAATATATAAAATCCAAATGTAGACTTATGAATTAATGAAATGAAAAAATTATGGCATTACTGTGTGATAATTGAGGGGGGGGGGATAGAATTCTTTCAGTCTATTTGTATCACAAAAGAGAAACCACTTTTTTTAGAATTATTATTATTGTTATTATTGAGATTAAAGAAAAAATAATAATATACAATTAATTAAATGAAATATTTAACCCCTGATAGACAAGCTATACTGTGTGGGTATTTTTAAACGTTTTTAAATGTAACCGGTTTACGAACTGAACCCTTGTTATCATTTTTATACCCACTAATATAGAGAGAAACTACGGAAAGTTTCGAGTTACATTGCATATTTAAGATGATGTTCATATGTTTCAATAAAACAAAAGCATGTTACTGTTTAAAAACAATTACAGTGCACTAAGAAAATTTACGCAATGAACAACATACAATCCAAAGTTTCATTTGCTTTCATTGACTTTGAAATTTAATTTAAATATTATTGTATTTAAAATATATAACGGAAACGTTTTCTGAAGGCTATTACAGAATGCTCTTACATACAAATATAATTCTCACACGTATTAGATTACGTTTCACATTTGCTATCTTCACGACAACGCTTTTGTTAAAACATATGCGTCGTGATAAATACAATTTATATATTGAATTAATTTGTCCTTTTATTTTAAAACAGCAGAGAGAAAATTAACTGCAAGAGCTCATTTTAAATTTCAATTTTCAAGTATACCCCTATTTCTAATGGTCCAAGTTCCCTAATTTTTCTTTGATTTTATTTAAAGTATAGGTATATGGAAATTTGTTGTAAAGAAACAAATATTGGTGTTGTTATAGCGATTTTTAAATTCTGGGTTTCAGGTAAACCCTCACTCACAATGACCCGATTTCCCCGATTTTCAGGAACAATTTTCTTATCTCATTTAAATGGTATTTACGGACTTTTGTTGCGGAAAAGGAAACGTTGGTTTGGGTTTCAACTAAACCCTCACTCCTAATGTTTTGGTTTCACTGATTTTCAAAAAATATTTTTCTTATTTATTTAATGGTATATGCCGAGTTTTGTTGTGAAAAAACAAATATTGACACTGCTTTTTTTTAAATTTTGGGTTTCAGGTAAACCCCCATTCCTAATGGCTCCATTTTCCTGATTTTCAGAAAATATTTTTAATTATCTCATGTAAATAATATTAATGCCACTAGAGCGATTTTTAAATTTTGGATTTCAGGTAGACCGTGCTCCTAATGGTTAATTTCACTGAGTTTGTGAAATTATTTTTCTTATTTTATTTTAATGCCATATACCGAGGTTCCTGTAAAAAGAAAATTAAAATTGCGGCCGCTTAGAGTATTTTGTTTTAACGCCCATCTGTTTTTCAGGTATACCACCTCTTCTAATGGCACTATTGCTCTGATTTTCTGCAACTACTTTAATCAATTTAACTTAAATAAATATATCAAGTATCGTTAAAAAAACTGTGAATGCTAAAACATTTTGGTAATACGCCAAATGTGCAAAGTAATGCTGTCGTTAGATATTCCAAAATGCAGAATACAAGTGCGCAAACTTCATATATATTGATTTTATTTTATTTATGAAATAGTCCTAAAACCCTCCTCTATTGACATTATTGACAATTCGTCTGTTGCAAGATGGCTTGAAAAGGTTAAGTATTCATATACAAATATACAGCTATTACAATTTTATAAGCCAAGTTTATGGAAATTATATTTAAATTCTTATTTTATCGTGAAATAGTCCTAATATCACTCGAGGGTATAACAGTACGTTCCTGAATGTATTGACAATCTCAGACCCTCTTGTGGATAGTACTTGTAATAATTTCTATGTTCGACAGTCTAAAAATTGTTTGCACTTTTGGAACGTTAACAACCTAATTTAATGTAATGTGTTCAAAATAACTGAAAAGGAAAAAAAAAAAAAAATGCTCTGCGCTCTGTTACAGATAGTTACTTCATCTTTTAATAATCAATTGAATTTTAAGTCAATTTGGAGCTACACATATTATGGCGAGAGTGCAGAAATGCGAAGAACTGTATTTTTATAACATTAAAACATAGGTGATTAAGGAATTGTCGGTGTGTATAATTACATTCATAGTCACGTAGAAAAAGTCAGGACGAAAGAAGCGGTAGCGTATCTGCACTGCGCCTAATGTCGCACTCTCTTTGCTATCAATATATTTTCTTTTCCTCTCACCAAACAATTTTTCCTTTTACCACTACTTCACTTACGGCAAATCCAGCAGCAAGACGCATAAAAATGAAAGAAAGAAAAGAAAAAGAAAAAAAAAACAGCACATCACAAAAGATGCTGTCATGGTAACGCAATTGCTCTGTTTCTGCCGATCTCTTCTTGGCTTGTTCCCAGTTGAGTCGGTAAGCTTTTCTGAGCGGAATATACAAGGAAAATACATTAACATTTTAGAAAAACAAAACACCATCGTTAATGAAACTTTGCTTTATCAATTGTTTGCAATGTATTATTTACGCGCATTCATTGTGGATCGTTTTGTAACAAAGACAAAAAGATTAAAATAAAAGAACGAATATAAAAGAAAGCAAAACAAATGCAGAGAAAATTAGAAGTTGTTTAAAAATGTATGAATCATTAATGAAAGAAACTTATACAGGGAAATATGTTATATTGATGCCATCATGGTTTCTACCCGAAAACATTCCCATTTATTAATAAAGTCAAAAATAAACCGAACATCTGTAGGAACTTTTTATAGAGAAAATGAAACTTTTTACACAACACCATTTTCAAAGTAAGCCTTTATAGCCGTGACATAGTTCTGCCAGTGTTCGTAAAACATTTCGAAATAATCCTGATGTCCATTTTTGGCCATTTACCGCAGGACTGCATTTCACATGTCTTCACTTCTACGGCCGAAGCCAACCTCCGCCCTTGGGTAAGTTTTTGACTATCGCAAATAGATAATAATCTACTGGAGTCAAATGTGGAGAATACGGAGGATGAGGAAGAACAGGTTACGTTTTACGATTAATTAGCTCACCTGGAGCGACCACGTGTTAGGACATTGTAGGGATGGAGAATAGAATTCTTCCCTTGATATAATTGGTCTTTTTCGTCGCAATGCATCATAAAGACGCATAAGAATGAAAACATACATCTCCTTAATGGGAAAGTGTGGCTTTTTATGAGGGATAAGTCATAACTCACGGCAACTATTAATTTTCTCGCAAATAAGGGACAACACGAAAAATCTAATATATACAAGTGAAAGTATATGACATTTGCTGCCGGAAGCTAGAAGTAGGCGGCCCTTATAGAGAGAAGCAAAACACAGGCAACCGGACAACATTGGTTTATTGGATATGTTACATATACAGCTTACACAAGGTTGCCAATTCCCAGGTAATCCAGTAGCAGCAGGTTCGTTGCCAGTGATGGGGAAGATGCTGAATACCATCTACTGCACGTGAATTGTATAACGTGAGCCACCTCGCGTCGAAATACTGCCAAAATATGCGCTTTGTTACCAAAGCGTTTCCACGCAATAGCTGCTTCACTTTGGGGGTGGGAACATACTATCACAGGAACTGAGATCAGGCAAATATGGTACGTGTGGAAGAACTTTCCATCCCATCGCTGAAAAAGACACTTGACACTGTCGACTGTGTGAGCTGTCATTGAGAATAATGGCGTTGTTTAAAAGTTTTGGCCGTTCAGTGCGTACGGCACGTCGCAATTGTGACACCAAGAAAGGCCTGAGTATTCATAGTGATTCCCTCACACTGGATGACACACATGCACACCTTGACTGTCATTAGCCAGAACGACTATTGTTGGTGAAGGAGTTTGGCGAAACTTGTGTTTGCTTGGTGGTCCGCGGACTGTCGCTTGAATTCACAAAGACTTTGCGTAAACTGATTAGATGGAGAAGGAAATAGAACCGGTTAGAAACAGGGCAGGCAAGTCCCCGTTAAGCCGGCCACGCATCCAAATGAAGGATCTTTATTTGTAGCAAATATGTTTTTATTTACTTGACTTAGTGAAATCAAATAAAAGAAAAAATAAACAATTAATTAAAAAAAACTTTTTCGTACGGTTTCCCTTTAGCTTTGCTTTATCTTTCGTTACTAGCGCTGTACCAACATTTATAAATACTTTGCCTGTTGTGGTTGGTTCATACCTGGCGTGAATTTTAATAGCTGAATCTCTTTCGCCTCACTAAGCAATCTTTTGAAAACCGGCAGCGTTATTAAGATCCATAAATCTGATTTTTATTATCTAAGGAGTTCTCACACAATGGCAAGATGCTCGTATTTCTTTTTGAATTGCTAGCCAGAAAAGTGGCGCAAAATAAATCTCGAAAATCTGTGGAACACAATATATGTTTCCCCGAGCTGTACGTTCAAACGAGGCGGCCGAGAAACTTTTCGCTTTTAAATGAATTGTCTCATAAGACGCAGGGCTGGAGAGCAGCTCTTGCGAAAATAATAATAAAATGAACAAGGATTGTTAATTAACATGCAGTTTTACAGCAATTTATTTCTGTGCAAAAATGCAATAAATATATGGATTTATGTAGATTTTTATGAACGTTTTCTAAGGGGGAAAAATTCTGCAAGGCAATGAAAGATATATATATATATATATATATATATATATATATATATATAAATTAACACTAATAATAAAAGTAGATAAAGGTAAAACACAGAGAGTCACACTTGAAATTGCTATATTTCGAACTATTGCGAGTTCTTCAATGGCAAGAAGCTAGACAAGTGAAGGTGATAAAAGTAAATATTGAGTATAGAAGGTAACGTTATACATGGAAACAGATGAAACTAGAAATGAGAATGTGGGAAGAAAAAAATTAATACGTAAGATTTAAACCAGATGGTATACGCGCTTTATGTAAAAATATAGCTGCCATTTCTCTATCTCTGAGAAATATTTACTTTTATCACCTTCACTTGTCTAGCTTCTTGCCATTGAAGAACTCGCAATAGTTCGAAATACAGCAATTTCAAGTGTGACTCTTTCTCTGTGTTTTATCTTTATCTACTTTTATTATTAGTGTTAATTTGTTACATTGTTAATAGTGTTTCTTTATTTTTATTTTTCATATATATAAAATCACACTTTGGATACTTTAGGAAATATTGGCAAGTGTTATATAGGGCATATCAGAATAACAATTCCTAAATTTCAGATGTGATAAGAGGCCATGGAATTAAAATTTTTTTCTTAATGTCCAAAAATACTTCATTGTCCAGTTACAGTGGAATAAAAATATTAGTTAAAGTTAACTTAGAAAGTCACTTCGTTTACTTTCTATGGTTAACCAATAACTTTTTAATATAATACCAGATATTAAGAACATGGTATTTGCAAACTATAGGAACTGTTCAAAATTTTGACCGCCATTGTTGACACACAAAGTATAATGCTGCATAATTGAACGGCCGAGGTCGTTAGGGCGCGGATTCGTGAGCGGGAGGTCTGGGCTTTATTTCCCACCAGAACCATCCTCCCTGACTGAGTTTTTTTCCAGGTTTTCCTCAATCCTCATAAATGGCAAATGCCGGGGAGGTACCCTAAACTTAGGTCTGGAACGCTTCCTTTTTTAAAAAATCCTTTCCCATTTCATTTCAAGTATTCACCGCCTGTGGTGCGTCAATAGTAAAAACGGGCGTTGAAATTAATTGAACGACGAATGCTGCAAAATATCTGTTATGGATTAGGAAAATTGTCAAAGGATGAATTTTTCTAGCGTCTAATTCTTTTGTTGTGTCGATGGATGTTTCATAAATAATTTATTTAATAATCAAATGGAATCATATCTGGGGAATGTGCCGGCCAAGCAACTGGACCTGCTCTCGCTATCCAACGATTCCTGGTAGTGTAGTGGTAACTATACTTGCCTCATAGATGGCAGTATCGATGGATTTTTTCGGGCGTAAAAATCCAAAATGTGACTTCCTTCGGAAGGGAAGTAAAGCCGTGGGTCCCGTGTAATAGATTTACGGCACGAAAAAGAACCTCAAGCCTAAAATAAAAGATCTTTGAGCAAAATTTGTCAGCCGCCTCACGACCTGAATTGAATGAGATGCTGATGACCTGAGATATTAAAGAGTGTCCGTAAATAAAACAAATCAAATCAAAACTATCCAACGATTCGGTAAATGTACATTTAAATACTTTAACAATTTAAGCTGAAATGTGCGGTACAACGTCGTATTGAAAGATCCTATTTCTCCGAATATTTCATCTTCAAGTAACTCCGGAAACATTTCCGCAAGAAAAATGCCACAAACGTGTTCATTTAATCGCACAGACATAGCATATGATCCCACTTGAAATTTATCTACAAATCCTACTCAAATATCTACATAAAACTTCTAATGTTCGCGGAAATTCTCCACAGCTTTAGAATTAGTGTCACTCCAAATGTGACGTGTATATTAAAAAAAATCTCTTGAAAAACCTGCCTCGTCTGTCCATAATATGCGTATAATAAAAATCATGTTCATTGTTAGGGGTATATAAATACCATTCAGCAAATTGTTGTCTGTTAGGATAATCATCTGGGGTTAACGTCTGCACTTTTGGGTATGAAATGGATGCTTTTCATACTCTCTTAAGACTCCATCGAATGGGCAACAGCTGAAGTGGTAGTTCCTGGATTATTTTCAAATCTCTACAAAACCTTATCTTCAAGTATAATGTTCTCATAGTTCGATTCGCTCCTGAATTGACTTGTTTTATCTGAAAATGACCTCTATATCGAAGACGTTGATCTAGTTTTGAAAATGTAATGCAAGGAATAAGGCGCTAAGGGTGTTGCTCTTCACAGATTCACTTTGTCAAATTAGTATTGACGTAAGCTGCTCCAAGTACCTAATACAGCATTTGTATATCGATGGGTTTTAATACCATGAAATTAAATAAACAGTTCCTACATGAGACATTTTGTGATGTACAATACCAAATTAACTTTTGCTATTTATTATTTCCATGGTAACAAGAATAGCTGAAACAAATGCAGTCATAAGGTAAGTGATGAGCTTTGTCTTTTATATTGAAAAAGAAGCATTTTCAAATACTACTTAATTATGAAAAATATGTTTATTTTCAAGTACTCTATCACATCACAAAATTAGGAAAAAGGTAGAAGGAAAGAAAAAAAAAAAACGAATATTTTATGTATATGTGCCTATTAATTATTTTATTAACAAGAGCTCTTAACGTTAAATCCATACTAAAATTAATATCCATATTTGTTTGTTTACGCAAACCTATGGATTATCCAACGATTAAACATTTCATATAGTTTAACGCTTACTTTTGAGCAAACATATAAACTTTCTGTGCTTCCCTATTTTCATCAGTACGGTACAATTTCAAAGCTGAACTTCATGATTACCCCACCAGAATAAATAGCCGTTTCCTAATTACTGAATCCGGATATCATACTACTGCAGGATCTTTGTATAGCAGATATATTGAGCCTAGAATATATAACGCGCTAACTAAAACCCATCTAGTTTTGGGGTGAGCTTAACTCAAAGAGGTTCAAAAATTAAATAATATACCTAATTATTATATTAAATATCTGCAAGTTAGAAATAATCATTTTGCTAATCTGATTTTAAGCTTAACTTTTACTCTAGAGTTATAAAGTTATATGATACATAGATTATTGTTTAGCACACATGTATGTAATACAAGTGTTTTAAAGCTTTTTTTATATCTACAGGGTGGTGCAAAAGTAACTATACTTTTACTGAATTTCACTTAACAAGATTGCACTTCTTTTTATGTTAAAGCTGTTTCCCTTCTGCATTAATGTTTCATTGGAGTCTACCTGGAACACTCTTAATGCACACGTAACACAGCAGAACGTTGTCCAGATTGTGGAAGGCGTCCTTATTGTAAACAGCCAGCTCTTCAACAGTTTGTGGTTTCCTTCTTTACACTTTGTCATTATCCATACCCCAAAGTAAGAAATCCATTGGGGTAATATCAGAGGATCGTAGTGGCAAATGGCAATAATTTTCTAAAGTTATTTCCCGAATAGCAAGACAAACTATAAAGAAATAAATGTCCATAAACAATTAGGCTGCTTCTAACATCGTTCATTAATATGGGGCTGTTTTTGTGGAACCGAAAGATTATAGTCTTTAGTTTATGAGAAGTTTTACTATACTTGAAATAACTTTACAGTTTCTTTGTGGAACATCGCCAAAGAGGGAAAATAGTTAATAGTCCTTATTAATAATGCATTGCCCACATTTCACTCTTTGTTCCGTAAATACAAGCGGCTGTGTTGCGAATCAAGGACAAAGAAAAGAGTGTAAGAGTTAGTGCTGTCGTTTTGTTTAATAAACGAAAGAGCTGCTGTGTTGGGAAACAAGATACCGAAGAGCGACATTTGGGGTAATGTCCAGGACAACCATTAGTTATGTGACGCGCGCACTCTCTCGGGAGTATTGCCGACGTTAGCACAACATTTATCAGCGATGAGTAAACTTAGCTCTCACTTTCGTTACAACTGTCGACCATATTCGCAGATACTGCAACTAAAACACTGCAAGTCCTTTTTTTTAGCGAATTCCGAAGGAATGTAAGCTATTGCAATTGTATTAATAGAATTCGTTTTCAATAATCTTTGCAAATCTCTATCGATCGTGCCTACTAGGTACGAAAAAAATTAATAAATTAATTAAAAAATAAGTCTCTCTGTTTCTCTCTCTGTATATACGCGCGTGTGTGTATATCTGTACGCTCTAGCGGTCGCAGTTTTGTTTTTTCTCAACGAAACTCGGCATATAACGGTCTATTAACGAACGATTTGTCAAATTCGCTAACTAGCAAAATTGGACCATTGAGAGTGGGAGTTAACCTAAAGAAAAAATTTTATAAGAAATAGAAAAATCTCTCTAGCGCCCGCAATTTTTACTTTATCTTAACCAAACTCTGTACATTGCTTTAAAATTTATTGATAATGTTTTTTTTTTCCTTCCAAAAATCAGGACAATCGAGATATTAAGAGTGGGAGACCTAAATGACTAGTAGGGGTTAAAACGCAGTTTAAAAATCGCTCTAGTGGTCGCAGTTTTAAATGTTTTAAAGGAAATTCCGTATATGCCATTGAAATATAATAAGAAAGATATTTTCAGAAAATCAGTGAAATCAAACTATTAGAAGAGGGGGGGTTACCTAAAATCCAAAACTTAAAAATTGCTCTAGCGGCATTAATATTTGTTTTTTTTTTCACAACTAAACACTTTTATATACAATTTAAATGAAATAAAAATAATATTTTCTAAAAATCAGGAAAATCGACCATTAAGAGTGGGGGTTTACTTCAACTCAAAATTTGAAAATCGCTCTAGCGACACTAATATTTTTCTACAAAACAAAGTTCGGCATATACTATTTAAATAGAATAAAAGAAAAATCAGGGAAATTGGATCATTAGCAGTAGGGGTATGCTTGAAAACCAAAATTTAAAAAGCTCACTTTGTCTATATTGTTTTAAAATAAAAGGATAAATTAATTCAATATATTACACGTTTTACTGCAATAACATTTAAAATAAATTTCAAAACGAATGAAAATCGGCGTAACTTTGAATTGTATGTGTTTGCTTTGTATGTTCTATTTCTTTCTGAATAGTAACCAAGGACTCAGTTCATAAATATGGTTATATTTAAAATGTTTAAAAATACCCCTACAATATAGCTAGTTCTATCAGGGGCGATATATTTCATTTAATTAATGGTATACCATTAATTTTTAGTTTACTCTTTTTAATAATAATAATAATAATAATGTGATTTCTATTTTTTTATGCTTATAAGTTGCAAGAATTTTAATTTTGTTCCCGTAATACCACACTTTAATGCCGTAACTTATTTTCATTAATTAATAAGGTCTAATTTGGATTTTATAGTAATTTTTATTAAAAGTTATTTAACTTGCTGAGGAATTCGCTTATTTTACGCAGCTCATGAGTGACTGACTTTTCATGAACTTCAGGTCCTGAAGAATTCTTATAAGTTTAAACAGTAAGGAACAGAGTAAGCCATGTTTTCATTTGTTTATTACCAGGTAGGCCCACATCATGCCATTACGCTAAAAAGTTTCACTTAGAAAAAGCTTCAAAGAAATCAAACAGCCGGTAATATTGGTAATCTCAGGGTCCTGAAATGCATAATAGTTTATCAAGTTTAATTACAAATTAAAATTAAAGCATTAAATGTACAACAAATGGTTAATAGTTCTAATAATATAAAATTGTTAACTTCCACGATTTTGTTCAGTATATAAAATATATCGGCCTTCGGGTGAGGACCGCCTCATGTAGTTATAAATACCTGAAGTTTAGGACGCTTTGCAGAGCAAGTGACGAATGCAGTCTTTGTTTTCAAGTCACATTGAGATCTGTTGTTTATTGATTTTGGTCTATGTTTAGTAGTTTCCCTATACCCAGTCATATTTTCATTGTCAAGGGTGTTTGTATGGGGCTTAACCGTTGTCTCTAAAGCTATTTTTATGTTTTTCAACTTCTATATCTTTGAGAATCTTCTTTTCATAATATTGCTGGAGGTTGCCAGAATTTGAACTTTGTCCAGATCAATAGCTGGTAGGTTTTCAGTTCACGACTAGCAATGACTGATAGATCGGTGTCTGAATTCTAGAGATGAGCAAAGCGAACCCTCGGTCCTGCTCTGTGGCATATCAACAGGGTCGAAATCGTTGACACCTCTGATATTACAGCCCGGACGACCCGATAAGAGCGATCTTATCCAGAAAGATAAGATAGTAACATTGGTGGCAGGATGGGGGAAAATAACGAGACAAGGCACGTGCTTATTTTTTGGAGCATTCTATAATTTTTCTACATAATCATGAAATTTAAGCATTTACCATATCGTACTAGTTAAAACTGGCGTCCTGTTCGTTAAATTTCACACTTTTTGGCAAGAATTGGCATTTGAAAATTGCCTATATCGCATATATAGTTTCTCAAACAGATGAATGTCCGAAGGCGCCAAGTACGGGCTACATGATGGGTGGGAAACATGTGCCAACGCCAGGTGTTCAAGGTGCCGCGGGCGACACGAGGTACAGTATTATTCCAGTGGCGTAACACACTAGCAGTACATAAACTGCAGGAAGCAATGTACTTTGTTTTGGAATGTACAAAAGAAAAAGAACGTTTTCTTCTAAATAACAATTTAATATAATAAATTCTTCTTTAGAACTTATTATAAGTGTTATATTTTTATCACCGCCACTGGTGACCAAGGTCGTTAAGGCGGGAACTCGTGAGTGGCAGGTCTGGGGTTCGAATCCTGCCAGGACCGTCCTCCCTGACTGAGTTTTTTCTAGTTTTCCTCAGTCCTCATAATGACAAATGCCGGGGATGTACCCTAAACTTAGACTTGGAACGTTTCCTTCCTTTAAAAAAATCCTTTCCCAATATATCACTTCATCTCATATATCATCAGTGTCCACCGCCTGTGGTTCCTCAATAGTAAAAATAGGCGTTAAACATCATTGAATTTTTAATTTTTATGAAAAGATCATGGTCAAGAAGAGAAAAAAAAAAATCATTTGAAATAAATATACTAACAAGGCGAAAATGGTAAGAAATAATAATTAAAAAACAAATAGTGTATATCGTAACTGTACATGATTTACAGATATATTAATGTAAAATAGATTTCATTAAATTGTCTGATGAGCACTGAAAACTACTGCAAGGTAGAATTTCAGCATCCAGAGTGATAAATGTAAAGGAGCTAGTCCATGTGAAATCGGACAGAAGTCCTTCTATGTTTATATTTAAGCCAAACTTTGTGTATTCGCCATCCATCAAGACAACCTCTCTCTACATGACAACAAACAAACAAACACTGTCCTTTCGATACACACTCTCCTTACATCTGCCATCTAGCATCTCCATGCCGTACGAATATCAATA
The DNA here is from genome assembly GCA_030762175.1 of Metallyticus violacea. NCBI lineage: Eukaryota > Metazoa > Arthropoda > Insecta > Mantodea > Metallyticidae > Metallyticus > Metallyticus violacea. The sequence goes on from CM060841.1 coordinate 78,573,330, forward strand.
ATGGATGTACCTTGAAGCAGTTAGGTTTGGCTCTGTTGTAGCTGATCCCTCGAGCGCCAATTTAAGAAGCGGTTTGTCGTGGAAAAGTTGTTGTAGACTCCATGTTGGTGAGCCAAATTATGAAGTAGTTTCTGGATTGATTGTGAGTTGCCTCGGCGTTGTTGCCAACGCTTCAATGGCGAACATGCTCAGGGTGATTTCTTATTTTGTTGAATGGGGCTCAACAGGACCGGGAGGGCAATGTAATGGTGTATATGAGCACGCGATGCGATAAAATATATTTAGTTTATTATGTTCAAATTCTATTGCATCCTTTGATGTTTTTGCGTTTGATAGACTTGGCTACGTTGTATATAAACTTAGCTGCCGCGTATGTAACTTTCAGACGAGTACTGCGAACTGCTTAACTGAAACGAACTGAATTGAGTATCGACTGAGAGCTAAGTGCCTGGCTTGACCGCGAACTGGTAGAACTGCTTGCCCCAGCAGGGTGAATTGAGAGCTGACAGCCGAATGTTGAGTGCCAAGCGCCAAGTTTTTATGTAGGACTGAGTGCAACTGTCCCTAAAACTTGATAATGTGCAAACTGAGTGCCCCAGCGGGATGGCTGTCTCATTTATATATTAAACTCGAATCGAGAATCGTTGGCTAGGAGACACCTGGAATTTTTTTATTGGCTGGTTCAATTTTATCCATATTACGTTTCATTCTCTAACGATTTTAAGAGCAAGGACGCCCCGGCCGATTACCCCCCCCCCCTTCAGACCGTTTTAAGTCCCTCAGCATGCCTGCAAAAAAAAAAAAAAAAGCCTGTCCCTTTAAAACTCTAAAACTCAAGAATGAGGCCAAACGCACGACCGCTATAAAATCGTTCAAATGGTTTTATGATGATGTTGACAATTGATGTCTACCACGGAAGACACCAAACTTTTTTCTATTTACAATTCTTACGTTGAAGTTACAGTTTATGACACAAACATATATAATAGTTATATTAGTAATTACAATGCCAAGATATGATATTGGGGCTGCATAAATATACATGACGAATCGGAGGAACTGTTAGAATCTATTCGTAAAATACCGCTATTGTAAACCAGTTTCGAACGCCCCTCATAGTTAACCAGCATTCTTTCCTTCCTAAGACTAACCTAACCATCATTGCAATGTGATTCATGTCACTTGTGGGTTAAATGTCTAAGATATACTAACATAGGTAAGTGAAAACACGTATGATATTAATTTAATTGTTAATAACAAAACAATACCTGACAAGTAGCTTGTATAATCTCTTCCCTTGGGTACAATGACAGAAAATAATAAAACTTCTATAAAGAAATACTTACATTGCAGCTGTAACATTAAAAGTTTAGATATTCAAGGAAAAAGTCTAATGCGTATCTTCCTAGTGTACAGGAAAACAAATATAATTGCTTCTCAACTTTTGCAGCGCATTTAAAGGATCAATACTAAAGTTTTTAATTAGAGGTTCGCTTTATGAACCACAAAGATACACTCTTTAAAAAAAAACTACTCGGAAAGTTCAAGAAAATGTTTAAAAACTTACCTTCCTCTCTTTCTTAAATTTCGTCTGCAGCTATACAACCAACCATTGTCGTTTCTATTAGCACGGCTGCTGTTAAAGGAAAAGGAAATGTGAGGGTCATTAGAAAAGTTCTCGGAATGACCTACATATTGCAGCAGCAGTTACGAAGCAGTTTTGAGAACTATTTGTGCAATAATACATGGATTGGTCAAGAATCACAGTAGCCATAGCTGTTGCAGTGCACACGTGTGCACACAGGGAAAATGTCAAATATTGGCGGTTAGTACTTTGTAAGGAAGGGTATAAATGACTTGACGTTACAAGCTGTACAGAAATCACTAGTATTTCTCTTTTGGTGCTACAGCAAGTGCCACCGCCACGGGTAGCCGAGGTCGTTAAATCGCGGACTCATGAGCAGGAGGTCTGGGGTTCGAATACCGCCAGGACCGTCCTCCCTGACTGAGGTTTTCCTCAGTCCTCATAAATGGCAAATGCCGGGAAGGTACCCTAAACTTAGACCTGGAACGTTCCCTTCCTTAAAAAAAAATTCCTTTCCCAATTTATCATTTCATGTATCATCAGGTCCACTGCCTGTGGTGGACACGAACAGCGTACGATTCATGTGTGTTAACTCAGTGGTGGAAGAAACATAGGGCAATTTTTTGTTAGCGTACTGTTACTTATGTCAATACCATACTAACCTTTTTTGTCAAAAAATTAACCTACAGGGAGGGTGATCCTGCATTTTTTCAACAGGACTCTGCCACTGCCCACACTGCGAATAATTCCATAAGAGGGTTCCACAATACAGAGTTATTAGTAGTAATTTGCGTTCTCCTCAATCCTCCGACTTTAACAGTCTGCGATTATTATTTGTGAGATAAATTAAAAAAATGGGTGTACAAGACGAACCCGCACACCATACAAGAACCCAAAGATAATGTTCGTCAGGAAATTGTCCGAATTTCCCATTAATTTTCTAAAGAGATGCCAAAAAGTGTGAAGAATGAAAGCGGGCTGTCTCAACCCCTCATTTGATAATTTGGTAAGTAACGAGCCTCTTTAATTGGTTTGTATATTGTTGTATGGTCGATTTGTTTTATTGTTTTGCCTTCATGCTAATCACAGGGATCCGGCTAACCGGTTAACGAGCAGGCTAAACACTCCGGGGGAAAACAAAACTGATCACACGGTATTAGGCATTAGGCATGTAATACTTATAGGAGCATGTCCGTTAATTGTGAAACAAATGTGAAAGAAGTACTGTCCATTATGATAGTTTACTGTTTAGAATGTTTGGTTTAATGGAAATGAAATATTAATGAAATTGTAATATCCTTTCGATATAAAACTGCTGTTTTTCATTGGGGAATTGCGATGGGCTATCGTTTTCCCTGGAATATCTGTGATCTTTACATATGATGTGTCTTGCAGTCGCTGTGTTGGTAACAGTGTAGCTCGCTATATAAAACAGAGTACCGTATTCGGGATTTTATGTGTCCCTAAGGGAAGGGATCAGGGGGCAGTTCAGTTTCACGAAACAAGATGGCACGGTTTCCCTCCTCTCCATCATCATTTCAGTATACATAGAAAGAGGACATCTGTTTCAGATCGCAGATGTTCCTGTTTGCAAGCTTTTCTTCCAAAATTCCTTATTCATGGAGTTAGAAGAAATTTCATCTTCTTTAACGTAGGCTTTCAGACATATAGCGATAAGTAACATCAACTACGTAATGTAACTTCTGGCCAATTTCTAGTGTTCCGTGATATCACCTAAACAACTTCAAACATTTTGCAACCATTTTAAGCACTGTTACAAAATAATGACAGCTGCAAATATACAAAGGCTGTTCAATAAACATTTCACAGGTCTACTTTTTTTTTTCCTTTTTAATTTTTCCACCTGTATATATACGTAATATTAATGCCCTGAATACAAACACGTTTTCAATTTTACTCTATCGGGTTAGATTTTTAAACAAAGTCACTTCAAATGTATTAATGTACTTATATTTTTTTATGAAGTACTAATAAGTTTTAAGACGTATAGCTAAGACGAAAACTGTTTTTGTATTTTCATTTTAACCGAACTGTAAATTATGATCAGAAAACTTTAAATAGTGATCTAAAAACGCCTAAGTTTATACCACCAATGTGTCTTACACTGAGAACAAAGAAATAAAAAGTACTTCTCAAAGACATTTTAAGTTGAGGAATATTACATTAGTGAAAACAGTGAATACAGTGTAAATAATATAGTTATAGATGTGCAATTATAGTAAAAACTTTCATGAAAGTGATTTTGGACACTGTTGAAGATGTTAGTGGTAGAAAAGGCCCAGGTTCAAAGTTACTTATAAAAGGTAATACTTGTGGCAGAGAAAGCAGTTTGAGAAGTACTAAACTTACTGCAAGTAAGCAATATAAGATTTATACCGAGGGTGCCAAAAATGTATACGCTCTTTCACAGTAGATATCTATTTAATATATTTCAAAGTTGAGCAGTAATGTGTAGTATGATGTTCTGTAAACAGATGTGACTCACATTACGTTACGCTAGCGTTGCTACAACAAAATGGAGCCAAGATTATCGTATAAGCAGCGGAAAGCAATTTTGAAGTGGTATTGAAAAACCGAGAATGTTGTTGAAGTTCAAAGGCAATGGAGATGTGTGTAAGGAACAGAACCTCCAACCCGAGTAACAATTGCACGCTTTCGAGACAAATTTGAGGCTCGTGGTACCGTATACCGTAGAAAATCAGCTACACTGGCAGCACTTCGGGAAGAAATTGAAACGGCGTGTGCTGCAATCGCTGAGGACACTTTCGCAAACGTTGCTCAATCAGTAGTTCAACGTACTCAGAAGTGTATCGACGTCGATGGTGGGCATTTTGAGCAACTGTTGTAACTGTAAAAGTCTAAGATGATTAGTGCTGATCATTTTCTGTTTGTGTGAATTCAGTTTTGTTAAGTAAAACACGGTTTTTTCTTTGCTTGAAGTGTGTATATATTTGGCACCCTCTGTGTAAAGAATGACGGCTATTAGGCAGGGTTATAATGCTGCCAAAACATGTAATATGTTGCATCTCCCTCCTCCTGAAAAATTTAGCAGTTTTAACAATTTAATAGGGAATAATTTGAAAGAGGTGTGTAAAAAAGCTGCTGTAAAGATAATGGTTTTACAAATGTAACGTTGCAGAAAGGTTTTTTTATTGCTCTATTTATGGACGCTCTTTAACATCTCAGGTCATCAGCGTCCCATTCTACTCAGGGCGTGAAACGGCCGACTAATTTTGCTCAGAGGCCTCTCTTTCAGGCTTGAGGTTCTTTATCGTGTCGTAAATGACCCGGACCCACGGCTTTACTTCCCGTCCGAAGGAAAACAAACTTAGACTTTTTACGCCCGAAAAAAATCCATCGGTTTTGGCCGGGATCGAACCCGCGATCTTGGATTTAGGAGGCAAGTATGGTTACCACTACACCATCAGGACCGACGACGTTATCTATGAAGAAGAAGAACTCTAATCGGTTGTTGACTCATTTTCGCCTTTAGGCACGTTTTATCTCTACCAGGAGATGGCAGTAATAAACTGCATTGACTGACATTTATGAAGAAAATCGATGGGGGGGGGGGGAAACCCTGAGAGTCAGAAAAAACTGTCACGAGAACCCTGTCAGCTGACAGACGGGGGTTTGTTTTGACAGGAGCGAATTCCCCCTGCTCAACCCAGAAATGTTTCATCTAGGTGCAGAGACATTTCCCCTTGATCCGGGTATTGAACCAAAAGCTTTTGATACACTCCCACACGTGCAGCCTTTTTATTCTCAATCAAAAGTCGAGGAACCCTCTTGTCGATACTTTTCGATAGTCAAGACATCTAAAATAATGGAATCAGCACTTTCATAACTGGTCCCTAGCCTTAGAAACGAAATCTGAAATGTCGGCATTCTTGATAAGGTTCCATTGACGTTGGTAACTTTTATTTTGTACAGTTTTTCATCCTTTTGTGAAATTTTGTCATTCATATATTTCGTTTCTTATCATTAGATTCCGTCCCAAAACTGTAATTTTAATATTTAGAAATTTCCGCTTGTTTTACGAGCCAAACATTTAATAATAATAATAATAATAATAACAACAACAACAACAATAATGTTGCGTTGCGTGCGATTGACGAGCGTTCGCCTTGCTCGGACATGATGTTGCTCACCAAAAAAAAAAAAAAAAAAAAAAAAAAAAAATCGCTGTGTGAATCGAACCGTTTCCCCCATTCCCCTGAAATCCCCAAAAATGTATCTCGCTCCGTACCATCTACAAGTTGTAAAATAAAAATTGTGGTGTATGTTTACAGATGACAATTTTATTTTGCCTATGATATTTCTATACCATATTTATTATCTTTAAGGAAGGTGCAACGTGATACATACTGTATAGATATTAGAAACAAGTTTAATAACACCATTTAGCAACATAAATAATTCCATCTTAGTTCAGCAGCATAATTGTCACTTAATTATTGTATTTTCAACCAACAGGGCTTTGTGTTCGTTTGTTGTATTCTGTCTGTACCTAAGTCAAATGTAAACATCATTGTTGTGTAGTAGTTGGCAACTAACTTTTTGAAGTGAATATCTTTCAGAGTGAGTTGAAAAGATATCCAGTTTTTTTTTTTTTTTCAATTGACTCATAAGACAAAATGCGCTGATTGGTCATATCAAGGAAAAGGAGTAAGACAGTAACACTGTCAGCAAAGAAGGCTATTCCTATGAAGAATAGCTAAAAGATTGAGTGGTGGTTTGGAAAATAAGGCATTAGGAAAGTTTTAAGCGGTACGAAGTAACTGGGAGCACAAGAACGTCTCCAAGAAGTGGCAGAAAAGCAAAACTAACTGCTCAAGACTGCCGCAGAACCTGCCGCTTTTTTCTACAAGATCGCCGACACGTGCAAAAGATATGAATGTCATCTTGAGAGCTACTTCTGGTTTACAAGTCTCAGGCCGAACAATCAGATAAAATTTTGCGAAAATGGTCCACGAGCAAGGATCCCAAGAAGGAAGAATTATTTCAACCAAAAGGATGTGGAGTGGGCTTTAGCACACAGGGATTGGATGCAAGAAGACTGGGTAAAGTCATTTGGAGTGAGGAAGTGAAGATCAACATCTTTGGAGGTGATGATATCATGTTTGTGCGTCGCCGAACAGGCGAGGACGTGGTACCTGAGTGCACCACCGCCACTATGAAGCATCCTGTCAGCGCCATGGTATGGGAAAACGTGGCAAGCATGGTGCCGGGGCTTAGCTGTGTTAGATCGCAACGTTAATGCCAAAATATACCAACTGCTGCCTACTATTCATGATTTTGTTTGTGGGGCGATAGTCAGCCGTACATCTTCCAGCAGGATGTCGCAAAGTGTCACATCGTTCGAATCAATCAGACATGGTTCAGGGACCATCATGTCCTTACTTGGCCATGGAACAGACCTGACCTCAACCCAATTAAACACTCGTGGTCAAGGCTGAAAGTTTTGGTGTCAAGTCGAAGTCCCAGTACCAAGAGAGAGCTGCTAGAGGCCATCATCCAATCGTAGGTTAGAGTGATAACATCAGAAGATCTCCAATGTTTGGTGAGCTCAATGCCACGAAGAATGGAGACAGTAATCAAATCAAAAAGTATATCCAACAAAATATTAACACATAGCAGTTACAAAAATCCATATGAATGTGTTCAAAATGTACCATTTGCAACTGTTATTCTGATAAGTAATTTATCTTGCTCATTTTGTAAACATTGAACATTAAGACATATTTGTTTAGTTTTCCTAAAATTTGTAAAAAAGTATAAATTTCAATTAAAATCAAAAGTCAAATGTAATACGTAACAAAAAACTCTAAAATGAGCAGAATTAATGCAACTACTGTATTATTTGGAGCCCAAGGTTATGCACAATTCCTTCAGGATATTCCTGGGATTGCAAGGCTGTGAAGTAATATGAAACGCTCTACATCCGTATACTGCGACAGATGGCGTGTTTATGTTTAAAGGTTTAAGAGCATTTTGACCCCCACACGACGCCTACTGAATTTCACCAGCGGCGCCAGTCCGAATGTTTGTCGCTGCCAAACTTGGCATGAGAGCAATGCATCACCAGCCCTGGCAAGGGAGGGAAACTCGCAAGAGTAAACTAAGCCATTTAGTTGTCCCTACCTCCCTGAGTCCGACATCATAAGAGGGAGGGTTGAAACACGTCGTCAAGGAGACTCCAGCAGAACGGCTAACTTTAATGTACCTTATCATGACTTCCAGTTCATTTTCGCACAATTTTCTACCAGCTGAGTCGGCGCAAACTGGAATAAAGTGTCATGGACATTCTGTAACATCACTGAAATATAACTTGGAGTTTGCATTTCGTAATACAGAAAGAGTTAACTATATGTAAAAACATAACCTTATTGTTAACATTTTCCTTCTATTACATACTTTACAAAGTTTAGCCATCTGCCTTAAAAAAGTTAAAAAAAAAAAAAAAACATTTATGTTGGAAATTTTAAAATATTTTTATTACAATGGTGGAAAAATGTATTGCATCACCTCCCTTTGCATTATGACTTTGGCAGTGATTAATATAAAGTTTAGGTGTCCATTGTTGCTTATTTGTTGCTTGTGTATTCTTGTTTCCATTGTTGGGTTTCCAATTGCATTTTTACTAACAATAGTGCACTTGATTGTTGTCAGTTTCTCAGTTTACACAGCAGAAATACTATATAGACTCTCTTCTAGTTCAGGCATTGTGGTGACCAGATGGGTAAAGGAGTGGTATTAACGCCGAGGAGGAAAAAAAATTATTCTTGCTTACTTGTCCATTGGTCTAAGCAGTAAAGTATAACCTCTAGAACACGTTTTCATTAGTCTATTTCAGGAGTAACAAAGAAATTCAGGGAACAGGGAGATGCTGACCAGGTGAAAGGAAGAGGCAGGAGAAGGCTGTCTATTCCAAATCGGGACAGGATACTAAAAAGAGTTTGTCTCAGTGATCGTTGGCTATATCCTCAAAACTGAAGCGAGTGGAAAGACATGTGACGTCAGAGTGACCAGCAGAACTATCAGAAGTAACTGCTTAAGGTAACCAGGAAGTGTAAATATAGCAAATAAGCAACAGTATATATTTTACTGTGTCAGAAAATTTTGAGAGATAATAAGAAAACTTAACTGAAGATGCTCTATAAATTATAATTCTGTAATGCACATAAAACTTATTTTTTAATTTTTAAACCAAAATAAAATTTCGTTAAAAAAACTGAAAACACTGGCATAATCATGAAATTTTCTGATAAACTATTGGTGGAATTGGAATTATTTTTTTACTTAAACGGCAAACAATATAACCTGCGAACTAGAACTATGCTAGTTGCTTCAAATTTTGGGGAAAATAGTAATATTTTTATTTCCTTTTTATATAGATTATCATCTAATTGTGATATTTAAATACTTCTTATTTGCATGCAATATGTATGTTCAAATTTTCAACAAGATTGCTCTAGCCAATCCTGGGAAAAATGCACATTTGTGTCAACATTTTAAGTTATCTGGATATAAGATTTATTTTTGTTTAAAAAATAAAGTCAAAGAAAGTTTACAGAGCATCTTAATATCTCATAACAATTTATATTTATAGCTTTATACATTTCTGAGATACTGCTGCATTATTTGCTAGACTTGCACTCTCCGTAAAGCAGGACCTGCCGTCGACCCTTTTGCTGACTAAAACAATGAGACAGAGGCAAAAGAGTGTGCACCATGTACAGCAAAAACGTGGAATAGTTTTTTCCTCTTCCAAATGAGTCTAAATTTAACTTGCATGACTCCAATGGGAAAGTGTACGTTATGTAAGTGTATGGCGGAAGTGGCGATGAATTGTTACCTTCATGCATAACAAACAGTGACGCATTCACAAGGTCAGATGATCTGGGGGTGCATTTCCAGGTCGTATGAACTTCATTAGTGACACTGTTAATGCAGACATCTACTTAGACATCCTTGAAAACAAATTGATCATTTTTCAAGATGATTGTCCCCTGTCACAGGGCTATGAAGGCAATTATTTTGACTAATATTTGTATTAAATTGGAATATGGGTGGTGTTAATGCGATTACCAGTCAAACAAATATTTCAGGTAGAAGCATTCCTTAGAAAAAACAGAGTGAAGGTGCTAAACTGGCCTGGAAATACCTCGGACCTGAATCTGATTGAGAACTGCTGGAAGGTTATGGAGAATGCTACTGCAAGAAACAAGCCAAACAATAAAAGAGAACAGCAGAAGACAAATATGTTCGTGTTATTTCATGAACTGACTGAGCAATACATTAAAATTTTTATTTTCTCAATACCCAAACGTTGCTAGGCAGTGATTAAAGCACACAACAGACCAACAAAGTACTAATGAAAACAATTCAGTAGATTAGACAGCTGTACTTTCCAAAAGTTGAATCTTGTATTTTGTAATATGCCATGTTTCACTGATGAGCGCTGTAACTGTATTAATTATTGAATATTTTAAATCAATAAATAAACAGTACAGTCTAACTTTACTTCTTTCTGAGAGTATTTAGTTTTTTAATTTCTATTTTTAATAAACATTTATAAAAAATAAAAGATAAAATGTATAATAACAATAATATCTTGAGATATTTATATATCAAAATGAAGGAAATATAACAAGGAATAAAAAATTCAAAGATTCTAATGAAATATTGAAGTATTAAGGGTAGCCAATATACTTTTTCCACCACTGTACACACTTAACCGAATCTCTACAGAAATTAAAAAAATATATTCCCAAGCAACTGCAATTTTTGCCTATTTTATTTTCGATAAATTTCTGGTAAGTTAGAAATCAATTTTTTTTGTAGAATTATTATTGTCTAATTAATTGCACCTAAGATTTTCTAAAATTTCGTTAATACCCCTCTGTGAAAGAATTGTTTACTATATATATATATATATATATATATATATATATATATATATTTTACTTAGACACGACGCACTTGTAGCACATTTTATTGAAGCACTGTCACACGGTTTTTATTTGTTTGACACGGTGTGTCTTTTTGTGCTATATCTTAATGTAAATATCAAGTTGTACCTCATTTTCATATGTTCTGGAACTAAATGCTGCAATGTATGATGAATTCTAACTCAAAAACCAAGTGTAACTCGAATGGAAGGAAAAATCGTTGCCATGCGCGGTACCCACCTCGTCGATAACTTTTTCATTTGCAAATGATTGTGTAAAATATTATGCTGCCAATCTCCGGAAATGCCCATTGCTTCAGAAAGCTCCTGCACTCAGTCTCCGGCCGCTCAGCATCATGACATAAATTTTTAAAATTATTTTGTGAGTCTCCACAGGACGTCCGAAACAGTTCGCATCGTTTGTGCTCGTTCGGCCACATCTGAACTCGTCACACAATTTATACACAATTCTAGCGAAGGTGAGATTCTTTGTAATGTTTACCCAGTTAATCCCCTTAGCTTCTGTGGGCGTTGCTTCTTATGCAAGGCAATGTTTTACTAATACATGGAATTTGTTTTTCTTCATTTTGAACTCCTGTTTACAAATTTAAGCAGAAAAATGGGTCTCAAACACAAAGTACATTTCGTAACTGCGTATAACAATGTACACCCTTTGACAAAAATAAATAAATAAAGGAATAAAAATGAGTCATCCCCATATTCTACATGTCGATCGGAGAATTTCGGGGACGCTCGTAAACACTGTATTCACAACGTGCATGCAGCGACTGGCACACTGCAGTGGACGCTTTGACTGTAAATGTAATGTTCATAACATAAGCATCTCGAAAGAGAACTTTGGGGCGGTGGCCGAGAGATTTAGAAGGTATTGATTGCTCTTCTGCGTAAGCTCCTGGGTTAAATCCAACACAGTTTTGTTTTTTTATTATTGTTTTTATAAGTGTATATGTAGAACATCATGTTGCCTTAATTCATATGATATTTTAGCGTATCATTTGAGTTTTGTGTCATTACCTATGAACACACAATAACATATTCTTTACAAATAACTAATAAACATATGAACAGAAACATTTATCTTCTAAATTGAAAACACACAGAAATAAACACAAATTAATATCGGGTGTATGCTCTCAATCTTCGGGGACATATGATGTCAGATTTCTACAATAGTGTGGACGAGAGGTCACAATATCCCAAGCTTCTTGCATTTATGCCCATAAGTCATCTTTTGTCCTTCGTGTATGTGCAGGGAATGCGTGTATAGCATTTTGCATTTAGATGGAACAAATATTGAAGGAAATATTATAATATGCATTATAATATATGATATGTTAACGTTGAAGCTTGCTGTGTGTGGGAAACAATAGTACAAAACTAATTTATCATATATGTTACAAAGGTTTATTAAAAAAAAAAGTGTTTCATATCGAGAAGCGAACTTACGCTGTTAACCAGGGCATCACTGCACGCTCTGCCACAGAGCTAACGGAACACACACTAGACAGTGTCTTTAGTGCATGTCATATAACACAACAGTTGCAATGGTTACACAACCTTGCTGGTTACCTTGTGAACCGCGCGCTGTAACGAGTAGGACTTTCAAGAATTTTGCGTTCAAGAGATGATTTATTTGTTGAGTCAACTTTCGTAATGAGCTTACTGCAAGACTTGCCATGATCGTTTTTGAGTCAAATTGCAGCAAAAAGAGATTTTAGTTAAATGTTTACTCGTAGTGTGAGTTAATTACGAAAACTACGTAACAATTGAGCTTGATAGGGCTGGAAATTCACCACCTGATATTTTCCTCTTTCTTATGATGTTGAAAATCAGCAGGATGTTTGTCTATTGCACTGGCCACAGTTTCAGTGAAAAATTCTGAAATTAAAATTGAATAAAGTTCACAAAAGTAGAAGAAATGTCTTGCCAAGTAGAAATAAATTCAGCTTTAGTGGAAGTACCTAATTTTTTACTAAACAATAGTGTTATTCCTGCAAATTAAATATATAAATCTTAAAGATTTAAATTTTTTGCTGAATTTTGAACAGATTATTTCATTACATATGTAAAACAGAGAAAATTATTAAAGGTTTCCTCCATGAGAGTCACGGCGCCATAATAGCTGTATTACTACTCTGTTCATTTGTTTTAGTATTGTTTACATTATCTGATGTTAATGGCAGGAAACTGCTGATTCAACACCTGGCTCATACATTCCCAAAGTAATATCGTTGTTTTTCGTGTTTGATCGTTCATTTGTTTGTTTGGCTATCTGCGCGAGATAGCCATTGATAGCGCGCTTTAGAGTTTGCAGGTATCAGCAACGATAAAGTACAGGACATTGTCAGATCAGCAATAAAACGGCAAATAAAAAGTGGATGTCTGCCAGTGGGGGCTATCATTAACAAAGCTCATTAATTAGCCAGGCTAGGGTGTCACGTAGAAAAAAAACTGCGAGTAGATTATCAGATATAGCACGTCTCCTCGTCCTTCATTACGTTTTATTATATGCACAAACTTTTTTATTAATATTACCTGCAAAAAATATGTGCCTGAAGAAGAACCACAACTGGTGCGATTGTGAAACAAAAAGACTGTGTTTACTGTGAGTACATACTGAAAACTTTAGGCATCTGGCGCTTTGATTTAAGCTCTGTACACAAAGTTTATGCCGAGAGGACGTGGGGAGCATAGAATGAGGGTGCATTAGTCCTTAAAATACGTACTGCTGAAACATTTGTTACTTTGTGCAGTTATGAGGTGGTGCGTCAGTGATCACTGCAAAAATCAGCACTTCTATAGTAGGATCAAAAAGAAGCCGAACTTTGTATAGCTTGGCAGTGTTATTTAAGCAACTACTCTGCTTTGTTTTGTATGTTTCCAGATATATGACAGACCATTTGCACAGAGGTAGTAATTGATCGATTGTAACCAGCATATACATTTAGGTACATTTGAACGCATCCCTGTCAATTAGGATACATATGTTGCAATGCATGGGCATCTTCTTTTTTTTTTTTGAGTAGTGTTTAACGCCCGTTTTTACTACTGAGGCACCACAGGCGGTGGACACTGATGATACATGAGATGAAATGATAAATTGGGAAAGGATATTTTTTTTAAGGAAGGAAGCGTTCCAGGCCTAAGTTTAGGTACCTCCCCGGCATTTGCCAGTTATGAAGACTGAGGAAAACCTGGAAAAAACCCCAATCAGGGAGGACGGTCCTGGCGGGATTCGAACCGCAGACCTCCCGCTCACGAGTCCATGCCTTAACGACCTCGGCCACCCGTGGCGGTTGGGCATCTTCTTGATTCATATAAACGAAAAATGTCCCATTTGTGTGAAGGAAAGAATCTGATCCCCCATCACAACACCCAACATACCGGTGAGAGAATTCCTCTCAGTTCTTTCTCATCCTCTGCATTCTCCAGCTTTTTCCAAATGTTAAAAAAATAAGTTTGTTTCGAACCTAGAAGTGAAAATATATGCGAGGCGCGTTCTGTGAGAAGTAACAATAAAATGGACCACAGCACTATTTCAAAAAGTGGTACGAGTGCTGGCGTAAGTGTATCATTACTTACTTTGAACGTGCTTTATACATGTTTGGTCTCTTTTTGACTCTACAAGTATAACTAGTGCCTATGGGGCACTAATACGACCTACAATTACACATAGGGCAGAAATTTGGATATGGGAACAAACTGTGAACCTAGATTCAGTGAGGACATGTTTTCTGAAAGAAATTTTGGGGTTGGGGAGGATCACAGAGAGGTGCGGAATTAAGAGAGATCATTCGGGGCCTATAGCGAGACTATATAGTGTAAAATCAGAGTAATGAGTTATTTATGGAAACCAAACTTTAATTAGTGCATTGTGCTATAATGAGAAATTGGGGGTTGGGCGTGAACATAAATGGGAATCCAAATTAAGATAGAAACTAGAGACAATAGGGCTGGGTTCTATTTGGAGGGCGGGTCAGGGAAATGGAAAGAGCAATTTGAGGAGGAGTAGGAACATTTTGAGGGATATGGATAGGAAACAGACAATTGTGCAATACAGAAAGATGATTGTAAGTAAAATTGGGACAAAAATGTGAATGGGGGATGGAGCAATACATCAAAACAAGGGCTTGTGTTGCTCATACTACGGGCATGGCGGATGATGAAGAATATGACTAGAGAATTTGCCCCATATGTGCGGTGGGAGAATCAAGGACATGAATGTAAAGGTACAAGAAAGGAGTGAAAAGTATCTACCACAGAGAGATGGTCATGCTGGCAGGCAAGGAAAGAGAGGAAAGATTAGGTAAACTTTTGATGAGCGTGAGACAGCTCAGGTCTGAAAAAGATGATAACTGGGAAGGAGGTTTGCAGGAAACAAGTTTATTAACCAACTATATATATATATAGAAGACAAGTGTCTTCTTGCCATAGAAGGACTCAACGAGTTCGAAATATAGCGATCTCAAGTGTGATTTTATCTTAGTGTTTTATCCTTTTCTACTTTTATAATTACTGTCAATTTGTTATATTGTTAGTAATGTTACTTTATTTTTATTTTATAGTATTATATGTGTATATATGTACATACATAGTGTGACGGTCTATAGCTTGCGCACCAGCAGTATAGTAAGAGGGGATATTTTCTTTTTATATTTAAGCAATTTATAATACTTAACTGCCTTCTTGCTTTCATATACAGAATAGCAAAGAGCTCTTTGGTGCTTTAAGGTTTTCACAGAATTTGTTTAATAATTGAACCTAAACATTATCTCAGAGTAATGTTTTAGTTAACCTGAAGGAAATTAAGTCTCCAAGAAGAGAGGCATGCAATAAAATTGCACTGGGAGCACGTCAGTATTCAGGGAATTTATCGTCAAATAGAACATTCATTAATCAATTTTAGGTACCTACCGTGTGGAGGTGCTCCGTGCATCGCAACCTACATGTCATTGCATACGCTTCTGCGCTGTTACACCTGATCTACACATTTACCTGTTTTGAAAATAAATACATTGTTTAATAACCTTCTCGTAGTTTAAACCATCGGCTGATAACAAACTCGAAGAATTTTAAATACGTTTAAGTGGGAGATAAAAGATAGGATTTCTAATTAAATAAGTTCAGAAATTAAAAACACCAAATTTATTTTTTATTTCGGACAGGAAGAACTAAGCACTTGCTAAAGAGGGTCTTCATACGCACATTGAACTTTTAAGGCATTACTAAATGCAAAAGAAACCATTTTGAATAAATGAAAATGATGAATAAAGCATTATAAAAAGCTATAGTACGATAAAAACGCTGAAAATTTAAAATGAGTAAAATTATTTATAGAATCAGCAGCTTTTATCATTTCCAAAGAATTAAATGATGCATTAACAAAATAAAAAACGTTAGATAGCCATAAGAACTGATATTTTCACAGTGAAGATATTAAAATAAGGAGGATAGATACTGAAACTGCGAGTATTACATCTATTAAAAATGTTTTAAAAACAAAAAATTACAAAGAGAATAAGTAGCTAAAATTGTACATTGTTTTAAGAAACAAGATGGAACAAAAAGTAATAACTATAAGGGCATACGCTTATTAAATATGCAGTTTATTTAATTTACATTCCAAGGTAGGAAGTTCGCTGTTTAATTTTCTGAATTTGAAGAAACTATGAGACACATGAGGTTTATGTTGGCAGTACTTGCAAGAGCGCAGCTTGATTAGTAAACACAGAGAAAGTTAGTGGATGGCGCTCAATGTTTAGGCAGCAGCAAACATCTGCTCGTGCGCACATTTTCTTGCCATGAATTTTACGCTTATTATTGCGATCTGAACCAATTAAAGTACAGAGAGCTTTTCAAGAATTTTGGGTACAAAACTATATAATTGGTTTGCTGAGTTTGAACCATAAAGAATAACCTAGACGAGGAACACAAAGGGTACCCAGCAACAGTGGTCACAGATGAAATATTACTCGCATAGAAGCCATAGTGAAGAACCATTTGCTTACTTACAGCTTTCATTCGCCGCATATGTCAGAAACTGCACAAATATCTTCGTGTGAGGAAACTTTGTTATCCTGGTACCCTACAATCTTACAAAAGAACAAAAGATAACAAGAGCCGAATGGTTCCAGAAAATGATTTGTCTTTTGGACAATGGCAGCTTCTGGCATGTTCAAGATATGTTTATGGGTAACGAACAATACTGCCAGCAGTGAAATGAAGATGTGTTTTCGGGAGAAGAACTCATAAATATGAGTTCCTTCGGAAGAGGTCCCGTGTCGTAGATTTACGAAACGTAAAAGAACCTCAAGGCTGAAAGAAGAGGCCGCTGAGCAAAATTCATCAGTCGTTTTACACCCTGAAGTGAATGGGATGCTGATGACTTGAGATGTTACAAGAGCGTCCGTAAGTAATCCAAATAAGTAGTAAAATCAACATCCTAGTAAAGGTTAAGCAATGTCGAAGTGTAGACTGGAAGATAGTTGCCAGATTCTTCTCAGCAATTGGCCATATTGCAACCTTTACACTCCAAAACAAAAAACAGTCACGCCAACTGCACAACAATTGCTTCCCCAGGGTCTTCAAACACGAACAGAAAGAAGTTGTTGCTGCTTCACCACGACAAATCCTGTGCGCACAGTGATTTGAAAACAATAGACTTTCTGCAAATCGAGATACTGGTGAACCACCTACTGCCCAGTCCAGATTTGTTGCTTCGGACTTCTTTCTGTTTCTATCATGAGGGATTATCAGTTTGGGAGTCCGGAAACAGCTGTTGCATGGTGCGAAGATGAGGCTGGTTCCATGATTGGTTCCGGTGGATGAATTTTGGATAGAGAGGCGAAATAGGCAGAGTTTATTGATGAGTAAAACTATTCGTACGCTAATTTTTATGTTTCATGTTATTTTATCTTTAAATGATCAAGCATTGTCAAATAAGTTTCACCATTTTTCGTGAATTTCTTAAAACTTTAAACTTCTGAAATTGGTGACATCTTTTTGTTATTTTACAATTTATTCTTTGGAAACCTTCAGTTATCTCTGGTCTTTAATCGACTTTTCGGGACAATGAGATATCCTGACTAGATAAATGCAAAGGGCCTGAAGAAAAGCATTTATAAGCGCAAACTTTACCTATCAACAAGTGCTTTCAGAAAACACACGCTCTTCTGGTGGAAACTGAGTATTAGTTGTGACAGAAAATACTGCGAGTTTATTCATCATGCAATATATGGTTGTTGTGCATTTAATTGTATTGTTACTTTTTACTTCCATTTTAGTTGCTCTTTCCTTCTGTTACTTTACTGTTTTCTTTCATTCTCTTATTTTTATATTCCACTTTTGTATAGTGTTCCAGTTTTTATTTCGATATGATTTATTAAATAATTTCCTCTTTTTACACTCTATGTACATTACTGCTGCGATTTGTTCCATAAAACTCGTATACCACCAGGTTATTGTGTTATTCTTTTTCATGTATTAAATATTACTTTTCTTATTTTAATACATATATACAGAACCAGGAACCTAAAATTGCAATGCAAAAATAATGAATATTATTTTTTATATCGACAGGCTGTGTCCACTAAATTTAAGAGAAAAAAAACTTTATCTATAAAAAGTAACTGATAAAACAAACCTTAAGCTTACTTTTATAGTTTTTTAATGCATCAATAGCCATAGCAGAAATCAAAGCAATTAAAAGTAGGGCTATAATAATGGCGGTCACCCCATATTTATAATGCAAATAGATGACTGTTCAATAAATACTTTTTGTTTGCCAATATACCTTTACTCATAATTTTAATCATCTGTCTCAAGATAGTCCCGTTCGATGCAATGCATTTTTGAGTCTTCTACGTCCTGGTGGGGCAGTGGTTACCATACTTGCCTCCTAAACCCAAGATCGCGGGTTCGAACCCGGCCAGGACCGATGGATTTTTTTCGGGCGTAAAAATCCTAAGTATGGCTTCCTTCGGAAGGGAAGTAAAGCCGTGGTCCCGTGTCGTACATTTACGGCACGAAAAAGAACCTCAAGCCTGAAAGAGAGGCCTCTGAGCAAAATTTGTCGGCCGTTTCACGCCCTGAGTTGAATGGGACGCTGATGACCTGAGATGTTAAAGAGCGTCCGTAAATAAATCAATCAAAAAAAAAAAAAAAGAGTCTTCTACACTCACTCATGGTTTAAAATCCAGCGGGAATGCAAGATCTGAGATTGAGAAGTAGCATTCGTACTCCATATATACTCGTAAACAGTTCAAGGCCCCCTCGCACTTCTTCCAGCACTCGCCTTCTTCTGATCGCCGGACTGTGGTTGGTACTAAGTTAACACGAACTCCCGACTTCCTATTGGCTTAACTTTATTCGAAAATAACCCAAGAATTGGCGCAGAGTGAATTATTTCTTTTACATTCCTATCTCAGACTTGTGCATAGAATAGATATATCAGAGAATGTATGCGAATTCTGGAACAGTCTGTATATATTCTTTCTTTCCTACTCTCTCTCTCTTTCTCTCTGTCTTTCGTTATTTCTTTCTTCTTTAAACTACCACGTTGTTCATTCCTCAGAATAAGGTTTTAACAACTGTAGCAAAAGCCAAACGCGCTCAATTGTAGCGCTCTAGTAGAGCTGACGACATCAACATTCATAATGAGCTTTAAGTGCCTAACCATTCCCATCGCAACTTTAACACGAATATACACGTGACGTTTAGCTGTCTGCCAGCTTGTCCAATTACAAACTGACGAAGGAGGCAGGAGAGCTCTTTAATTGTTTACAGTCAAGCATTGTCTTCTAGCTTCACAGTGCGTTTCAAAAACACCTCAGCAGTATCAAAAGTCCTCGAATATCAACGACTTGGTGCGCAGCAAAATTTGGCTAACCCAAATGCTAATTTAACTTGCCCGCGCCTAACGTGAACATGGAACCTATAACTCGAAGTCAATATTATTTTAATAAATACAGTGAGATTATTTGCGTTACGGGCCGCCTAAGAGCTGCCACTTGTTCAGAAAGTACAGCCACCGCAACCAGATAAAGTCCGTCACGCAAGATCTGCGTATATTAAGCAAATTTCTCACCAAGTAGAATTACCTTGAAAAACAGTATAGCATTACTGTGCGCTGTTATCATGACAAACCCTATAGCTAACTAACAAAAGAAAAAATTAACTATAACACATTGCTTAACTAGGTTTGTCTGTTAATTTCCCTTAAAATTACTCAAAAATAAAATTTTATAGGGAAATTACTTTAATTTTCAAAATTAAGGGGAACAAAATTAAAATAATTGCAATCTATAAATACTACAATAAAGAAATTCATTTTAAAATAATAATAATAACAATAATAATTATAAATTTATTATTATTATTGAGATTAAACAACAAATACTAACGGTAAACTGTTAATTAAATGAAAATATGACTATTGATAGAAAAAGCTATACTGTGTGGGTATCTTTAAACATTTTTAAATGTAACCATGATGTTCATGAACTGAGCCCTTGATATCTTCTTTTTGTTTAACGCCCGTTTTTACTACTGAGGCATCACAGGCGGTGGACACTGATGATACATGAGATGAAATGACAAATTGGGAAAGGATATTTTTTAAGGAAGGAAACGTTCAAGGCCTAAGTTTAGGGTATCTCCCCGGCATTTGCCAGTTATGAGGACTGAGGAAAACCTGGAAAAAAAAAAACCCAGTCAGGGAGGACGGTTCTGGTGGGATTCGAACTCCAGACCTCCCCCTCACGAGTACGCGCCTCAACGACCTCGGCCACCCGTGGCGGTTTCCCTTGATATCACCTTTACATTCACTAAAATAGAGAAACAACATAGTTTCGATACACCTTCTGTATTTAAGAAAAAAACATTTTCAAGTATTTTATAAAACAAAAATTTGCTACTAATCAGAAACAATTACAATGTACTAAGTAAATGTACACAATCAACAATAAATAATCGAAAGTTCCATGGATTTTCATTGTCTTTAAAATTTAATTAAATGTTTTTGTTTTTGTAGTAAAAACATTTAACGCAAAAATTTTCTGAAGGTTATTACAAAGCGCTCTTACATACAAATATAATTCTCAAACTCATATTAGATTAATATTTCACATTTGCTATCTTCACGACGATACTTTTGTTAAATATAAAACATATGCATCGTTATAAATACAGTTTATGTGCTGAGTTAATTTATCTTTTTATTTTGGCATAACTGAGATAAATTAAACGCTAAAACTTTTTAAATTTGGTTTTTCAAGGTACCCTCACTTCTAATGGTCCAATTGCCCTAATCTCAGTGATATAAAGAGATAAAAATGATCCAATTCAATTGTTCAGCCCCCCTCCCCCAGTACTGAAAAAAATTAAACCCACTATGTCGTAAAATATATACCAGCTTCTACTTATAAGCAGATAACAAATTAAAACGAAATTGTGAAATAAACAAATGGTGCCGCTAGAGCAACTTTTAAATTTTGAGTTTCATGTAAACTCCAACTCCTAATAATTTGATTACACTGATTTTTCAGCAACTATTTTTCTTATTTTATTTAAATGTACATACCGAGCTATGTTGTGAAAAGAAATATTGATGCCACTAGAAACTTTTTAAAATTTGCTTTTCAGGTAAACCCTCATTCCTAATCGCCCAATTTCCCTGATTATCAGAAACATTTTTTTCTTAATTAATTTAAATGGCATATACCGAATTTCACTGAGAAAAAACAAAAATTGCAGCCGTTAGAGCGTTAGCAGACACACACATATACATATACATAGGTTGAAATATTCCAGAGAGTGTAGAGATGTTATATATAAGTAATTTTAGGTAGGCAATGTGTGGTTCACAAATAAATATAATGCTCATATTTTTATGTTGTTAAACATTTTGGCACGAGATGCTGATTACTCGGTATTAAAGCCGAGACAGGTAAAATTTTGGTTTAGAATTTCTTTAAAACAGCCTTACGAACACAGAAATATCGATTTTATGCAGCTCGTTATCAGCGTTTTCAAGTTTTAGTGCCATAAAATCCCCCAAATCTCGAACCAATCATTTGACAGTGCGACACTGATCATCTGTTAACTGCCTTCTTGCATTATGTAGCAATGACAGAGATATTTCGTTTACACTTAAGAATTATTGGCTGTAAATAATTTCAGATTCTTAAAAACCATCGAAATATTTTACATTTATAAACAATGTCATGTTATAAACGTAATACTGTCTATAAATTTTGTATTTTTTATTGATAGTGCAGTACGACTTTCCCGCCATTGGCAAATGTAGCCTCTAAAGAGAGCTCTTTTATTGTTTGTGTGGAGTAATACATAACGCAGAAGCTGTTCCGCATTACTCCAACTCTTCTCATGCCATTGCTTTTTTTTTTATTTAATATGTAATGTTGGATACGCATACTATAGAACTATGAAGGGAATCTACTTAATGCTTTCAATTTTTTTTTTCTTTTTCGACAATGAATGTATTACCAAAACACAATGGCCAATGAGCTTACTAACATGATGCCTGAAATTTAATTTACCTAACACATACTCAGGCCACGATTCTGATTGGTAAGTACAATAACTACAAGGGTTGTAATTATATGAATTGATATGTTAAAATTTAAGTGCATAAATTGAAAAACCTACTTACGCTAAAAGCTGAATTATTAGGATGAACGAGACTCAAACACGAAAACAAATGACTGCCTCTTACTGGAAAACTATCGCGACAGAGTGGTACGTTCAAAAACACCCTTCGTTATCGTGTGTTATGCCATCTTCATTAGCCAGTGGCGTACTGGGCTTTGGAAACAATCCCATTTGCTTCGAAATTTGGACAAATAGACTATATATGTACTATCTCAAATCACCTGTCTCCCCCACACTCTCTGAAATTATTTCGGTGTAGTTCATTAACATCCTGTATATATACATACATTTGTTTCATCATTTTTGGTGCCTAGTAAGACGATGGATGGAAATTTGAAGATCTTTTTCAAAATTCTATTCATGGGTTCAATCACAATAGCTACATTCCTTTAAAATTTGCTAAAAGTCAAGGAAAATGTTCCTGGGAATACACGTAACGAGATGTGACGTTTTAGGTGGTGCATACACATAATTACGCTATACTCAAAAAATATTCCGAGACATTGGTTTGCATTGAGACTGCAAAATACTAATATCAGATGCCAGATAGAATTCTCCTATAAACATTTCTACGCATGAAAAAGCATTAAGCAGTTCCAGGAAATTAAGCCCTGAAATTTTAGATGGTGCAAGCAATGAATCTCCTAGAGGAGCTACAACGGAATGGATTTCTTTATCGACGCACTTCTCCAGTACTTATGAAGAAAAATTACCGTGATAGCAGCATAGGCAGAAGCCAAATGCACATGTCGAGGAATCCATCATGAGCATGCACGTGCTGGAGAGTAGCGCCGTTGTTTATTGATTTTTCATATACTAAGATATGCCCACTTAAAATTTCACTGAATTCGGTCAATTAACTTGAACGTTGCACGAGAAAATACGGGGCCGAGAGTAAATGAAACACCCGATAGACTAGATTATTTACAGAACACTTCCTTTAGCACTGAAACCGATATAATTCTCACGGTATATGCAGAATTGCCGATATTCGCCCTGCTTCCTTTGCTCGTGACCTTCTACCGGGGAATTACCTCACGATTGCAGTCAGAAAATGAACCTGTGTTACAGCAACTGCAAATAATGAATACCGCTTCGCTATTGTGTACCCCAATCTCCTCCAAAACTTTATATCTGAAGCAGAGAAAAAAAAAGTGTCTGCCAGTAACTGCGAACTCGGTATTACAAACGCTTAATAAATAAGCGAGCGCGTCTAACTTTATCACTGTCAACAATCAGAACAGGTCTGCAGTAGAATGAGATGAAAGGAAAGAGAGGAAATAAATTGTACGAGATTTTCTATATAGGGTGGCACATAATTATCAGCAGGACCAAGTCGGTCCTGGTGGTGTAGTGGTTACCATATTTGCCTCCTAAACCCAAGATCGCGGGTTCGAACCCGGCCAGGACCGATGGATTTTTTCGGGGTGTAAAAATCCTAGATATGGCTTCCTTCGGGTCCCGTGTCGTACATTTACGGCACGAAAAAGAACCTCAAGCCTGAAAGAGAGGCCTCTGAGCAAAATTTGTCGGCCGTTTCACTCCCTGAGTTGATTGGGACGCTGATGACCTGAGCTGTTAAAGAGCGTCTATAAATCAATCAATAAAAAAACATCAGGCTCAAGACTGCCTGTGGTGCCTCAGTAAAAAGGGAACCCGGCTAGGACCGATGGATTTTTTCGGGGCGTAAAAATCCTACGTATGGCTTCCTTCGGAAGGGAAGTAAAGCCGTGGGTCCCGTGTCTACATTTACGGCACGAAAAAGAACCTCAAGCCTGAAAGAGAGGCCTCTGAGCAAAATTTGTTGGCCGTTTCACGCCCCGGATTGAATGGGACGCTGATGGCCTGAGCTGTTAAAGAGCGTCCATAAATAAATCACTCAAAAAAAAAAAAATGCAGTAAAAAGGGACGTTAAACACCATTAACCACAAGCACCAGGTTTTTACCCTTCCATTTATATCAATTGCTTAACTCATTTGAAATTTTAAACTCCAAATAATTGCAATCTCTAACACGGCAACGCCCTAGCCCACCGGTCGCTCAAATTGAGCGAATTTCTCACAAAGCATAAAATACCTGTCTATCCTCATCCTCCTGTTCTCCAAATCTTGCTCCAGCCAAAAGGGTGCAGACGTAAGTACCGTGCGCTCTACTATAGTAAAGAAGATATTATTTTGTGATTGACGTTTGACGCTTCTACTCCCACGTTGTCGCGCCAGTACGCTGTTGCCACATTCTATCACTCGCAAGCCCATCTTCAGTGGCTGCACTCCAAGATCATTATCAACTTCTTCTTCCTGCTCCTCTATGATTAAAACACATTTTACACTCCATATTTATCCTTGGTATAATTCATATTTTTACATGTGCGACAAAAACTTATATGTCCTTACATAGTTGGACATTTTATCTTAAATATTTTTCACGGTTATGATTTCAAAATTATTCTAATGGTGGCAAAATTTCTTTTACTACTGCAAAATGTAAGTATGCCATCTAGCGGCAGAAATCATAAGTTGAAATTAAATGCATTGGCGCAAAGGAGTATCGTGTATAAAAACAACGGTACATTTTTTATAAAAAATTCTACAGAATCACTTTCACTTGATGAATGATACAAACACAACCACTACTCTTAATAAAATACTTGCATACGAAAAATTAGATCACTTGAAAACGCGTTGCTACTGAGTAATTTTAAAGTTCTGAAAGTGTTGCAACATCGACGATGTCATGCCTCTGACGATAATTTATTTGTTACCTGAGTCGCCGCACAAACAGACCTAAGTGTCACTCACAAACTAATTTCTCCCCTACTATAGAAGTGACAAAAAACGAATTGTTTACTATGTAGTTGTTGTGTAACAGGGTTTAATTTCTTCTGTAATAAAATTCTTTACACAAGTTCGGTTTCTTTTTGACTCTACTAATGCATATACCAGTATATAACAGGCAGATCAGAATCCTTATGCAAATTTGGAAGCAAGTATATAGCACTATTGTATTTATTTACACACAGAGATATTTGATTGCACATTTATGGAGAATTGGCCGAAAGATTGGCAGGGAATTGATACTATGCATTTTTATTCGATATTTGAAGGAGGTACTTCAAGTTTCATTTATATTTAATGTTGTTTATCATATGCGGTACCGCATAAAGGGGAGCCACCATATTTTTGTGCTGCTGTCATATATTCCGGAACGAGTGGATAGGTCGTGGAGGATCAATAATAACTTGGCCCGCTCGTTACCCTAACTTTCATAAATTTGCGGTTTTCTACACATTAGAACATTTCAAGACCATAGTGTATTCAAGGTATGTTGGCAATATTGAAACACTTCATCTAAACATTGAACAAGAATATCAGCGAATTTGGTAGACACTGGGACGTTAGATAGGGAAGGTGTTCAAGGTGTTAAGCATCACCTCTGAAAGCAATCATAACATTTATAAAACTTAAAATGTTGTTTACTTGGATAGTTAATGAAATAGTTATATGCCTCCCGATTTGGTTATACACCGTTACCTTTCGTTAGCGATACCCTACTTTTGTATCTTCTATAAACTCTTATCTCTGAACAGTTTTTTTTCTTATATCTTACGCTTACGAAAATAGAAATCAACAGAAAACCTACCTATTTCCCACTCCAAATACAATCTCGTTATAAAACCGATTTCTAGCGCAAATACTGCTTACGTCTGCCATTTCTACACGCGAAGCAACATCAGCTGAATTTTTCCTTCGCGTATTCTTCTCTGCATCTTAAGTCGGGCAGGTGGAAAATTGTATTCGATTTTTCTTTTTCAGCAGAATAGTGAAGTGATGTGCTTGCCTGAGCCTAACGCCGTTCCATTCTCTTCGTAATGTAAATTGAATTTTAGATGGAAACGCGCATTCTAGAATATTACTTTATTCAAATCAGATGCAGATAGTTTTTAAAGTATGAATACAGGGGTATTTATAATAAAAATATCAATGATAGAACCGAAGAAAGCTAATTATTTTTTGCGCAATATGTCCATCATGACGGTAATAATGTGGTAAAGGAATTAATAGTTTTTAGTATGGGAGAAAAATTGGAAACATTCCCCAAACTAATGTTTAATGGATGTAAACTTAAGTATATAATCATATTGAAAGGTACAGAGAGTTGCAAAATGGGATCCCTGTGAGGTAACTGATTCTAAGGAATGGCCACAACTAGCAATTTTTTTGTTAGGTATTATGAAATATTATAGCACAACTGATGCTGGATAAAATGCCATGCTATTGTAGTATACTAGAGTTTAGCTTTATCTTTGTATATTTGAGATCACCGTTATCGAAATTAAATTCTGAATTTTATACAATGCTGAAGAACAAATGTTTAAACTGAAGTCCCAAAATAAACATTGATACAATTCAATTTTTGACAGTTTGTAATTATAGATTGAAGAATTGTGTGATATTAGAATAGGCATTCTAACAAACTTTTATTTCACAGATTAAAATATAAACAATTATTGATTCATAGGGAAAACAAAGTGGAAATACAAGATTACATTGTTTAGTAATCAATGTTTCCATAGTTATTTCAACACTCAGTACCTAGTGCGTCCTCCGTGAGCTGCGATGACTTCATAACACCCACGTGACATGCTTCGCACCAGCCTCATAATAAATATTTGTGTGATTCTCTCCCATTTTTCATTGAGTGCATATGAGTGTTCTCCCATGTTCTTTGGCACAGCAGGACGCTAACGAACAAAATTTTCCAGCTTATCTCACAGATGCTCAATCGGAGTAAGGTCAGGACAGCATACAGTCCAACACCCGAATTTGGCATTCTTAAATTGTAAGAACATTTTGATATTAAAATTTATTTTCATATCAAGCATTTACATGACAGCAGGGAAGCTAAGTGCAGCTAAAACATTAATCAGTTAAATGCAGTGATTTAGGTTTTCGATACATGAATGTTGAAGAGCTTGAATCACTCCCTCAATAATTTATTTCATTAATTTTCCCACACATATGAGGCACAGAAAATTCAAAGAAAGAAAGAAAGAAAGAAAGGGAAAAAAATTGAGACAAAAAAGGAAGAAGCTGGAAATGATTGTTAGAACGTTACATTTTCTCGTGCAACATCAAAAATGACGTCAGCAGTTTCACTCTGTACATTTTTCACAACAGTTTGTTTGTAATTTCCGCTTTCAGCATCTTTCCAATATTCTTGTACAAGCCACAGTAGCATTTCCTCTACACTTTACTTCCATTCAATAATTTACATTCTATGTGTGCAGTTATCTTGTACGTGTGTGAAATTCGGCGTGTTGTTTGAAACGGCTATGTTTTGGGCAAACAGTTGACTTGCATACAACACAGCTTTAGCGTCGCTAAGTTCGTTAGTTTGTTCGACCGTTACTTTTTTGTTCTCTACTAGTGCATTACATGGTAACTCTGTTTTGATTTATGCCCCTCTCTCACAACCTTATTTCGCTCTACCATTTTCCGTTTATAGCCCCCCCCTTTATCGTTTTTCAATTTCAGACATTGCAGGCGTGAATAGATGTGCATTACCAACAGTCAAAAAATGGAACAATGTGTACTTTTACTTTCATTTAACTGTTTCTTTTCAACACACGGCCCTTATTCCATCTACCCAGAATACGCGTTGAAATGTTGCCCTACATAGATTATAGGAATTCGATTTTATCTTGCATTCTGTTTATTTTTAAGGAGAAAAAGCAATCTATTGTTTTTAAGTTCTAGCGACGGAGAATGTAGATCAACTTTTTACGAGGGATGTTCAATAAAAAAAATTATCACAATTTTATTTGACAATTATCATTATCATAATTTAGTTCCATTGGATGCAATGCAGTCCCAGCGTTTCTGTCAGTTTTCAAAGACATGCTGAAAACCATTTCTCACTTGTCCTTAAAAATCGCCTTCACAGCATTCATTAATGCTTCTGGTGACGAAAAATGCATCCCACAACGGTGTTTTTGCAATTTAGAGAAAAGTAAAATGTCACAAGGGGCTAAATCTGGACTATAGGGAGGATGAGAGACACACTGCAAATTGATTTTTGAGAGATATTCAGTAACAAAATTGGTAATTTACAGCCTTGCATTATCGTGGTGGAGCACGTAGCCTGTTGCACGGGATTGTGGTCTTTTGCTTACGATATGGCCTTCAGAACATTTCCCTATTATTGCTCAATTACAGTTGTGTACAGATATACAACATTAAAAATAAGAAAATAAATATAATCATAACTTTCAAAACAGAATCAACTTTTTTTTTTCTTTTTTCTTTTTTTGTATGTGCGTGGGGGAATGAATGAGAGATGTTCACACAGAGCTGTTTGCTCTTAGGATAGAAATGATGTAGTCAAGTTACATGAGCAGAGAAACTCAGCATCCTTCTGTAACACCTTCAATTGAGTGCAAATCTGGAAGCGAACGCACTTTTATTCGAGAAACAGCAGTCTTCGAAACCACCGAGCACAAACACGTCTCATGTGCAACTTTTCAGTTACCAATGTGTGGATGGTACCAGGCGAAATCTTAAAAATTTATGGAATTATCCTTAATGTTATTTGACAATCTCTCTCACAATGACAGTAGCAGTAGCCCTGGATCCTTCTTCTTTTGAAATTGCTTCCCCTTTTTAAAAATGTTAAACCACTTTCTAGCTGTGCTATATGGAAGAACGAACTTACCACAGGTTTCGTTTAAAATTTGGATAGAACGAAAGCAGAATTTCAGAGTAATATATTGTTCGTCGTTTGTCACCTTTTTGCAGTAGGCTAAAGTTAACATGTCTCAACTTGCGCTGGCGGGAACCGGAAGTGACAACAATGAACTAGTACCAAGAGTACATTATGCAATGATAATGTGAAAAAGGACTGTAAAAACATGCTAATTTTTTAGTGAACAACTCTTGTAGCTTTAGGAATTTTTATATGATGTGAAATGAAGAGGAGGTCAGATGCTTTACATATATGATATGATTAGCTCTAGATATCTCTTAGTCTTCCAGAATAATTTTTTTTAACATGCCTCAGTTGTTGATCTTGGATCTATTGATTACTTGAATGCGATAATGTGATAAAAATATGAAAACCGAACTTTTTATAATGGAATATAAATTGAGGAAAATAAAGATAATGAAGTATATTTTAAAAGGTGTAATTAAAAAATGTGAGGTATATAGGGCGATACATTCAGTACAAAACCCTAGAAAGCACCAATATCTCAATTTAAATTACATTACAAATGTGTGACTTTCGTGAATATGTCATTTCATTCAATTTAAATTATATAGAGAGCAGAAGGTGGTAATATAATCCCTGCTATTTGGTCTTGTATTATGCTGACATCTAGTGAATACTACTTCTAACTATTCTTATTGTAACCTTTAACACACCAGGTGTGTTGCTGAGCTCTTCCTGCAAGTATTGTAGACATATTGTGTAATTTTCTGTTTGATGGATCATTGAAGTTAACGTTGATAGGTAAAAAATCGCATATTATGTAATGGTTTGTTTACTACTGAGGATCATGTGCTTCCAGAAATAGAGTACATGATCTAGTTTTAATAATAACGTAACTTTAAAACCTGTATAACTAGTAGAAAATGTATTTCTTTTAGGTTATGGTATAACATGACGGTGATGGTAATGTGACAGCTGTCGGTCCTGGTGGTGTAGTGGTTACCATACTTGCCTCCTAAACCCAAGATCGCGGGTTCGAACCCGGCCAGGACCGATGGATTTTTTCGGGGCGTAAAAATCCTAAGTATGGCTTCCTTCGGAAGGGAAGTAAAGCCGTGGGTCCCGTGTCGTACATTTACGGCACGATAAAGAACCTCAAGCTTGAAAGAGAGGCCTCTGAGCAGAATTTGTCGGTCGTTTCACGCCCTGAGTTGAATGGGACGCTGATGACCTGAGATGTTAAAGAGCGTCCATAAATAAAGCAATCAAATCAAAAAAAAAAAAATGTGACAGCTCTCCCTTTTTGGGATGTCATATTATATGCAGCTCCTTTAAATATCAAGTGATGATATTGTATAATTTCAGATATGACTAGAAAGCAGCTTGACCCCCCGCTACCTAAGAAAAGAAAATAGTGGGGTCCAAAAGCAATGATTAAAACTGTCAGGACAAAAGAATGGAATTAAAAAAAAAAAAGTGGGTCGAGTGTTTTCAGCTCCTAAGACTACTAAAGGCGTTTGGTTGCAGAAACGGAGACATCTCCATAGGATATAGTATCTAAAAAGTTAGGTAGGAAGACAAACAATTTTGCCTGCTGGGTTAGAAGAAAAACTCTCAAGTATCTGCTTATTATGGGAAGTAAATATTATGTTTCAATAGAAAAGACACTCTTTTGATAGGTTATCAATTGTTGAACGAAATGAGACACCTGCAGTGGTCAGTCTTAATGTTCTTTCCACTTCAGATGTTAAACGGGGATATTTCTTCAGAACATACATGTCCTGTTCCTCAGTCAAAGTAGAAAACCCCAAACCGTGGTCGGAAGGCATCTACAGCAGCCCTTACTACAGCCTCTCCATATAAAAGGAATTTAGCAGAGGGAGAAGAAAATCAGGACCAAGAAAGATAGGCCTGCATAAATATCATTTCCTGATGCACAGAATAAGGCGAAAAATGCCGTAGGAAGGAAGAACAGAACGCTTTGTGATAAATATGACGAATCTGAAGTTTCTGATGCTCATGTGTCCTTTGCTACTGTGAGGCCGAAAACCGTCGCCAAACGAGGAGGACACAGAGTGCTTTTAGTGTAATGGAACATTTTTGAAAGACAAGCGAGGAGAAAAATGTGTAAAATGTGGTATGCCTGTGTTGGATGTGAAGGAGCAGATCGTATTTGCGATTACTGTAATTTATAGTGAAATTAGTCTATAGGCTTCCTCCTTAAGGCTGTTTTTCATCATTTTATGCAGTTTTAGATACATCTGTGCATTAGAAAAACACAGAAATATAGTTTTAACTCGTTCAATTTAGTCTTAGTTTGTTTATTTCTCTTTCCTGACTAGTATTTGTACTTAATGCATTGGGGAGCCGTATTTCCAGTAAATATGGTCATGAGAGAATAGTTACATACGCTTACTACAAATGCTTTAAATATTTTATGGGATGAAAAAAATATATCTACTAATGTATGTTTTGAAAATTTAATGGGTAAGGGTTCTCCTGAAAGAGCTGGAAACAAAAGTGGGTGTTGCGTTACACCTTTTCCTCTAACAGATTCAGCAATATCTTCTTGAGTATTAATAGAATATAGTCTTCTCTAAGAGTGGATTCATTTGAAATAGTCATCTGGGTATAGTTCCAATAACGTACTTAGTTTTAGACGCTGTAATTTAAAAGTAAAACTTCAAATATGAGAATTATTTGAAAAGTATGAGCCTACATGTAAAGGAGTATGAAATGGAACTTTATGAAACTTTAAAACCTCACTATACGGTCCCCCAAAAGTGAGATGCACTTCTCTCAACGGTCCCTCAATTTCGCCAACCCATGAAAAAACAATTTCGTTGGCTATAAAATCTTTAAGAAGATATATAGTGAATGCACGCTATTTATTTTATTTAGTGCCATATCTAATTTCAGGTACCTGTACACAAACAAGAAGTATTAACGAAACTGCGTATGGCTCGCGGGCCGTCGGTTGAGAGCCACATGTTGCTGCAGTTTCCTTTTCTTGCAGCTGTGCGGGGGTGCATAAAGAGCCCCTGCAGCTCTGCCACCTTTTGTTCGGAATTGAAACGAGCAAGAGGAGAAACGTTTTATCTTCTAAAATGAAACTTTTTTTCCGCACCACCAGAGACCCATTTTTTTCAGTGGGAAACGGAGAAGCAGAAACAGGAGATAGTAGAAAAGGACAGAAGGAAGTGTGAATGTTTGTGATTGCGAGATTAGTTCTGTTTCATGTACGATTCACGTTAGGATTTTGTTTCTGGGTGTTGTTATCGTTTGGGTATAAGAAACTGCAACGAGATTAGCGATAGAGCCGCTATTTTGTAACCTTAATACTTCCAAAACAAATAGAACTGGAACACATTCCTGCTCCGTAGTGATATCCAAAGCTTCCCTGAAACAAAGTAACACAAATAATAATAATAATGATAACATTTAGATCCCATTTTTAACCTATAAAATTTAAAAATTTTGACAGGAAACAACAAAACACATCTTGATATCAAGCAAGAAACATTTTATATTTTAAAGTTTTTTTTTCAAACTAAGCAGGTGTGTTGGCCGAGATATAAAAATGGGAATCTTATAGAAAATACTTAAGACTACGATATTAAGTATAGGTAATAACTAGAATATCAATACGTACACCCTTAGACAAATAAAATGATCATCTCTTGAACGCAAAATGTATTGTAAGTCCTACTCGTTACAGAGCGCGGTTCACAAGGTAACCAGCAAAGCTGTGTAACCACTGCAGCAGTTGTGTTACATGACATGCACTAAAGACGCTGTCTAGTATGTGTGTGTGCGTGCGTGCAGTTATGCCGTGTTTATGAGCTAGGTTCGTCTCCCGGCATGAGGCATTTATTTTTTAATAAATCTTTGTCATTCATATATGACAACTTAGTTTCGTAATATTGTTTTCCATACACAGCAAGCTTTAACGTTAGCATATTGTATGGAATATTATAATATATCCTTCAGTATTTGTTCTATTTAAATGCAATATGCTGTACACGCAGGACAAAAGATAGTTTATGGACACAAATTCAAGAAGTCTGGGATGTTATAGCCTCTCGTGCACACTACTGTAGAAATCTGATGTCATCTCTGCCCCGAAAATGAGGGCAGTTATACATGCGATATTAATTTGTGTGTATTTCTATGTGTTTTCATTTTAGAAGATAAAGTTTCTGTTTAAGTATTTGTTTATTTGTTTATAAAGAATACGTTAGTTTGTGATTACGTTCTTGTATGTGCATAGACAATGTCATAAAACTCAAATAATAATATGATATTAAGGCAACATGCTGTTCTACATATACACTTATGAAACCAATAAGAAAAAATAAAATGTATCTAGCTTGTACAGAAATGCATGTAAGATGACCTTGCACAGTTAATAGTATATTGTATAGTATATTGTACCTAGCTACCGTTATGTATACAGGTACGACATGCCGATAATCCCTTCAAAAAAATGAGATGACCATAACTTTTGCAGCAGAAGTAACCAAATTTGGTTTTTGTGGTGTTGATGATGATAGAGATTTGTACATAAAGCTTTGCTGTCTGCTCTCAGGATGGAAATGATATAGCAGGATTACTTTTGAAAAACTCCTCATTTTCCTGTAACATTATTCTTAACTGAATACAAACTGCACGTGAATATCCTTTTGTTCGGGAATAAGCAGTGTTGGAACCCACCGTGCACATGTGCAGCTTTTACAATGGTGGATGGCACCCAGTGACATTTTCAGAATCTCTGAAAGTGTTGTTAATGTTGTCACGACCCTCTCATACAATGACTGCAGCAGTGTTAATGTTTTCCTCTGTTAGAGCACAAACTGCCAGGGCGGTCCACCTTCCTTTGAAATTGATTTCCTTCCTTCTTTAAACATTTTAAACTATCTTCAAGCTGTGCCATAGGAAAGAACAAAATCTCCATAGGCCTACTGTAACATTGCATAGACCTCAGCTTAAGATTTGTTAGGACAATAGCAGAATTCCAGAGCAGTGCATTGTTTGTCGTGTGTCACCTCTACGAAATTGAACATGTTTCAGCTTGAACACCTGTCACAGACGCGAGCTGTATGGACAACAATGGAACTACTATCGCGTGCACATTAAGCATTTAGCTAACAAAATATTGTACATTTACAGTTTATCGAGAGAGATTATGCCTGTAAAAGAAATATGATAATTATTTTTTGTGTTCTTTTAAGCTATTCCATTCATGCTAAAAATATTACGAGCAAGGATATTTAGTTACCATACCAATTTTTTGTTGCACAACTAGTCTTTATTTTCAAATAAATATTTGAGCGAATCAGAACTTCAAAATATTCGTTTGGATGTATACTAAACGACGAATATACAGATGGAAATATTTTAGGAAATAAGAGGAAGTTGTGGCAAAAAGCAATCACAACAGTGATTTTTTCCTAAATTGAAATTGAGCCTGAATAAAACACTTCTAACAATTTCAATAATGATAGAGAGTATTTGATTGGTTGGGAAATGATTTAAAAGTATGTGCAAATTATTCCATTTAAAAATAAAAGTTATCACGCACTGCAAAAAAGTTATTGTAAATATGTCAGGACTTTTGAGTTGGGCGAGAATTTTTTACTGTCTGTCCATTTATAGGTTTACACTATTTAAAAATGAATTTGCTTTTGTTCAGAAATGTAAGCATTATTAATTCTTAATTTATTGCTCACTCAAATGTTAAAAAAAGTCAAATTCATACAAAATGTTGTTCACTCTTACAATTGTAAAATACCACGCAATAATAAAATAGGAATATCAGCCCTTTATAATATGATCTTTAAACGGTTAAACAAGTAAATTATAATAATTTATTAGAATCAATAATGTGAACTTATAATCATTAACCAATTTTGTCAAAAGACCTAAAAGTTCAATGCAAAGTGCGCCGTCAGGCCAGCTCCTGTTATAAAAATGGGCGTTCCCATTAATGTAATGGGTTAATGTTGAAACTGGAAGCTGGAGAACGATCAATGTAGCTCGATGTGTGTGCCACTACAGATAACTAAACTTTGAAAATTTCTGTATCTTGTAAGATGAAAATCCCAATAATATATTCCTACGTTTTTATACAGTAAGCGTTTATTTCTTGATACCTCTAAGCGGAACACTTTGTATTTTCACGCATTTACACATTTCACTTTTGTTCATACTTATTATTAATTATCGTTTTAGAGTTTAGATGGTTTCAATACTTCTGAAAACAAACAATTCTCTCTTTCATGGTGAGAATGTGCGGTCGTGTTTCTATGAGTTATTGTGTTATAACGTGTTGATAAATGAAATCTTTATATCTTCATGAACTTTGGTTTAAAATTTGTTATTAAAGGGAAGCGGGGTCAAAAATCATGTTTATTTTTGTACCATTTTAATATTTGGAATTTTCTGTTTATTTTGATAGGATTTTCATTAATGTTCCTTGTTATAAGGTTGTTTAATAAATTTTTAATTTTGTTACTGTAGAAGCTCTCCTTTTTTTTATTTCGCGAGCGTCTGATCAGCAAAATTCTATATCTCAGGAACCATTTGCTCTAGAAGGCTGTGGTTTGTCTTGAATGATAGGAAAAGCTGTATTTCATACATTACTAGCATTTTTAATGACACCATTTTTTTTTATTTCACATCGTTGGGGGATTTAGCTGGAGTTTCCCTTAAAAAGTTAGTTTTTCTGTAAAAACACTTTTTTGGTTGCAATTATTGAAAAAAAAAATTGCATACGTTTTCTATTTTATTAGGATCTGTTTAAGCTATTACTTTGAAAATTGTACCATTTATTCGTGATATTATTGTGATGATGTGGATCTATTATAGTATAGCCACGACAAAATGTGACAGTGCAAAATAAATATATAAATAAATATGATAAATAAAATATTGGAAAATAACAAACAATTAAAATATTTTTATTATTTGCTTCATTGTTAAGGAATAGTAGTGAAAATAGATTAGGAAATTTCAATTATGTGCATCTGTGTGCAGTAACTTTCATTAGCTTTGATAGCCCTTGAGAAAATGGGAACTGAAGTTGGTAAATTTAACATTACAAGGATAGGCCTTTCATACTCCCCTTAATAACTTTCCCTATTATTTTGTATGAGAATGTGTATCATCAAATTCTCATATGAAGGTATGTATTACAGAATTGGCTAACTTTAAGGCGTCGTCGCCAATAATTACTGAATACCGTGCGATGCGAGGTGGGAAGAGCAATAGGCCCATTACTGTGAAACCACAGACAGAAGGGATAGCTTAATGCCTATTAGGCTACCAAAACCAATGCTAGGGGAAATCAGATTGTTATATGCATCTGTTCCTAGCAATTATTTCCGGCATCGTATTATTAAAAGATCTAGAGAGACTAGAAGGAAAATGAGCTCCCATTCCCACTTCCTTTGCTGCTTATTAAATTCGCAGCGCTTTTATTCTCGTAGGGCACTTAAAATTCTTAACTTACTATCCACGTTACACAACACAAAGAGCTGTCGCAAAGGACTAACTACCCATATGCCAAGAACAACGTTTCGTAAATTGAGTATACTTCATTTGTAACAGTTCTGTGAAAGTCTAGTGCTGAACGAAGCGGCGACCATGAACTAAAACATTCAAATAAAATTGTCTTTAACATATTCATGACGTCAGTACAGCAAATGCGATAATGTCTGTACGAAGCAAGCTTGAGAATCTAGCAGGCTGTGTTTGTAATTCAGCCGTCGGAACTCCGCGCATGACGGCCAGCTTGGCAATCATTTGCTCTGCTGAATCTTAATCAGGCAAAGACTCCCCTTCCACAGCAACTTGCCGCATTCTGCCCGTCCTGGAATGGGGTTAACGGAGAACAAAGACTTGTCAAAGTGTCTAGAGAAATGTAACACGCTTGATGAACAGCAACATACAAAAAAAAAACAAAAAAAAAAAAAAAACGGGAAATAGCCAGTTGTAAGTAGAGGCGGATAATCTCAAAATATTCTTTCGTCTTTTTCTTTGTTATTTATTTAACTATATATATATATATATATATATATATCATCTTTATCATATAAAGCAACAATCAACCATTATTTCAGCAAAAGAATATTATTTTTAATTTAGAATATTTCTGTATGCATTACACCTGGTTTAATCGAAAGCAACCAATCACATTTTAAAAAATGTTCTGCAATTATAAATACACTTCTCAAAAAATTAGAGAAACACATGTTTAAATCAAAGTCCCAAATTAAATATTGATACAATGTAATTTTGACATTTTATAATTATATATTGAAGAATTGTGTAAAATTTGAATTGACATTCTAACAAACCTATTTCACAGGATTAGAAATAAGAACAAATTATTGACTGACACAGAAAACAAAGTGAAAATACAAGATTATATTTCAACACTCAGCACCCAGTGTGTCCTCCATGAGCTGCGATGACTTCGTAACACCCACGTGGCATGCTACTCACCAGCCTCATAATAAAGATTTGTGTGATTCTCTCCCATTCTTCAGTGAGTGCATTTGGGAGTTCTCCCAGGTTCTGTGGCACAGCAGGACGCTCGCGAACAAGTTTTGCCAGTTTATCCCACAGATGTTCAATCGGATTGATGTCAGGACTGTGCAGGCCAATCTTATCACCCGAATTGGTATTCTTGCAAAACATCTTTGATATTCTGAGCTGATAGAGATTTTGCATTATCATACTTTAGAAGAAAATTAAGGTACAGCATGTTGAAGTATAATGTCATTAATGAAAATATAAGCATTCATGCATGTGGGACAACTTCAAGCTCTATCCGAGACTCAATAGTAATGCCAGCCCAAACCATCTCCAAATCTGTCATGTTCAATAATGGTGGCTGGAACAAAACGTTCACAGGACATCCTCGTACACGTGTACAACCATCACAACCTGTCAAACGAAATCTTGACTCGTCTGTGAAGAGAACAGCCTTCCATTGGCAGAGTTGCCAGTTGAGATGATTCTGAGCAAATCTCAGCAGATTTCCTTGTGCTGACGTGTCAAATGAGGGGCTTGAAAGGGGATTCTAGATCTCAACCCTGTATTTCTCACTTTGTTTCTTACAGTCTGATCAGAAATCTCCACTCCAGTTGTTCGTACATCATTTTGTAGAACTCTGACTGTAGATTTGCGTCTGCGCAAAGATATTAGGAGAAGATATCCATTCTATATCTCTGTTATCCACTTCTTGAGCCTTGTCCAGGCCACCTGGGGACAAAGTGAATGGAATGTCCATCTTCAATCCACGCTACTACTTGTGCGACTGATTGACTGATTCAGATGTCTCATTGCTCTGTATTAGCCTCAGAGAACACAAAATAAAATTCTAATACATATTACTGTTAAAACATGTTTAAAAATAAATAAAAAATCAAAGAACACTCAGTTTGGTTTCATCTGTTCTTGAAATTTCATACATTTATTCAAGAAAAACTAACAAATCCTAGAAGATTTTTCTTTATTCTAGTTTTAAACAATATTTCGAAACATAATATCTGTAAAAATTATATCGTATCAATATTTATTTTGGAATTTTTATTTAAACACGTGCACCTCTAATTTTTTGAGCAATGCACAAAAATGCTAGTATGAAAAAGAACAAATGTGTTACATTTTTAAAGAAATCAGCAACATTTACGTTTATTTTTATTGTTTAGAACTATGTTTTTTTAAGCTTGTATTGCTATATAAACTTCAGTGCGTTTATTACCTTCCATCTCCAAAAATAAATTTATTTAATATCCAAACTTGAGTCTATCACTTTAATTCGGTTAATATTAAATTGCACACTAAGATCCAGAGATTAAAATATTATCAAAAAGGAATACTGAAAGCCCGCAGATAAAATATAAACTTAAGTTTTTCTCTTTATTATTTCACTATACAAGAACGCCTTAAATGTACGTTAAGGTTCTGCGTTTTTTTTCTCGCAATACTCAAAATTCGAAGCATTGTCGACAAATAAGTATCAATAAGTGTGTTAGCTAATGCTTCAAGAAACGCGGTCAAAGAAGAGCATCTTTAAGATTATTGTAAGAGCTTCTCCACATAATAAGGTTCCCTACAACCTACAGACAGCAGATCATACATTATGAGAGGCTAGTACGCATGCGTGGCAGAGTAATGGTGTTGAAATCGAATGCATCACGTGGCACTTCCCAACTGCTCACAGTAGCATCATTAAGGCAGTTAAAGATGCCATCCCCGCCAACTTTGCGGTTAAGTCTGTGATAAAGTTTCTCAACACTCAAGAGCACAGCGTAAATAGAAACTTCATCGTCAGTTGTGTGAAGTCTTTGGGCCGGACATCATGAGCAAGTAGGTGTGCAAACATTTTCAGATTTACATAAGCGAGAAGCTCATTATGAAGAACTATAAATAGTTAGTTCACGATTACGGAACTCAGCAGTCATTTCCCGTAGATTCCCGGTCCTTGTTGCACGAAACTGTCACTGAGGACTTGTTACGGAAATTGTGCGCCAAGTAGGTGCCGAAGCAACTGATACCCCAACCCAAGCAAAGCACATGGGATCAGCATTGGTATTTACCATGATGACGGCGAGCAGTTTCTGAACTGGATCATTGCAAGCAATGAAACTTGTTTTCCACACTTTACCTCAGAAACCACGCAGCAGTCAAAGTATCGGCGTTGCACTGGATCTTATCGCGAGATGAAATTCAAGCAGATTGGGTCACTGAGGGAAGTGATGTGCGTGGTGGCATTCTGGAACCGACAGAGCATCCTGTTTATCGAGTTCCTGATGCGGGAGCGTTGTGGTGATGTTGTCTTGCTGCATGATAACATTGGCCCCATGCGGCTCTGCACACAACTCTTCTACAGCAGTTTCTTTGGGAGTTATTTCCACATCTACCCTACAGTCTAGATCTTGCTTCCAGCGTTACCAGCTGTTCTTACACCTCAAGAAATTCCTGTTCGTTTAGCTCCCACTGCTGTCACAGTGACTGATCCAAGGTGGTGGACTTCAACGACATAGGGGTCCAAAAGTTGATCCCACGGTATGACAAATGTTTCATTTCCAGTGTAGAATATGTTGAAAAATAATTGAACCATTTATATATCTGTAGCAATAAATCCTTCCATGAAATTGTGTTTATTTTCTGTAAACGGCAACAAGGAAACGTATTTTGTGGACGCTCCTCGTATGTATGTAATCTTCGAGGATGGGTTAGGCACAGAAAGACCAACTTCGGGCGAAGACAGTCAGATTTTTTAGGACGTAGCACAACAATTCAACGTCATTGCAAAAACCATGTGACTCCAACTAGGAAAAAGACAGAACTTTAATCGCTGGTTACACACGAGATGACAATGGCTCACAAGAAGACAGGAGCAGGCAATGTTTTACATTGTTGTCACGTAAACAGAAGCACCCCCTTCTTGTTAGGCAGACTGCTGAAATGCGATGAGAACTGGATCCCCTACAACACTCTTAAGACACCGTCATCGCTGGTTGGCGTTCCATGAATCTATCCCTGAAGTAAACAGCAGAAATCGCCACTGAACTGCTCTGGTTCTGCATCGTGAATTGCTACTAGCCGACCAACCGTTTAATGTTACTGTGTTCTCCAGCTGGAACATATCCACGAAAATCTCAAAATTAGGGAGCCTGCACTTGTGAATCACATAAGTGTAATTCTCTTGCATGCTAAGGTGGCTCGTGTAAGCCAGGTGAAATTGAGTCCATATATCAAAATTTAAAATTTTATTGTTTTTGCCTCTCTAATATATTAAAAATACTACACGGGAAGATGGACTTTAAATTCGGATATTTAATACTACAAATTTAATAATTTTTAAAATTGTGTCACTTGTTCTCTATTATGAAATGTCAAGAGAATGGTCGTATTATCTTTTTGATAATATTTCATTTTTACTATTGGTGGTACTGGCTAACAGCTGAAGATTGATGCATTCAGTTTTTAGCGGTAAAATTTGTTTATTTCCTGTCTGTTGATTATTGTAAAGTGAAATGCTGTGTTCTGTTGCTTTGTTTACTGGTTCTTATTGTTTTGAGAATATTTATGGAAATATGGGTCGCATAAAGAAGTTTGATAAAAAGAAGTGCACTGGAAATTACTATGCTGATTTCAAGAATAATATAAACATTAGTGAGGTTATGTCTGCTAGTGCTGGTTCTACAACATGTGCGTCTAAATAGTAATATAAGTAAAAATGTTGTTTACCATGTTCATCTAGGACTAAACCGGGTAACGGTTCCGAATAGTTCATCCAGTACTCCCGCCGCAATTTAGGAGCAACAAGACAAAGTGCGGTAAAAAAATGATAAAATGAAGTTGAAAAGTATTTGAAAATTTTAATTTTGTAATAGGATCAACATATTGTAGCCAGAAAGGTAAAAACGCATAATCTGATAGTTATAAATATGTTGCTGGAAAGCTCCTCCAACTAGTGACGATTGCACCCCTCAGGGCGGATTTAAGAATGGGCAACATAACTGTCGGTCCTGGTGGTGTAGTGGTTACCATACCTTGCCTCCTACGCCCAAAACGCGGGTTCGAACCCGACCCGGATCGATGGATTTTTCGGGCGTAAAAATCCTAAGTATGGCTTCCTTCGGAAGGGAAGTAAAGCTGTGGGTTCCGTGTCGTACATTTACGGCACGAAAAAGAACCTCAAGCCTGAAAGAGAGGCCTCTGAGAAAAATTTGTCGGCCGTTTCACGCCCTGAATTGAATGGGACGCTGAGATGTTAAAGAGCGTCCATAAATAAATCAACCAATAAAAAAAAAAAAAAAAAAAAAAAAAGCAACATAACTGTGTTTCTTGCGCAATTTTAGCATAAACTGATAAAAATGAATTTCGCAATTAATTCATTTTGCACACACACACACACACCAACTTACCTAACCTCGGGTAAATCCTAGAAATCGGTGGACCCAGTAGTTTGCTGCGGCCTAACGGCCTACGCTCATCTCCTTTACGTAAATATAAATTCATAGCAGATTGTGCGTTACAATGTTAGCGGGTAAATAGTTGTAATGGTGGCAAATCTCTCTTAACTCTAGCAAAACGTACGCACAGTCATCTAGCGGCAGAAATCATAAGCAACTATTCAGAATAAACAAAATAAGTAGGTGCAACAAGAACTTAAGTGTTGGATGAACTGTTCGGCACAATTGCCCTAAATTGCAGTGTTTTATAAATTTATTTGACAATGCAAGTGAATTCTTTTATGGTGATTCTAATTAAGTTCGGGAAATGTAATTATAGCTGTCTGTATGAAACTAGCACATCAATAGTACTTCCCATTTTAGAAATATTTGCTCGGCAAATATAGATGATTCACGGTATAGTAAAAATGGGACACTTTTGGTAGATTTGTGGCAATTCATATCCATATTTATTGACATTACTCGTCTATTACGTACAAAATAATTAGTTAACTGTAATGATGAACTGTTGCAAGAAACGCCATTTGCCTACAGCGTTATAAAACTGGATTATATGACAAAACTATATATTAATAAGCTTATGTCATGCTTGAAAATTTGCGGCAACTTTAATGTAGCATTATTAAAAGCACATAGATTATTATGACTGGGCTATATATCCTATTAGATTAGCGACGCTGTCGTTGCAGTTAAAGAGCTTAATCAGAATATTGCATGCGGCTGGATTACAATGCATAACCAATAGAAACCGGCCTCTTTCCGCTGATAAAAATCAATTAATTGTGTACGCGTCACAATATTGCATATGCTCCTGGCATTACAAAATCACCAAAACATTCTGCGTTACAGGCTCAAATTGAAATTAAATTAAACAATAGAATTGAACACATTATTGACAATTTCATAAGCGTAGTTATTTGTGATGTCCAGAAACAACACTCTCTGCCGAGTAAATAGTGTCAATGCACACTGAAAGTCCATTTCTTGGAAAAACAAATGCCAGGTAGCTTTATAATTTAATTAAATATTATTTTTATTTAGAAAGGTAGATTTTTCAAAGGCGTTGTTGTATTTGTTAAAGTATGTCTGTAATAAAATATTAAGAGTCTGTTCTACTGCATTTGTACTGTAATGTTACTTTATTTGTCTTCTTTATTTTTCCCCCTGTTTTTCCTTTCATGCCTGTTACTCTCACTTTTTCAGAACTTCTCTAAAGACATATTAAAGCAAATGGCGTAATACGCTTCCTCCACGTTTATCTTTCCTTCTGAGTACCCTGGCACTGTGTTGGTCTTCTGCTCCGCAATCGTAAATATTTTTGACTTAAGGTTTGGGGACCGGAAGAGTCACCACTCCGTGCTTTCGATATCATTTCATGGCATCGTGACGGCGCTTCTCTGGTGCACATACCACTAATATCTCTCTCTCTCTCCCTCTCTCTCTTTCTCGGGTGCGGTCAATTCGCTAATCATATTGCTCCAGTGATCCAGGTA
Source organism: Metallyticus violacea (assembly GCA_030762175.1). Classification (NCBI taxonomy): domain Eukaryota; kingdom Metazoa; phylum Arthropoda; class Insecta; order Mantodea; family Metallyticidae; genus Metallyticus; species Metallyticus violacea. The sequence goes on from CM060841.1 coordinate 78,616,770, forward strand.
TTGTTTGATCAATTTATATTTTAGAAATTATTTGTTAATTTAAGAATCCAGGAATTCCTTTGTTGAAACTCTCATGTGCGATGATGATGATGATGATTATTATTATTATTATTATTATTATTATTATTATTATTATTATTGGTAGTAGTAGTAGTTGTAGTAGCAGTAGTAGTAATAGTAGTAGTAGTAGTAGTAGTAGTAGTAGTAGTAGTAGTAGTAGTAGTAGTAGTAGTAGTAGTAGTAGTATTTGTAGCAGTGTCAGATTTAGGTACAAGTATACAAAAATAAGTATAACAATCGCATGGCCTTATGGCCGTACATGCTAATATCGTCCTTTTAGCAAACAAAGTTTGTGATTTTCCCAAAACAGTGACATTAATTGTTGTGATTATCTTCTTATCTATACATAACAAACACACCAATAACGTACTTACATCACACATTTACTACGAGTAATTTCATACACATATGAAACTGAGCCCCGGAAATTTTGATATAAATAATTTAAAAATTATTAAGGGAATATATTTCAGTGGTTCTTTCTGATTCATGAAATTATAACATTTATATACACTGTCTCAGTGTTGTTGTTTGGGATATAACTTAGAACTGTATTTGATCACCTTATTTTGTTCAATAAATTGGAGCACACTGTTTTAGAATATTTGTTTCTTTATGGTGCATGTGTTTTTCACTATCAAATCTTGGAAGATTGTTAACTCCAGTGAGATTCCTAATGGAAAAAGAAGTCAAAATTATACGCCTATTGTATATGAGAAAGAATTACAAAATTAAAAGCGGTCAATTTGCCGCCATTGGGCGTTCTAGTGCTAAGCCGCATCTCTACTTATCTACATTATATTGTAAACAAAACTCTTCAAATACAAATACCTTTCATTTACTTGCATATTAATATATTTATTTTTCAATGTGTATAGGAACATTGGGTATAAAGTGCATACTTTGACATTACTGCAGTAGAAACTAACTGAGAAAGACGCTACAAACTTAGGAAACTTAATACAGTTGTTCGAACATATAAAGAAATAATTATTTTTAAAGTTTCTGCTTCTGAATATACGTAACAAGACTAAAAAGCAAAAGTTGATATGATAGCGTTGCTATTGTTCCTATAATTATTAAGTAGCGAACCGAAACATTTTGTATTTTATCGCGAATCCCCTCCCTCCTCTTATTTCCGCTGCTTTACTCACAAAAATAAAGCGGCGACGTTTTGTCTGTTTCCGTTTGCAAAGTTTTGCTTCTAGCGCAGTGCAGTCTCCTTCAAGCCCGCTCCAACTTTATGTTGACATTAGTATTAATTGTGAGAGTCCAATATTGAGCTACATAATACGTATGGAGTTTGAGCAAGTACAATATCGTAAATCAGGAAGAGATGGCTAAACTTAGCTAAACACCCTGAATATCTGTACATATATCTGTGAAGTGTAAAATTATTTACCTGGAAACGTTGAGAGCTAACTTAATATTTGTATAATAATTTCATATTATAAATTCATTAAAATGGTTTTCGTTTTTTTCAGTTAATAAGTATTTAAAATGACAAAAATTCACTAGGGTTAAAAATTATCCAGTTGCACCTTTTCATCTCAAGCAACAAGTATTTAACGTCCATTACGTAATAACGTATACAAACACACACGAAATGAAATTTCGTTGTGTGTTAGGGAACTTCTTCTCATGTAGTACAACAATTAAGGACTGGTTAGGGTTATAATAAATGGGATTATTTTTAGGCATGTTTGTACTTTTCTTTGTTACGTTTGAACCGCTATCACTTTGAAAAAAAAATTGCATATCCCACCACAGCTGCATAGGGGAAACTGGGAACAATCAGTTGGTTTTTAATTTATTTATTTATTTTTATTTGTTTTATTTACGGAGGCTCTTTAACATCTCAGGTCATCAGCGTCCCATTCAATGCAGGGCGTGAAACGGTCGTGGAATTCTGCAAAAACAGAACATTAAACGTGGGAGCTTTGATTTTATACAATATCGGGAGTGAATCAGATAGCTAATGTTTTTATTGCCCTTAAGGGGAGCAGCGAATATTATCAAATCTCTAGAGTAACTCTGTCTGCCAGATTCAAAAACGTACCGGTTATATATGGCCGGTGCGTGCTTCATCGTGAAACTTTTGTGTAAGAATCTCAGTTTCAAAAAGATAACATAGGTAACGAAGATGAATTCTTTTAACCAATAAGAATTCCTCAAAAATCTAACGAATAAGAACGAACATGCACTATAAAAGACTTCTTACGATAGCCAATAAAAGGATCTAGGATGGAACTGAGTTTAGAATATTTGAAGAAATAAAATATCGCAGGGGAGTACTAAAACCACATAATAGATTTTATATCAAGTATAAAGACGAACGTTTTTGGAGCCTTAAGACATAGTACACAAGGAAGTGATGGTGATAGCAGTATGGCAGTGAATAGTTGAAAGATATCACACGGTAACAGTCAGTTAATTGTATTTGTAAAGTCCTTACATCGAAGTCATAAGTATTATTATAAAGTGTCATAGTAAATTTATAGGAGACAGTCGGATTTTCAACCGCGTGAATTCATTACGGAAGAGTCCAGTTAAAGTTAAAAGTTATGTAGACAGTTTAATCAGATCTTGGAGTGAATGCAGTGAACTTTAGCCTGAGGGCGAATATATAGTGAATATAAAACCAAACATCATCACGCGACAAACGCCCAGCTAAATCCCACTATTTTACAAGTATGAACACGTTCCATTTTGGATCTAACCGTCTCTAACTTCGATAAGACTACGTGTTAATTTTCTGTCGTTTAACTCGATTGTCATACAGTTAATTTCTAAAATATTTGTGTTATACTGTTGAATGATAACTCCTGCGTCTGCTCATATTCTTCTTTATGGATTAGAAGGCCTAGGTCAGACAGAAAATGCATACTTTTGAGACTGTGTCAGTTACAGTCACAGCACTTTCGCATAATACCTCACCCGAACTCAGCGGCCTATGACGGATCATTTGCCGGCAAAGGAAAAAGCTGTCATCGGTTAAAACCGAAATCGCAATATTAAACGTAGGCCTTATTAATTACATCATTTTAATACGTGAAACATAAAATAAGAATTTCTCATTTTATTTTGCTATTCACTATTTAAATTATTTGTTGTAATGCGTTTATTATATCAGTGTTGATATAAACTAAAGCCTACAGTTAATGAATTATAAGAATCATAGGGCTTAGAGGGTTTCACACCAAATTCAATTTAGAACAAAAACTTTAAGTAGTTTAACATTTCTCAACTCTAAATTGATCCAATGAGAATGGTATGACAACCAGAAATATATATTTTAAAATGTTGTGTGAAAACAAGAGATAAGTAAACTAAATGATATGCCCGAAAATTTAAACTATTCATAATCTACATGTTCTATTTCTTTTCTTCCAGTTATCAGTTATCTTACAGTAGCATGTTGTATTTTTAAAATTATTTTCTGTAATAATGGCCTTTTAATGAGCTACGCGGCTGTGGCAAACTATTTTTATGTAAAAAAAAAGTCAAAATATCTTCACTAATTACATGCATTCATCTAATTTTTGAAAGCTATGGCAAATGTATTCGAGAATAAGCGCAGAGTGTACTGCAATACATTAATAATATTGTAAGTATAATGCACTTAGTAATAGTCACTGCTAAGCACAACGTAAAAATTTTGGCAAATATTTTATTTCATTACATAAGTCATTTTGAATGAAGTTTACATATCAAATTAAACTTTGAATGCGATATAACGTAACGTTTTTCTTTCCTCGAGTTGTACAACCAAATGTACAACACCCAGGCACATTAAATCAATTAAAATAAAATTTAAAAATGTTCTCCATATAAGCATATGGCACAACACACAGGCATCAGCCCCAAAATGGCGGCTGATGCTGGGGAACCAATCACGGAGCTCGGTTGTCGGCAAATTCCGCCGCAAAGCTTGTCCATACTTGTATAATAGAGGGCTTTACGCCCAGCCTGTGTTAAACACTTTAAGTATTCAATAAATTAAGACTTCAACATGAGTCCAGAAGAATCTCTTTCCTTCTCTAATGACTACAAGTAATTAAAAACAGCATACATTCGCCTGAATTTCCCATTCTCTGCTTTGGTACTGGGGATATATGAAATAGTGAACTCTAGACTTCAAGAGCCGAGTCAAATGAAGAAGAGCAACATAAATTCGTCTAAAAATTAAATTTTTCAAAACATTAAAAACAGTCATAAATTACCTCTTAAAGATCACTGCACTGCATCAATTCCTGTTCCAAATTGTTGACATTTTGAACGTGTGCCTTATTTTGATTTTATAAAAATTGGTTTCACTTCCTCTTCTTTTTAGGACAAAATTGGTTGAAGAAACTTGAATTCTGATTTAGAAGGAAGTGTTCTTATTCAGGATAAAAATGAAAATTATTATTTGTGTAGTTCAAAATCGGGGGCGAGCTTAGAATATATTTTCTGTTTTTTTTTTTGTTGTAATTTTGTTTTATTTTTTTCCATTGAACCTTTATAAACTTACTTTTTCTTATCACTAAATAAATGGAAAACTATTGAAGTTATAGTTGGTTGGAGCATAAATATCTTACTGTCCCGAGGGAAGGAAATCTGGTCACCAAATACTGTCCAGATGCGTGAGGCTACACATTTACCTGAAAGTTCATAGAGAAAATAAAAGACGTCACTTTGAAGGAGCTGTGGTTTAATGTAAACAACACGATGTGTGTAGATAACTTCATAAGTCGGTATTGAACATTCCTCTTTTCTATTGACCAACAGAGGGCACCTTCAAGTTTCATTTCTAGATACCTCCTCTTTAATCAGCTTTCCACTTTCCACTGGTTGGTTCTTTTTTCCTGGCTTCTATAGTGCTGGGTCTTCCCATTGTTCCTTCTCCATGTTGTGCGAGCTCTTTCTCTCTTCCTTTTCCCAGGTGGTGACCAATTGATCAAAAGGTTCGTTCTTCTGTCCTCTTTCATCTTCTGAACACGTGCATGTCACTGGAGGTTCCTTATTTCTGTTTTAAGGACACTTAGTAGAGAGACACAATAGCAATTTTCGCGCTGGACTTCAGCAGAATACAAGCTCAGTTTTCTGACAAAGTACATTGTCTGTCTAAGTGAAAGGTTGCCATTTATTAATCAGTTGAATCTCAAAGTTGATTGTATAATCTCAAAGTCATCGCCATGCATGGAAACAGATTAAACAAGCAATGAGAGAGAGAGATAGAGAATATGGGTATATTAATACGTAAGATTTAAACCCAGTTATATATACGCTTTATGTAAAAATATAGCTGCCATTTCTATATCTCTGAGCAAATTTTCAGAGCTGAGTCGGTAACGCATCAATAAGTGGTGAATTAAATATATCATCAAAACCCTTACAGTGAGATAAGGCATGCTGGGCAACCGGTAAGGGACACTTGGTTTTAACAGAACGTCTATGATTGTTCATGCGTAGCGAAACAACAGTAGAAGTTAAACCAATATAAAATGCTTTGCAAATTTTACAAGATAACATATATACGACGTTCTTAGAAGAACAGGTAGCAAATGAAGAAATGTTAAATTCTCGGGATAAATTAGGGCTGTGGAATGAATGACGTAGCATAATTAGCGCGCAGGTTTTACATATACGGCGTTGACAAGGATATGAGCCAACAAAGAGACGTGGTAAATTCCGAGGGGATAGGTTACGGCGAAATATACTTTTAAGGTTAGGGGGTGATGGCGGGGTAAAAAAAATTAGAAAAATCACTTAATGATGACTATGTTAATAAAGTATCGTAACGTTCTTTCAAAATAGGTCTGTTACTTTGAATTCCAGGACGTATTGTTTTAAACATAGTAAGAGATTTGGAACTCCAATTAAGAAATTGCAGAGCCTAGTTTCCTGACTGAGATCTTTTTTAATTGAACCTATCTATTGTAAACTTATTTCGACGTTTATGTGGCGTACGAAAACGTTAAGGACCAAAATATTAGAAAAGCAAGTCAAATTAAGAGAAACTCGGCACAGTTGTGTACGCGAGAACAGCAGGAACATATAATCCTCTGGGGATAAGGTTCGATAAACTGCAGCGCGGCCATCAGTTCAGATTCGACTTTTGCTACGTTATTATCCTCTGAGTCTCTATTTGTTCGTGCCTTATCATCTGCGATAAAGCTTTCCTTTCTCACTGGTTTTAAGGGTTAAGAAAACGAACAAAAATGGTACAAGAGAACTTGGAACTATGAACCCCGCTGTCAGATTCGTTATATGGGATAATTAAAATGTGCATTTAATATATTTACCCAATACACACATATTAATTAACAACTTACCCACCACAATAGCACCATATTGTGCAAACCATCGATAAATGTAACTTGTGAAAGACAAAGATCCCCAAATGCATGGGGAAAGCAACTTTAAAGTCATAACGTGTGCTTTTTTGTTTATTTAAGAACGCTCTTTAACATCTCAGGTGATTAGCGTCCCATTCAAATCAGGGCGTGAAACGGCCGATAACTTTTGCTCAGAGGCTTATTTTTTCAGGCTTGAGGTTCTTTATCGTGCCGTAAATGCACGACATGGGACCCACCCACTTTCCTTCCGAAGGAAGCCATACTTAGGATTTTTACGCCGGAAAACATTCATCGATTCTGGCCGGGTTCGAACCCGCGATGGTTTAGAAGGCAAGTATGGTTACCACTACACCACCAGGACCGACTAGTGTGACGCTGAAATGCTTTCGTTTGAGATACATGCTCTCATATGACCCAACAAAAACCATTTCACATACACAGACGTGCTGACAGCTGTGTTAGATTGATTACTCATTGTTGACCATCATCACAATAATACCTACTCTGCTTTCTCCGTTACTTCTATCTCACGTAAATGAATATGAATGTACCATAACACGGTGCACGGCTCCGATTGGCTAAGTAGATCTATTAGTGTTCAAGCAGATGATCAGCTTGTTTAATTGCTGGCTCTGTCCGGTATTTTTGTGCATTCCTGCCGCTGGGAAATGCTATTTTCACATACGCTTCACTCTCGCTGACCTCCATACATGATCACTGTCGCTTAGCGGCTGAACTTCGCGGCGTACTGATACACTAATCCGTACAGAGAGTATGATCCTGGTACACCAGTCATGCCTCCTTTCACGAACGGCAGCAGAGGGCAGCGGAGATAACCGAGACCAATTCCATTCAACTAATGTGGGCGGATAATTACCATATTGAACATGTTTGCCTGATAGCTCACATGATTGGAGCGTCGTGCTTCCTACAAACGGCAAGGTAGTGGCTTAGATTTCCCAAGGAGATAATTTTTATCTTCATAATTTTTATACTCTTCTCACCATAATAAATATTTTATATTTTTAGAGAGGACAACACATAGATTGCAATTTTACTTTTATTAAATGTATGTTGCAAATTTAGGTTAGATTAGATAAGGTTTAAAAATATCTGTAAAACGTATACTGTTAACGCACAGGTTTCAGATTTAGGTTAGGTTAGGTTAGCTTAGATTAAAAAAAAAATATGCACAACTTATGCCTTTTCCTGTATCAACAATTTTTTTACGTGTTACATTGCTAAATTACAGTTACCCAATTGACAAAGAATTGTGCCCACTTTGTAGTAAGATAGACAAGAACATGCAATCTAAATTAGAATCTACAAGGACCGAAGGGTGGAGAAAGGAAATATGGAACAAGAAGTGGGATAAGTAGCAGGTAGAAATTCTGGCGTTAAAGATTTTTGTGATTAATAAAAAAATAATTTTTAAAGCAATTTGGAAATAATGTAGGGAAAGTAAGAGAAAATTGGTGGAGGAAAGTTATCGAGACAAAGGAAGAAGGTAACAAAATAACAACGAGGGAAAATGTTAGGGAAGTATTCGTGCAGGTAACTTAATATATATATATATATATATATATATATATATATATATAGAGTGGTGGAGGATTCATGTGCACAACAACTGGGGTGTTAGTTATATAGAATGTTGAATTAACAAGCACTCCAGGATCAAGGATATATTGCAAAACTATAATTGTAAATGTGTAGAAATAATAATAAACATTCATTCATTTATACAAATTCCCATTTCATTTCGCTGGTGATTGACCATTAACAGGCATCTTAGTTAATTTTTTTGCATTCCAATTCTTGTGCATTACGACTGTTCTATCCGTGTACATTTGTACGATTCTGTGCATTATTCACGAATTGGGCTCGGTTTTCTCCGCTGCCGTTCGTGAAAGGAGGAGTGACTGATACACTAGTGTTGTACTCTCTGTAAGGGAAACGCGCAGATATACTCACACACACCGTCTAATGACTTAATTCAAAAATATTTTTCATACACCTTTAATCGTATATCTTTGATATTTCGTGCAGTCTCTTGTTCAGAGAAAAAAAAATATTGACCATGACTTATGACTTATCCCTCGTATTACTAGCTGAACTCGTATATAGCGGCTATTATTATTACCAATCGCTGAAAACATAAAAAAGAAAAAGAGTATAAATAAACATTTAACACATTAAGACCAAGAAATCCATGTACGAAAATGTTGCAATGTTCTTGAAGCACCTTGTGTTCTCTAACTGTACGTTCTGTCTCCTTTATTGCAGTTACAGCCGGACTGTGAAAGCGAGGATAACGAAGACGCGGATTGCGCCCCAGTGTCTGTGAGCTGGGAGGGCAGTGCCGAGATGCAAAGCGGAGATGTTCTGTTGGTCCGCATAGACGACTCTCGGCTGGTAGAGGGCGCTGGTTCTCATGGCAGGCAGCGCAATTCTCAACTGGACAGGTGAGTACCAGCATATCTTTAAATCAGCATCTGTTAACACTTAAAAGCGATCATTCCCTTTGTGAAACATTATGGACTAAACCTGCAGCTTTATTAGCGAATTCCAAAAATGAAAATGACAAATGTATGTATATATGTCTGTTAACTCTGTAACGGTCGCAATTTTTGTTTTTTCTCAACGAAACTCAGATATAACCATCAATTAACAAAGGATTCGTCGAGTTCGTTAACCAGCAAAATTGAACCATTGGGGGTTAGTGTTAACTGAAAAGGAAAACTTTTTAAAAAAATTAATAATTTCTCTAACGGCGTAATTTGTTTGTTTGTTTTTTTTTTGTTTTTTTTTTTTTTTTGCAATCAACGAAACTCGTGTATTTCTTTAAAAATTATAAAAATAATTTCGGAAAAACAGGGTAATTATCCAATAGGAGTGGGGGTTTACCTGAAAACCGAGTGAGGGTTAAAAAGAAATTAAAAATCGCTCTAGCGGCGCAATTGAACATTTTTAAAGCAAACTTGTTCTATACAATTGAAATAAAATAAAAACAGTTTCTGAATATCAGGATATCTGACTATAAGGATAAAGGAGATGGATTGATTTGCTCTCTTTTGTATCTTGTTATTTTATCCATTCTTTCTACTAATGCTTTTCATTTTCAGGTTGTTTCTTTTACCAAACACTTGTTTTCTCCTTCTTTGTTTTCACAAAGGTTTCTTAAACACGATACCGGGAAGTTTTGGACGAGCTGACCTTGTACTAGGGTCACTACAAGTTTTGAAATGGGGAAAAGTGGATGTTGACCCTCTTAAAAATAGTGTGGCATGTAGAGCCCCATCTCTTACGAGTAAAACGTACCAGATAGCGATCCTCCCCACTCCCACATTCCAGAGTGTGAAGGTAAACAACCCTTCCCGTCCACAGACAGCCAGTCATTACGATGGAGCTAGAGAGAGAGCATTTTCACGCTATGGTTCTTTATGATTTCAATGAGTCCCAAAGCCTTGAGCACTTGCAGAAGGCTTTCTGGGATATTGCTCCATTTAGGGCAATACTTTGTCGCTGATTTGTGGAATTAAAAAGGGTCCAAAATTCAATGAAAAGTGAGAAGAAAAGTGGACGTCCAGCAAAGGCAGTGATTGAGGAAAACATTGTCGCGGTGGAAAAAAATGGTGCGCGAAAACAATCGCGTAACATTTAAGGACATCGAGGCAGCCTTCCAGCATTGAATTTCAAGCAGCATCAAAAATCCTCCACGTTCATATTCGTGTCAGAAGGATTTCCTCCCGTTGGGTGCCCCACAATTTTACAGAGACCCAAAAGCGCATCCGCGTCGAACGGTGTGAAGAAATGCTGCAGGCGAGTTTCTGATGTCATTACGGGTGATGCAACATGGATTTACCAATTTGGCCAAACAAAAGTCGGCAGTTTGGATCTTTCCAGATGACGACCCAACAAAAAAAGTGAAGAGGGGCCGAAGTGTTGGGAAGAAAACGCTGGATACATTTTTTTTTTCAAAAAGTAATCATGTGACCACAATTCCTCTGGAGGAGCAAAGACACCAGTTCTCAATAGTGCACCAGTGTCTGCCGAAAGTTTTTGACAACTTCCGAGAGCTCCGTCCAAGAACAAAACTGAGGAGATCCTGCTTCACCCCGACAACGCCTCTGCCCACGCCCATGATGTTAAAAAACTTTTGTTTGAAACAATAAAAAAGTTATTTTGGAAGATAAATGGAACATTCTGTACATTAGAAACAGAAGTGGATACAGAATCGGACACTTTGAAACACCATGCTTAACTTTGCACTAAGTCACATGCTCAACTTTCAAACTAAAGCATTTGAAGGGCCTAACAAGTAAATTTTATACACGTCTAACATAACCTTCCAGTTCCTGATCTCCACAGAGACCAGATTCATGACTCATCCTTCATACGGTCCTGAAATGGATCCATGCAATTATTTTCTCTTCCAAATGGTAAAACATCGCATAGGAGAAAATAATTTTCCAGCTCTGAAGAGGCTGTATATAAAAAATATTTTTTCGCCCTATAGGAAAATGAGTGGCAGGGGTGCTTTAATAAGTGGTTTTTGAGAACGAGAAAGTGTATAGAGTGTGGTGGAGAGTACTTCGAAAAGATGCAACAGTCGGAGCGGATCTACCCAGTCCCAATTTGATGCGTATAAAAACTTTTGTAGGTACTCTCGTAATTCTCTTGTCTCAATGTGTACCATAATTATCTACTAACTGATGTATTTTCACTTTTGTATCCTGTCACTTGTCTTCCTTTACGTAGCATCTTAAATTTTAATCTATAAATCATGAAATTATAAATTATTACCTCTCTTAATTACATTAATTAATATATATACCCGGATATCCAATATATATCCGCATATATATGTCCGGGTGGTTAGTTTGGCCGGTTTTTTATGTTTAAACTAAAAAAACTCAAAACATTTAATTTAATTTTTAATTAACAAGAAGTATACCGTTCTACAATTCTCTTTTTCAGCAAATGAAAACTCTGCAAATAACATCACCTGTATAATTCGTGAAAAGCGAGATTAAAATGAATGGTGAATGGCGCGATAAGATACTGAATTTTTGCGTTCCCTAGTCACCACTTTTTCTAGGAAAAATCAATTAATGAAACAGGCTTTCTGTTTATGAGGGCAGCATAAATATAAAGCTGAGTTCTCGACTAAAAAGTGGAGCGCATTAAAACTAATGTATTTATGCAATTAGCTCAAAATGCATGGTTCGATGGTTGTTCGCAATTTTGTTTTTTTCCGTTCAACTTCTGCTTCAGGACACAAAAAGGGCTTAACGTTCATACGGTTGGTTGTTATCGACTTTTCTATCAAATTTTTTGCAACAAAAAACTGGCGTGTTTGTGAGGGAAGTGTTTGTGCTATTGAAATGGGAGCCAGAGATTATTTTAAACTATTTGTGCATACATACATATACCGGGTGAATCATCTAAAACTCCCACCGCAAATATTTCTGAAATGAAAGGCGCTGTTGATGTGCTGCTTTCACAGAATTAAAGTTTTAAGCAGGGGCTAAAAATTTCAGATATTAATAATATTAGAATATGGAAAAAAGTTGTATTTCAACCCAAATAAACTAGAAAAAATTAGAATGTTAATGGTGTTTTTTGCACGATTCCAGTGAAAGTAGTTTACAAGTTTAGTAAAATGTAACATTTTAAATGCCTCTATCTTTGTACTCAATTTATTATTAAATGTTTATTAAACATACCGTATCATTATATAATGATTCAAAGATTTTGTCTTCTGCTTAAAACCCTATGGAGTTTGTCCTTGCTTTGCAATCGAGTGGGTGACACTGTTTACACGTTGTCCCCATATGGCGAAGGAACGCGTGATGAAACCCTCTTTGGTTGCAGGGTCTGGAGTGGTCATGTACTGCCATTCGTTTATACACGTGTCGCAACGAGAATATTTAGTTCCTTCCATTCTTCTGTATTCATTGCTGGCGTATGATAAAAGCCTGCATGCCTTTGCCCCCCTTTCTCTTATGTGAGTTTCATATGCTGGCGTATGCATCAGTGTACCTTTTTGCTACTTCCATGCTGAAGAAGTCTATGGGGCCAGCTCTTGTCGTGTGGGATAGCCGAAGGGCTCTACTTAAGTAAGCTACTTTCACTGCATTCAGTTTGCGAGAGTGAGGTGATTCCAAATTTTAGTAAACAGATAGCATGCAATCGGGGCAATCTCGATGTGAATGGCTCAAGGTAGTGCCAAGTGATAATTGTTCGATGTTTTTAATATTGAAATGGGTTTAACGGCTGTTGTATGTCTTTCTTCTAAATGCTTCGTGAAAGTTTTCCCCATGGGTTGAAGTGTTAACCCTAGGTACTTACAAGAAATATACCGAATATAATTGAATTCACGATGGAAGTTGTCTGTCTTGGAGAAATTTCCTCTGCTGAATTTCATGACTTTTTTTAATGTTTATATCCTTCTCATTTCTTTTTGAGACCAGTAGTTGTTCAGTCCTTCCTGCAGGGCCGTTCTGCTTTTTGAGAGAAGAATCATGTGTCATTTATCTGCTTAGTTACTAGGATACGACATTCGTATGTTTGTTTATATTTTGTTTCGTATACACAGATTTCATTGGGACTTCCTTGCCAGTATTTTGTGTTAGTTCTAGAAGTAGGACGTGCTGGAAGATGATATTTACTAATGCTGAATGCTCCTGGTATATGGATAATGTAGGAAGAAGGTTCTTTCTTGCTGAAGGATATCCCAATAGACTCACTAGGCTTGTCTTAACCGATTGTTTCAAAATCGTTGGATTGGACAAAGAGGAGCTATACTTTAGCCTGCTCGTTCATCAGATTTTACCTCTTTAGACATTTCTCTGTGGAGAAAGCTAAAAGACACTGTACACACGGCACCAGAAGATATAAAACGACGTATTACAGCTGCCTGTTCCGAAACTTCTGCTGAAATGTTACAACATGTGCAGTAATCTTTATATGACAGACTGCAAGCTTGTATTGCAGTTGGTCATCAATCTATGAAGGGCAATTTTCAGAATTTGTATTTTTAAGAGAGTGCTGGCACATGGTACAGTAATAAAAAAATGTTTTCTTGGAAATTCATAAAAAGATAATCAGAGACATGTTAAATAAAAAAATACACATACGAAAATCTTAATAGTAACTAAGCAATTAAATGGAACAGGCAACTGTAGATATTTAAAACTTTTATATTACTTTAGCTACTTTCACTAGAATCGCGGAAAAACATCACTGACATTCTAATTTCCTTTATTATTTACTCTGTTCTATTTGAAAATTATAATTTTATTCAAGAAATTCAAATAATTATTAATATTTGTGTATGGGTTGCAGTTATGAGCCCCTTTTTAAGCTTCAATTCTATGAAAGCAGCATATCATTATCAGCTTCCATTTCTGTGCAAGTTTTAAGTGACTCACTCTTTATATGTAAAATTGCTGACTATTTCAGCAGGTGTACGCCGTTAGCCTTACGCCTTTGGGCTGGAGAGTTCAGGTTAACCTAGTAACAATTTCTGCGTATTTGAGGTGCTTTGTAACGAAAATAATTATTCCAGTGTTTCTCAACAGGTTCAAAGGAAAGAACATCACTATTTATTCTTCTACATAAAATTAGGCTTAAGCCTGTTACGGCTATTTTCCTATTGACCCTCCCATTCTTATTAGGTCGGTCTATTCGGTCTATTCTCTGTATCTACATATCTTTCACAAATTGTACTGTTTATTTCTTTTTATTCAAAGCTTTTCCCTGATTTGCTAATTTATTATTCTGTTTTTAGCTATTTTAGCTGTTAATCGTTTCTTTTCTGCTGTTTGAACTCACCTTTCGTCCTTTACTTTCATGATCCAGGTTTCACTGGTGTATAATACAGTTGGGACTGCGATTGTTCTATAAATGTTTAATTTCGTCAATTTTCTTGATCTGTTTTTCTGTACGACTTATTGTTTCACACAAATTACTAAATGTTTATAATGTATATTATTATTATTATTAATATCAATTTATACTAAAAATCGAGTATATCTTCTCATTTTCCGGATTGGTAACCAGACAAACCTACATTTTACAGCGATGGGAACTGCAGGTGCTCTCAAGTAACCCGCCGCATTCACCATACTGTCTTATAAGGAAGTTTACCTTTATCTACTGTGTACATATTGCTCCAAACTACTTCTATTTTTTGTATTTCTTTTGTATCTATCATTCAAGATCTTATGCTTGTCATTTCACATGAATATAAATTCGGCGCGAATACAGTAGTTCAGTTGTTGATTAGAGCGTGGCACGAAAGGCATGATTCGAGCCCCTGCCTTGACAAGAATTTTTCAAGTCTCATTCTTCTTTTTTAACTAATGTCGTTCGTAAGGTACAGGGTGTCTAATAACTCACTATCTATTTTCGAATTGAGACGGAAAATAAAACATAATACTACCTTATCAATTTAAAGAGATATTTTGTAATAAAACTAAAGCAACTACTCCTTCTCGTGACCATAAACAGTACCAAATCTCAGATAATAAGTTTACACTTGAGCACCATGTGTTTTTTATTATTATTATTATTATTATTATTATTATTATTATTATTATTATTATTATTATTATTATTTTGTAATTTAATTCTGTAATACTTACATACTAATGTCTGACCAAATATTACAGATTATTTATTTATTCCTCATATACATTTTTCCTTACATTAAATTCTAGGGAGTTAAGCTACATACTAATACTACAACTAAACAAAATAAAGTTCCCATGATAACTAGAACTTAACCAATACTGAAACCAGTACCACGGCTTACTGGCACTCAGTAGCAATTAAATATTACGTAATCAATTCTATTTTAAATCAATTACACATTTATGATTACTTGACCTTGTGTTAACATAACAAATGTTCAATATTCATCTTTTGATATATGCTCTCGTCTTTTCTTCTGATGCTCGGTATCCAGGCTGCTCCCCACAGGAACTCCAGGCTCTGAATCTGAACATCGATGAGGTTGCTGCCGGTCTCAAGCCTCAATTATCCTGAAACGTGCTGTGTTTGCAGTGCTGCTGTTTCTTTCTCTTCTCTTTTCCTTTCTCGTCTTTCTACCTTAACAGCATTTATCTGTTTTTTTTTGTCGTGAATTCTGAATAGGTCATTGGTAATTTGCAGTTCTTCCTCTTCTACTGTTTTCTTATATTTTTCTCCTTTTATTCTTAGTATTCTTCTTCATTTCTGCCCGAAGACTGCTAATAGTCTCTTCTTCTGATAATTTTTCTCTGATTCTCAGGAATCTCCTAGGGCAATTTTCGTGTTCTGACAAATGATTTTTTTCTCTTCTTTGACATTTGTTGTTTGGGTATTCTTCAGCAATTTTGCAGGATATTTTGTTTGTTAAATGATTCAATGCCCTAAAACCCTCTTAATCTGTCACGATACTCCAAATATTCTTCCCTGCTAGTAACCGTTGTTCTTCAGCTACTATTGTTTGGTATTTAGGACATACAAAAGGAACACGTTCTGCTGTAACAATTTCATTAAAGTCCTTGTATATTTTATCCGCTTGTAGTTTGAATTTGTTCATGTATGGACCGTAGCTTTTATAAAACATGTTAGTCCGTTGCTGGGTTGAAAGTGTTTAAGGAGCATTCTTTTTCTTGTGGATGGAACATATTCGTACTCTTCTGCCTTCGTTGATTTTATTCAATTCTCGTTGCCACATTTTAATATAAATTCTTTGATTTTTTTTACTGCTACATTTATTTGCCAATAATGTCCATTACTTTTGAATTGTTCGGTTTCTTAAACCAATAAGAGACTGCTCTGAGGCGAATTAACTGGTTAGTTGGCCATATACCCAGGATTTTAATAGTCCCAGAGCAGGAGAAGTAGAAAATGCAACTGTACATCCTGATATAAGTTTTCTTTGGGAACTCCTTAAAGAGTCATCTGTATCTCTACAAAGTTCAATTCGCTCAGTTGTTCCACGGAAAACATTTTCCAACATCTTTGGAGTAATTTCTGTTACTGCTTGTCAATGCGGTCTTTCAACACTACTAAATAATTGATTTTTGTTTCGATAAACTTTGACTTTTACAAAGCCCCGGTGGGAGGGGATCTAAGGGAATTTAATCTGGGGACCTCGGAGTACATAATCTGTTACCACCCCGCCCATTCCAGCGATTTGGAAACCGATCATTGAGGTAGTCCTGTTGGCATAGTGATACTGTGCTCCATCATGTTGGAACACGACATCATGAATTATTTTATCTTGAATCAGCTCTGGCTCTAGAAAGTAAACAGCCCCTGTTATTGTGTTTTCACCAAAGAAAAAAGGACCTCACACTTTTGACTTTGTTATTCCAAGTCACACACTAACCTTTGGTATCCCTGTCTCATGTCACAAATTGCTGGGTTTTTGGCTAGCCCAGATGCGACTGTTGCGTCGGTTGATCTTTCCACAAGTATGAAAAGGAACGCGCTTCATCAACTTCGATCTGGTCAACTAATTATGCACACGTAGCTGATCGTGTTGGGTAAGCTTTTTCATGAAGATCAGGTAGCATCTGATTGCGATAACTTTCTTCTCCAGTCTTGTCTTCAAAATTTCTGGGCATGTGGAGCCTCTCCGATGCCCTGCTAAGTGCACAGAGTTTCTTGATCAACTGGACAATATAGAGCCTGAGTCTTGTTTTCAACAAGATGGTGCTACATGCCATACATAAAACCAAGCCATGGATTGAAATTTTCTTTGACGACCGGGTAAACTTCAAGTACCTGTGACCATCGAAATCTCCTGATATGACAACGCCGGACCTCTGCCTATAGGGTTATTTAAAAGATAGAGTTTACGTTACACGCCACCAGACTTTGGATGATCTGAAGCACAACATTACACAGGAGTTTAACGGTATTGACAATGAGAGCTCAATAACATGGAACTAGTGTTGAGTTATGCCTTATGCAGTATAGAGGTCAATGATCTCCCTAAGATACTCTACATTTGAGGTATAATAGGTTGTGGTCAGTATCATTTGTTTTGAAATAAAGAAAGAAATGTATTAGTTCTATATAAATCACTCTGTACTACAAGTACCTATATATAACATCAACGTTTTAGGCTACAGAGATGGAAAGAGGACTCAGAGGAATTGGCTTAGATTCAATATGGCAACGAGGCAATGAAAATAATAAAAATGGAATAAGGTTAGAGGATATCAGTCAGGAAATCGAGGCAGAGTGCAATACGAAAGTCTCCTTGGGCCTATCAAATAAAATTAAATTAACCTGATGTAAAGAGGTATATATGCTTGTTCTGCGGAGAAAAGCGAGATCAGGAATGGCCTGGTTTAGATTGGGAAGTTGGAAAGCTCAAAAAATAACGGTTGTGGTAAGAGAACCCGCGATTTTGTGGAGGGAATGAGGAATGGGTACATATTGTGGCCGAATGTACTCACGGGGAACACCTGAGAAAAACCTGTTTCCTGAAAACTTTTTAAGGCAATTTAAAGTCGATTGGCATGCTGAGACCTGTTTGCGAACCGCACTAATTGGTTGAATATGGACATTTTCCTAGCCAAAGTGCGCGAAGCTGGAAGCAATTTATCTCCTGGTTAGACCGCAATAACTAGTATAACTGTAAATGTGTAATATATTTCCATGTAAATTTCGTTCTTCTCATTTTTAATTTATTTATTTATTATTTGTTTTATTGTTATGCGTGTACGGTCGACGACCCATGAAAAAAATATTTGTAATGCATATGTAAAATTTTATAACAATAAAGATACAGAAAGTACTGCTCAAAAAAGTTCCTGGGCCGAAGACCACTATGAAAGCAGTTTAAGGTAGAGGCAAAAGTTATATATTCAGTTTATTTAGAATTGTAACAAACATTTCTGACTAATTATTAATTACTTTAAGTATAAACTTCTCACTTGTTGACATAAAACCATATAGTTTAATATATAACCGGCGTTCTGTTAATAGACATTCGTTAATGTTTAATGCAAATAATGTGATACTGGAATTAAATTTTGGTTATAAGTTCTCTCGTCCATAGTCAGCGTTTTCAGTGCACTGTTAATGACCGAGGTATTTAATCTTTTCGCGGTAACTGCATGCTATGAACGTAGACGTCTAATTTAGAGTAATAAGAAGTGATTGCATGATCTGAAGTCGGCGGATTAGCAGCTGATGAATTCGCAACGGGCAACCTCATGCATGGCGCCGCGCATATAACTTCATTAGCTAGTATAACAAATGAGAGCACGGCCTGGGAGCACGTTCCGCGTCTACAAAATATCTCCGGTGTCTACGTGGTTAGAACATCAGCTGCAAAGTGGAGGGTGCTGGTTCTAATCCTGCTTGGGTGGGGCTGTTCTGGTGGTAATTTTTCAGAGCTTTCCCTCCTACTGAGAAACCAAAATACAAGGACTTTAGAAACCGATTGCATTATTTATTTATTGCAGTTATCGCCTCCAACTCTTTGACCGAGGTCATGGGACTTTTACATTAGGATATACGTATATCTGTTTCAAACTGTGAACATCTGCCAATTTTAAAGACATTTTAGGTGGGGTTTTTTATTCCACTGCTACAAATTATTTAATTTCATAAAACTTCTCTTATGTACCACAATTTACTCCATGTGAGAATATGTAGGATAAATGTGCTTATGAAACGTTTAAATACAATTATCAACAACTTGCAAGGCATTTTATCCCAAGGTAGACAGAGACCTGTTCCCACGAATATTCATTAAGTAAGGCCGCACCAGTTTTAGGTTATTTGTTTGATGTTGTTTTCTATTGACAACACGAAAAATCTAAGATATACGATTGAAATTTTATGGAATGTATTTTCAAATAAAGCCACCAGATAGTGTATGTGAGCAGAGCTACGTGTCTCAGCACGCCCCTAAGTTCCGTTGGTGAGCTACAGTGATTAGGAATGGAGGTCACAAAAGAGTGAACAATACGCATATGTGAAAATAGGATTTCTCAAGGATTCCTGCCGCGGAATGAGAGCAAAGTTCTTAATGCAGCAAAAACGAAAACAAATTTTGCAGAGCTGCAGATACCTACGAGAAATAAATCTAATTCATGACAAATATTTTTTTGTGTGTGTTGTCTCTTGTTCGCAAGAAAATAGTATTTTGAATAGACCTGGCGAATGAGCAAAATTGCAGAGTGGTTTCCGGTCGAGTTTATTTTCTGTTTATGCTTTTATAGGGAAATCAGGTTAGTATCTCCCTTACTTCCATACTGAACATATAATAGGAACGGTTTATTGCACAGCTGTCATCTTTCTCGCGTGCAATTGTTTGTTACATTAATGCAGCTGAGAAGTCACCCCCACTACAAATTTTCTAGAAATATCTCGTTCAAAACGATACAAGGTCATTCGCCAGGACTATTCACAACTACAATATTTCCCCCATCCTCTCTAATTCCTGCTATTCGTATGCCCGTGGTAATCGCGCGTTGCTTGCACTTACACTGATGAAGAAAGAGCTTAAGTGAATGGATTGAGGAGAAAGTTTTTGACTACTTGAAAAGAAATAAATGTATAACAAAGTTCGTAATAGATATTTTTATGAGGTGAACATGACAATTTATTTTTATAATTTTTTTCACTTCGATATTATATGCTTTTTAAAATGCGAAACTAATCGCAGAAAAAATTCATACAAATCCAAAGCAAGCAAAATAAAAACTGGCTCTACCGACCCCAAATGTATGGAAACATGTTCATTTCTACCTGACTCCCAAATATATCCACCCAAATTGAAAAGGGTTTAGTCTAACTTTAGGGCTCTGCTCATAAACTAACTTTTTATATCATAATTAAGTTATATAATAATTTGTAAGTAAAATATACCAAATCTTACTCTTATTTACATACAATAGCAGATAGCAGTATCTTGATGCCTCGAGCCTTCGTTAAGGAATCATAATGAATTCCGGTGTAGAGATGACCACGTGAAGTAAATTGGCATGATGTCTGTCACAGCGTATCGAGCACGAAATCATTACTATCTATAGTAGGTATCTTCCTGTGAGAAGCACAAGCTATAGAGATATGACAGAAAAATTTAGAGTTTGTTCAAAAGAGATTTTGGAAATATATAAACAATTATCAACTAGCTAAGCAAGATAAAGTTTCGGAACGTCATGTTGGAAAGCATGAAAAACTCCGTAAAAAGAAAGAACAACAATGAAATGAAATGAAATAAGCATTAATCATGTTTTAAAATATTTATAGTCTTATAACCTTACTTTAGGCTTTAAGCTCAACTTTTTTCGACATTCCTATTATGTATTTTCACGTATGAAATCACCAAAACATATGGGTTAAATTTAACCTATTCTATTTAACATCAACTACTAAGAAAAGATCTTACATAACACAGTCGAGAGTTCTTGGATGGAATCCAGTTTTTTCTTCCAATTTTGTGAATCCACATATTTCGTCTTTCGACGTCGTATTTTCCTGAAGGAATGCGATATAACGTAACGCCTTTCTTTCCTTGTGTTGTACAACCAAATGCACAACACTCTGGCAGATTAACTCAATTAAAATAAATATTTAAAAATGCTCTCCATATAAGCATGTGGCACAACACGCGGACATCATACCCAAAACGGCGGATGGTGCTGACGAACCAGTCACGAAGCTCGGTTGACGGCAAATTCCGCCGCAAAGCGTGTCCATACTTGTATAATAGAGGGCTGTAAAGTTCCATGGACAAGTAGCAGCACCTGTGAATGATGAAGGAAAGTAATAGATCCAGCTTAGAGACAATGAAATTGTTATTGTTTATTCTACAAAAAAAAAAAAAATTAAAATAACATTTTATCTTTCCTAAAATTTTTCTTACAAAAATACATTTTTCATTATACAAGGATCGACTCCACGTGAAATTCACACTACTTTCAGCATTGTTTTATATGCCTGGTCGACTTATGCCGATATCGCGCCATAGTACATTTTAAACGATTCATTTCGCATTATAAACATCCATGTTTTATTTTTCGAATGTTGCATCTTCTAGTAACATTTAGGTTTCTTTACGAAACAAAAATTGGATGCAACAATACAGCAAATAAGCGGTCATTATTGAGCGAGTCGAATAATAAATGAATCATTTCACTCACCAAATCTGCAAAAACAGCATATTAACAGCAGTACACGATTAGTAGATAGCAAGGTGCTCACCTATACTGCATAATAGCGGGAGCAGTATGCAGGTGTAATCTCCTGGATTCGCAGGGAAGCCCCTTATTGCTCATTATGTACATATGGCCCTATATATCTTGCTCTAGAGCTCCCGATGGAGAACATATCCAAAAGTAAGAGAGAGATGATGAATGATGTAGTGAAACCAACATAGAACCCATTACCAGATAATACAACGGGATTCGAACCACATATACTCAACGGAACAAGGTAGATACAATTCTGTGTGGTGATGGTAACTTTTGTAATGTAATGACAGAATTCTACTTTATTTATAGAGAGCTATGTTTAGACATTAAAACAGGAGAAAATGACATTTAAGGAGAGTATTAAAGGGAAGAGGGGGTCAAAAACCATGTTTTTGTTTTTGTACATTTTAAGATTTGAACATTTTATTGCTTATTTGATATGCTTTTCATTAATGGTCTGTGATTATAAGTATTTTTAATTATTAATTATGCCACTGCAGAAACAATTTTGGGGGAGAGGGTTTCGTGAGCACTCAATCAGTTATCAAGTATTTGCTCTATAAGGCTGTGGTTTGTCTTGAATGGTAGAAAACGTTGTATTTCATAAATTGGCAGTGTTTGTTTTCATGATTTCACTTTTGTTACTTTACAATGTTGGAGGGTTTTAGCTGGTGATTCCCTCAAAAACTTAGTTTTTCTGTAAAACATTGTTTCCGAGCAATTATTGAAAACTTACATTTTTTGTATAAGTTTCCCATTTTTACGATGTATATGTGTATCACTTTGAAACTTTTATAATTTATTCATGATATTATTGTTATGATGTGAATCTATTAGGTTAGAGCTAGATAATATATGACAATGTAAAAAAACAAAATGTTGGGGAAAAAGCTAACAATTGAAAATAATTTTAATTTGCCTCAGAGTTATCAAATAGTAGTGAAAATAAATCAGCAATTTTAAATTATATGCATCTGTATGCTGTAAGTGTTTCATTTTATTACCTTTAATAGTCCTTGAGAACATAGGAACTGAAGTGGGTCAATTTTACATTACAAGGATAGACCTTTCATACTCCTCTTAACATTGACGTATTCAGTGCACAGATAAAGTGAAGTTACTGAAAATTTATACAGTAAATTGAGGAACCTTTTTTTAAATCTCGATAAATGCAGAATATTGAGTATTGAAATGCGTTTTTTATTTCACCTAGGGAGAGACATTAGACCAATTTAATATTTTGCCAGAATTATATATTACTGTTTTAAATGAAACGCCCCAGTAAGATATATTGAAAAAAATTGCACTATGGAGCATTGCAGAATTGTATTATCAGATTTTTTCAAAATCGATAAATACATACATAAGACAGAAAGTTGTTCTGATTATATGTTAGATTTTGTTTATTTTTGAAATTTATATGCAATTATCTATTTATTAATATTCATATTATTTGCCTGCATTATTAATTATTACATACTAAATATTTATTTTAACATTTATGCTTTTGAATTTAATTTTGTTAACTTTATTGAAAATAACTACAATAACAAAAATACATACAAATGAATAATATGTTAATATGCAATGATTTAATCATCATTAATAATGCATATAGTACAATAGTCTAAGCCACTACAATCATTGTATCGTTTACACAATATTGGACATTCCTAGACGTGGTCAGATTTGTTATTGTCTCTTAGAATGTCTTTGTAGAATTCAATTGTATCATCCGGTACTTTAATAGTACAGAAATGTACTTCTTTTGTTTGCTAACCACATTTAGCTTTGGTAGAACAGTGGGGGTTAGTGGTGATGAATGACATAGTTTTTTCCTGAATCTCCGAAGTATGTGCTTTTCACTGGTACATTAATATTCTTCTTGTATACGATGACTCCCTGACTGTTCATTTAGAATGGTAACCTAGGTTTCAGTACTTTCTGTACACCAAACTTTATGTTTTTAATTTCCCAGTCTTCGTTTAGTATTTTCAGGGTGCCGTGTTCCTTCAAGATGCCACGATATTTTTAGGAGACGAAATGCTTCTTTTTTCTTCGGGCTGGAGCCCATGGACTGTAAAGAAATGAAGTTATTCTTGAATTTTGAACTCTTTTCCAAGAAGTAAGTCAGAAAGAAAGCTCAACAAACCCGACCCAACTTGGTTGCATCCTCTTGAAGATTGTTTTCAACCAAGTGTAGAAAACGATATTTTTCATTTTTTGTTGATTTAGAATGAACCATGGTGAACAT
This sequence comes from Metallyticus violacea, assembly GCA_030762175.1. Classification (NCBI taxonomy): domain Eukaryota; kingdom Metazoa; phylum Arthropoda; class Insecta; order Mantodea; family Metallyticidae; genus Metallyticus; species Metallyticus violacea. The sequence goes on from CM060841.1 coordinate 78,640,643, forward strand.
TTTTTTTTTTTTTTTTGATTTATTTATGGACGCTATTTAACATCTCAGGTCATCAGGTCCCATTCAACTCAGGGCGTGAAACGGCCGACAAATTTTGCTCAGAGGCCTCTCTTTCAGGCTTGAGGTTCTTTTTCGTGCCGTAAATGTACGACACGGGACCCATGGCTTTACTTCCCTTCCGAAGGAAGCCATACTTAGGATTTTTTACGCCCGAAAAAATCCATCGACCTTGGCCGGAGTGCAGATTGTATAACCATACTGCCTAACAGAAAATTTCCCTCACTGACAGTTTTGGAAGTGGCTAATTTTGCTGCATATCGCAGGCAATCTTAATGACATCTGATTTTCTACTTTCATTATTGTATAAAACAGTTTGTGTATTCTGTGACTGATTCTTAATTCATTTTTCTTCTACAAACATTTTTCTGATTTTATTTTCATGAGACCAACCTTACAAGTGGAACATGTATTAGTGTGAGGAGTCCAAAATGATAGATCAAAATATTTATAGAATACATTCCTATATTTTGATAAAAAGCATACATAGAAAGATGCAATTCTTATTGTCTCTAGATCTCCTGCCACCCGAACATTCCTTTACCCGTACATCACTTTTAGGTCACTGAAATCACCACCCTTCTGATTTAACTTGAAATATTTCTTACAAACACGACTGCTCATTGATACCTTCTCTAAAATTAACCCGGGAATATGTTGACGACAATGAAGTTTGGTTGCGGGGTTATAAGTAGCCAATCCAAGAATAAACATTGGTACAATAATGAGCAACATGGCATAAACTACATGAACTTCTCTTATTGCCAACTACTCGGTGTGACATTAAAGTAAAAAAGAATTTATAGCATTTGTGGTCTTCTGCTTTAACTCTTAGATTGCATATATCGGTTTTTGCTTTAAAAAAAAAAACATGAACTGGCCTGTTTCTATACACGATGCTTGTACACTTTTGCTAAATTTTGGTTCACAGGACGATCTGGAAGGCCAAATTATGTTGTTACGATGTATAACACAATTTTGAAAATTTTCATTTGTCGAATTTTGAGAAAAAAAACTTCTTAATTAAGGAATATATCAATACAATTTATTGCAACGTATATACGAACTGAAATATATTGAAATCTATTCAAACTATGTCTTTCATTTAGATAATGACATAAAATTAAACAATAATTATGGACAAATATGGTGTTGGTTTGTGCATCGAATGATTTACTCAGTCAACTCCTCCATTAATCATTGGGTTGGGAAGTTTTTGGATAGCAGGCCAAGGTAACAGGAGAACTCTATGAAGAAAGGTCAGGAACCGCCTGAAGGATACAGACAGGTTGCTTACAATCGCGCAATGTGGGGAGAAGATCTCGTTAGAAGTGCAAACGGGGTTAAAATCTGAGTGAGGGATGGAGCAGCACATCAAAACAGAACCAGACACATTAAATAGGGACTCGTGGTTTAAGCTTGGAACATGGCGGCATATCAGAATCTCAGGTGAAAATGCACTGAGGATTTGCCCTTTATGTGCAGAGGAAGATTCATGGTCGCAGATCCTAGCAGACTGTAGCAGCACTGAGGTGTTGAGAAAAGTGTCTGCCGCCTTCCTTTACTGACTGTCAGAGGGCAAGGGACATGCTGGGCTCTCTGGCAAGCAAGGATGAGGAGCAGGTAGGGAAATTCATGTCGATGGTGAAACAGCTCCTGTCTGAAAAGGCTGGAAACCGGGCGAGGGGCCGGTGACTGACAAGAAGGAAAGGGGCGTGGGGAAGGAAGGATTTCTATGTTCTGGATGTGTATATTAAGCTAATACTTAGATTATTATTATTATTATTATTATTATTATTATTATTATTAAGTTTATTACTATCATCATTATTATTAAGCAATGAAGGTACGACGTATTTACTTATTTATTTAAGCAATGTACTTTTTGTGTATTATGAAAGGCACGTGGACACGTGCGAAGGTTGCAAAGTTTTTAGCATGTATGTTTATTTGAATAAAATACACTCATTCATGCATATGTGTAGCACATTAACATAACATACGTTGATGATTTTCCTCTTCAGAAACCTGGTCTTTTGAATCAATTAACTGATGAATAGAAGCAAATGTTGGCAGGTTTTTGAAATATGAACAATACAAAGGATGGATACCTATAGACAACAAGATATATCATGCGATTTTTCCTGATTACTATCAAAAAATATCTGGTCTTGCAGAGAGCCTCCTGTTTCATTAATGACAGATATTGTTGAGATGTACCTCTTTGGCGTTTACAGCAATCAGTTTCTGGAATTCATCATTTGGGCTGAAACTGTCTTTGAACTTCATGGTAAATGGTTTTGTTTCTCAAACTGCATCCATCTCACTTTCAGCCACTGCAACTGTTGTCCATCATTAGCCCTTTTCTAACCATTACAAGGTTTAGTATCTCCTTTGTAAACACAAATTCTTCCCTCTTCATTACATATGCAACAAATGGATTCTACTTTCTACTTGTTCTTACAGCATCTACTCAAGTATCAGCAGAGAAAATATTGTTTCATACCATTAACTAATTCAACACTGCATCGTTATGTGGGAAGCTATGATCTCGAATCATGAACTTGTGTTTTATTACCTCCACTTTCATGTCTGAGTCATGAAGTAATTGTAATATGGAAACACAAACGTCGCAATTCCTATTTATAGTACAGTACAAGAATCAAAAAATGTTGTTGTTACTTGGTTACTGCTCTGAACAAAAGAGGAGAGTATTCAAAGAATGAAATGCTGCTACCTGTGTGAAATTTTCTAATGCAGAATACATAAAGAATCCTCCGTATTTCGAAACAATAATAGTAACTCACGTTAGCATCGCTGACTGCTGGCCGGGAGGCTCAGGTTCGATTCCCGATACCTACTGAGGATTTTTTCTAGGTTAGGAAAGTCAGTAACGGGGTCCACCCAGAGGACATTTGCAAAGCTACCTGATGGAGAAGTGGCGTTCTCCGATCACAAAAGCCGCGTAATAGGCGACCGGCGGGGTGCCGGCATGATGATTACATGTAATACTGCCCTGTATCAATGAAGACATAAGACGGAGGTAGAGGAAGCAGAGGTCGCTGCGGAAGGCCAAGGTGCACCCCGGGCTATAGCGCCAAACTCTATTTAAAAAAGAAATGGAGTTATGCCACTTGTGCTCTGAATCCATCATATATAAGATAGGTAGTAAAAATTATTAGCTTTATCAATGGTAACTAAAGATGAATTGAAATGCAGCGATCATTAAATTTGATAGTGTAATTATCTTTTTAAATTATATGTAGTTCTTCTTGCTATAATAATTACTTTTGATATAGGCACTCAAGTAGAAGGTTTAACTTGTGCTGACATAAGGCCTTTGCGAAGAAAAAGCAACTTGTCTGCAGTAATTGCCGAGAACGATTGAGAAAAGGACCAACATTAAGCGACACAATACAGCAGTTACGTTGCTCCAGTTAAGTCGTAGAGAAGTTTTGTAACAGAAATCGCAAGCTCATTCAGCTGGAAAAGCCAGGACCTTGATGACCTCTATTGGAAAGAACTGAAAGGGGTACATTAAAGGAAGCTAGAGGCGGGTTAAGCTTTTCTGCAGCCAGGTTATTTATCGAAATTCGTTACAGATCAGATTTACTTTTGCTGCATTGAACGTTCACTTAAATGGTGTGATTAACTGAAGAAAAGAGAGAGCATCATAGCGTTTATCGTCGACTGCATTTAGTGCGAAGAGGGAAAATAATTAACAAGGATGCATCAGCGGTTTCAGTTACGTTATATTGACTTTCTGGAGTAAAAAAAACGTAGAAAAAGAATGTATGAACATAACTTCAGGTTAAGGAAAGATAAAATATTCTCCTTAAGTTATATATGTGTCAGTGAGGTAGAATATTTAGCACATGAACAAAAATAAAACGCAAACACACACACGCGCGCAATAATACGATAATTCGAGATATTGCCCCCTTTTCAAGCAGAAATGGCGGCAAATAATGCTAACCTAACGAACTAAACAAGAGAGATAACAAGTTAGAGAACCAAATATTAACTCAAACTGGCACTCTTAAGAGCCAAGGAGGTGACTGCCATAATTTTGTACAAAGCTCGCACTCCGCTTGGTGCGAGCGAAACTTTATAACTCCTTTAGGTTTATTTTATATCGGCGTTTTACCCCCTACTTGAATATTTTTACGTTTGATGGTCAACCCATGCACTTGACAATTTTACTGATAATATATTATTATATATTTAGTTATTTTAAAGCATCCTAACTTGTTATTTCTTCTGTTTTGTTCGGTTAAGTTGGCATTAGTTACCGGCCACTTCAGTCTGCTCTCATTCTTTCTAATTGACGCGTTCTCTATTTGAAAAATGGGAATTAGGTCTAAATATTGATTAATATGCGTGTTTTTATGTATTTAAACGCTGCCTATTCTAATTTACTGTGCGCCTACACCTGATTCGAATAAACTTCTCCGAAATTCTGCTTTCCTCTCAACAAATTTTCAACTGAGGTCTATGAGGTCTACAGGAGGCCTATGAAACGTTTGTTCTTCCCTATAGCACAGCTCGAAGATGGGTTAACAGTTTTAAAGAGTGCAGGCAATCATTTTCAAAGGAAGGTGTACACGGAGATCTGGTTTGTTAAAATATTAATACCGCTGTTTTCATTATGAGAGAGAATCGTTGAATAAACTTTTTAGAAATCCCGAAATGTTGCTGTTTAATCTTGTTTAACGCCCGTTTTAACCATTGCGGCATTGCAATCGCTGGGCACTGGTGATGCGTGAGATGAAATAGTAAATTGGCAAAGGATTTTTCCAGGCCTAAGTTTAGGGTACCTCCCCTCTAGTTGCCATTTATGACGACTGAGGAAATCCTGAAAAAATTCAATCAGGAAGGACGGTTCTGGCGGGAATCGAAATCCAAACCTCCCACACTCGAGTCCCCGCCTTAATGACATCGACCACGCATGACAGTTGTCAGCTATTTATTGGTAACTATAAAGTTGCACATGAGACGTGTTTGTGCTCGGAGGGTTCCAAGACTGCTGATTCCCGAACAAAATGACGTTCGCGTGCAGGTTTGCATGCAGTTGCAGATGATGTTACAGGAGGATGAGGAGTTTCTTTCAAAGGTAATCACTGTTAATGAAACTTGGCTACATCATTTCGATCCTGAGAGTAAACAGCAAAGCACTGTATGAAAATCTCCATAATCACCAACACCAAAATAAACAAAAAGTAGTTGCTTCTGGTTGAAAGTTATGGTCATCTCATTCTTCGATATTCAAAGAATGATTTACCTGCACACAGATGTAATTGAATAGCACTACACAGAGCTCCAAAGTCGTATCACACGCAAACTGACACATTTCTATGCAACAACGATAATGCATGGCTGGACACCGCACAATATATGACAAATATCAACGTGAAGTGTGTCCCTCACTCACTCTCCCTTATGTCCAGATTTACCCCTTTGTGACTTATCCTCAAATTGAAGAAACATCTTCGTGGGAAACTTTTCTATCAAAGAAGGTGATTCTGAGGGACTTGTCAAAAATAATTTCCAGCTTGTCTTTGAGGACTGGCAGAAGATTTGGGACAGATGTATTGCGTCCAACGGGAACTGCTTTGAGAAAGATCATCAAAATTATGAGGTTGAGTAAAGATATGCGTTTTTAAAGTAATTATGATCTTTCTTTATTGAACAGCTTTCGTAATTTTCTTCTGAAGCTTCTTAGAGGCTTATGTTAATTTTGTTTTATGTAACATTCATTGCTTTTACGGTAAACGTTTATTATTAATTAATTTATTTATTTTCAATATATATATATATATATATTTAAATGCCCATTATTAAGTTTTCCTTTATTCAGTTGTTTTATGCTGTTTTTGCAACAAACACACAATGCTTTACAATCACACTTCGACAATGATGAAACAGTGGGGAGCTATATTAGAGAACGTGTTAAATGCAGCGAAGCAAAATAACAAATCAAAGTTCGAAAGCAATATCTTCTTTGGTTTTCGAATAATCCTCTGCTGATTTTCCTATCGCCAGGCAATGGCGTCATGGAAACCGCACGGCTCATTCCTAGCAATTCAGTGATATTGATCTATTTATTTATTTATGGACGCTCTTTAACATCTCAGGTCATCAGCGTCTCATTCAACTCAGGGCGTGAAACGGCCGACAAATTTTGCTCAGAGGCCTCTTCTTTCAGGCTTGAGGTTCTTTCTCGTGCCGTAAATGTACGACACGGGACCCACGACTTTACTTCCCTTTCTAAGGAAGCCATTACTTAGGATTTTTACGCCCGAAAAAATCTATCGGTCCTGGCAGGGTTCGAACCCGCGATCTTGGGTTTAGGAGGCAAGTATGGTAACCACTACGCCACCAGGACCGACAATACAGTGATAGCCAGTGCGACTGTGCTGTACAGCTTTTCATCATTATATTGTAACGCTGTAAGGATATTAATTTGTGCTTCAAATAGCTGTGTTTTAATTACAAACATCTAATTACTGGTAAACAATAAACCATTTTACAAATCATTATTGCCCAAAATGTTGTCTCTCTTACCACCCTGTGTGTAGTGGTCGGCTGTAGTAGCCACAACGACAGAAGAAAGAGATCGTTTTACGGATTTTCTAAAAGGGACAAAACTCCAAAACGATATTCAGCCCGGTTTAAACATGTCTAAGAAATCAAGACTAACGGTTTACTTGTGGGTTTTGATGTTGAATCTCTGTTCACAAAAGTACCTATAAGGGTAGGTTCATAAGTTTTCTAGGTATGATAAACACAAAACTAAATTTCACTTTTCAATATAATTGCCCTTTATTGCAGCACACTTCTCACATCTTTGAATTAAAATTTCATCCCCCCCCCCAAAAATAGTTAGAAGTCTTTTCTGCAAAATAGGCATAAACAGCATCCATCACTTCTTCGTCGCTCTTAAATTTCCTTCCTCAAGGTTCTTCTTGAATTTTGAGGAGAGGAAACAGTCACTGGAAACTAAATCTGGGCTGTAGGCTGGAGGGTCGATCTTCTTGAAGCCACATTTCTTCACAGCTTCCTTTGCAACAAGAGCTGTGTGCACCGGCGCGTTGTCGTGACGTAGGCGCACACCATCACTCAGTTTTCCTCGCCTTTTCTCTTTGATGGAAGCACGTAGTCTGTGCAGTAGGTCAGCATAGTACTCCCCATTACTGTGGAGTTCCTCTCCTTGAAGAGTATTCCTTCACAGTTCCAAAAGATTGTGACTATGATCTCCTTGGTAGACTCAGTGACCTTATGTTTTCTATAAACCTGATAACCAAGGACTCCTGGTGGTTTCCACCGAACTAAAACTTCTAGAAAAAAAAGTCTGCCATTATTTTCTCTTTCCACATTATTTAAAGTCAACTTTGATGCACAGAACCAGAACGTCTTAAACATGAGCTAAACCATCTTCGCGACATTTTCAAGGCCAATGGATATAGCAACAAAGATATTGACAGAGCCAGCCATTCTAAGCAAAAGCCAACATCTATCACCTACTCAAACAAAACCCCAAGATTTTAATAACAACATAGAACATATTACTGTGTATTAAAGGTAAAAAGCACAATCTATTTTCTTACGAACTGTTAAATTAGAATACATTCTTAGTAAGGCAAAAGACCCTATGCACCCTCTTGACACATGGGGATTTATAGTGAGTGTGGAAAAGTGTATATACACATAACCGGAAGAACATTAGCGACACCTATGCCTAAATCAACCTGAACGATCTGCTATATAAATGAATGCTATGGCAGAAGCTTTAATAAAACAGGTAGTTTTAAACACAGGACCAGGAGAGACGCATTGTAAAAACAACGTTCAAACAATTTTAACAGAGACGCGGGTATCACCTAAGCAGCACATTGAAAACAGTTCCTAAAAACAAACGATTACTCCTCTCCCCTCTTCCCCTACATTGATCGACCTTCTATAACCAGAAAGAGACGGATCAGTACTGTCATCTTTTCAGTAGTCAGTTGCTCTTTGTCCACTGATGATGCCAACCGCAGAAGTTGGTGATAGCTATGGTAGTATATGAAACCATGGACCACGGCAAAACAGGCCGGAAGCTTTTTAACTGTTTTAATAATAGGGTTTAATTCCAGACTTTCAACTACATTGAAATTAATTACACGAAACGTTTGAGGTGTAAAGTAACCAACAATCGTTGTAGTCATGATTCAAGTGACATTGCCTCGGAAACCGAGAGCTATAATCAGCTGTAACTGATCTTCAACTTATCTTAGCGAGATGCGGGTTTTTTTTTTCCTTGTGAGTGTCATAACTAGTTCTAAAAGAATAAATATTAACATGAAAGAGGACTTTAAAAATAACTTGGGGTCTAAACATGAAATAAATACAAACCCAGATTGTAAAAATGTTCGCCTCTTAATAATATGTGGGAAGACCTGAAATATGAAAGAAAGTGGAGACAGGATTCATATTTTTGTTCTCAACCCTTGTGTTTCGCACCCCATTATTTGCGTGCCAGTGATACAAGGAGGCTTTTAGAAAGCTTGCAGCGATAGCACCAAGAGATCCACACTGTGGCCAACAAGCCTACCCTTCGACAGACGCATATAAATCATAGAAAGCCATCCTTTTCGCCCTTTGTACGCGGGGCGCATATTGAAATACAATGCGCCTGGTATAGGGGAGGAGGTGCCCTTACAACTTGCTCAAGATTTGCGGGTGGGGAGTGTTTGTGGTGGTTGCCAAGGCAACGAGCCAGCTGCAGTGTCGCTCTCCTGAATCTTTCCTTGCTGCTGTAGGAAATGTGGCATAGGCGTCGTGTTCTGGTATATAGTAATGAATAGTTGGCCGCTAAGAGATGCTTTTATTTCTTCTTGTATTTGATTTCAGTTATACCCAAATACTAGGCAGATATTCAGCAGATGCCAGCATTAGCGCAGAGAAAATCATAATTAGCAACTTTTAAAATACATTTTAGCATTTCAGCAATATTGTTATACAAGGATCATTCAGAAAGTTACATGAAGGAAAGTAATATCAAGTGTTGAGATTTACAGGGTTAGTTTCAAAGTTCCTCTTCACCTAAATAACTTTTGAAGCATGTGATTCAGTGATGTGGAACTCGGTGTGAGGGGATAGCCGATACTGAGAACTCAAAAATGATTACGACTTTTTGTACTTCCAGGTTAACAGGAAGCAACGCCAACTCTCTTATGTTAATAGCATACCCAATATATACTTATATTTCCCAAAAATGTTCATTAAAACCTTTTCCAAAGAACTAGATATTTCTGCACAAATTTATTGTTCATTAACAAAAACAAAATAAAGCTACCTCAATGTCTAAATTTTCTGTTCAAACTATAGCTCTCAGTTGCTTGACAAAGTGCCAGTTGATTATGGAAATCATTTAAGGAACAACTTAATCAGGCTTCAGGAATGTGTTACATCGCTTTCATTATTCGATACTCCAAGTTGTTGGGTCTTTCTCGATATACTACTGACTTCAAATGTTCCTATAAAGAAATCCAAATCTGGGAATATTGTTGACCACTCTACGTGAACTCTATTTCCGTTGTGGAAAAACCTGGTCTAAGTCCTGACGAACATTCTGTCCGCAGTCAGCTGGGGCTCTATTTTGTTAGAAATAGTCGTTATCTCTGGGTGGCCCATGATTTGCTTAATGTGAAAACAAAATTGCGATAGTTGGTCGTACCTTTTTTTTTTTTTGAAGCAAATGCAAATATGCGTTTCTCTAAAGAAGAAAGAACCAATGATATTTTTACCAACAATTCCAACCCAAACATTAAGTTTTTGTGCATACTTTGTTTGTTGACAAGTCCATTCAATGTAGTTTAATCTGAGAATACAATTTGTCTTGTGCCGATAACACCACGTTTGTCTAAAGGTTAGTTATTATTTTAACAACTTAATTTGATGCACCATACTCCAAAACGCGTTGAATGTTATCTCTCAATAATAACTCACAAAGCAGGTATTTTCAGTTTATATGAATTGTTTATTTAGACGTGAAAAATTCGCTCCCGGTGTTTTTGTTACAATCTGTATTCTTTTAATGACTTAGTAGAAGAAAGTAAAATAAATTAATACAATCACATGCAAAGAATGGATGAAAACAGTTTTTCTAAAGTGTTTCTTAAATACAAACCAAAGGGAAGGAGAACTCACGACAGACTCACAGTGAATGAATGAATGAATGAATGAATGAATGAATGAATGAATGAATGAATGAATGAATGAATGAATAGTGTTTAACGCCCATTTTTGCTACAGAGGCACCACAGGCGATGGACTCCTTTCCCCAATATATTATTTCATCTCATGTATCACCAGTGTTCACCGCCTGTGGTGCCTCAGTAGTAAAAACGGGCGTTAAACATTATTAAAAAAATTTGTTTGCATTTTAAGCTTAAACACACCATTTAATAAATGTCACAACGAAATCGTTTTAAAGTGTATTTTGGTATTTTATTAAACATGTAGTACCTTTTTTGTCATGGGACATATGCCAAAGATAGTTAAAAATTAATAAGTTCATTTTTCCAGCTGTTCTCATATTCTGCATCAGTATTCAATAAATCAAATATTTTCATATTACCTAAAGCAAACTTTTCACTAATTGGTTTCCTTTCCATTCTAATTGACTATACCTTTTTCTTTTTATTTGGTACTTTCTGCTTTACCCTTCGCCGATCGGGTTTATTAAATCTTACAAATAAATAGCTAAATAATTGATTCCGTAACAATTACATAAGTTGTTCTCATTATTAAAACAAAAAATATTCGAGGTATGTTTAGAGTACTCTAATATATATAATTTTTCAATTATCTTTCTTATCTGGTAGAAAACAAATTTATAAATGCCATCAGAATATACAAATGATAGACATACAACATTCCGGGAAAGTCATTAAAGTTTTTTTTCTCCACCCATCAGCTTTTCCTAGGGTCAGCCATTTTTTTTAAAAAAAGGTTTCCATGCTGGTGCAAATAATCATTATTATAGAGATATGCTGTACCAATATATAGACTATTTAAAGAATTAGAATTAGGGGTTGCAATGGCTCATCCTCTTCTACCATATTATTGAGCGGGGTGTCTCAGACAGAAATGCTTTTGATTTCCATTTTGGGGGTCATGGGTTCGGTTCCTTTGGTTTTGGTCACCCAGGTTCTTTTTCTTGGCTTTCCCTTGTCATTTAGACGATTGTTGGGATTTCAGCACTGTTCAACAAACACGGAAGACAGTCTACAATTTACGAAAACGTTATGAGGATAATGTATCTGTATGGGAATGCCCTAGGAGGTAGGCCATCATTAAATGTTGAAAGTAAACTGAACGTTTCACAAGCGTTATCCATTGTCTAAAAAGTCCACTTGTAGGCTGTCTTTTTAAGCGGACTTTCAGAGAATTATACATGCGACCAAGGTCAAGGTCAACATATTTTTCATTATGTTGGGAGCTGGAGAGATGGCCAGCGACGTATGCGGTGAGAGGGGGGCCCATCCCTCAGTAATAAACACTATGCTACGTTAAACGCCATTCCAAAAAAAAAAAAAAAAAAAAAAAAAAAAAGCAGGTCACTACAAATCATAAAAGATTGTATTAAAGACTTCATTTCAAGTCACTAACAGGGAGTGGGCACTGGTAATACATAAAATTAAATAATAAATTGGGAAAGGAGTATTTTTTAATGGAAGGAAAACGTTCCAGCCCTAAGTTTGAGGTACCTTCCCGGCATTCGCCATTTATTAGGACTGAGAAAACCTGGAAAAAATCTCAGTTACGGAACACGGTCCCGGTGGTAATCGAACCACAGACCTTCCGATCACGAGTCCGTGCCTCGGCCACTCGTGACAGTGAGTTTGTTCAATTATATTTTATTAATTCTTTATTAAGTTAGGGAAACTTAGGCATATTAACTTCAGCCTGTAAGTGGACAATATTTTCTAAATGCATCATGGCACACGTACAGGTTCTGTTTACTATACTGCGCTACTCGTGAACAATGCACTTCTCTGACACATTACGTTATCAGCACATTCCTCTGACTAGCCATCTCTTCAGCTCCAAACAGTATCTCATCTTGTACATGGCCTATTGGAAGATGGTTTTGATCGTAGAATGAACTTTTGTGACGTTATGTTAAATAAAATAAGAATAAATGAGAGCGAATTGTGTTTTTAAGATAATTTGGAGTGATGAGGCATCTTTCAAATTAGCCGGTCACCTCAACAGACACAACTTCACCTATTGGTGTGCCGAGAACCACAGAAGTATCTTTGAGAAGCAGCTGAAACAAACTGGTGATAATGTTTGGGGTGGAATATCATGTCATGGAGTTATAGATTTTATGGTACAGTCACTGTAGAGAAATAACTGGAAATACCTTGTCATTCCAGGGATAGAAATTCACCACGATAATTTCAACTTGCTGCACTTTCAACATGACGGTGCTACACCACATTATGCATCACCTGTGCGAAACAACGTTGATGAGTTATTTCATGTAAAGTTACTGGAAGCCGAGGGTCAGTAGAAATGCCACTTAGATCGCCAGACCTTACGCAAATGGATTTTTTTTTTATTTCGGAGGCTACGTTAAAGATAAAGTTTTTTTTGCAAAACTACAAACATTGAGGATTTAAAAGAAGCTATTCAGAATGTTTTGAAGAAGTCAATGCAAATGCACGACTGTGCGAAAAAGTGTCCCTAAGTGTTCCAGATTGTCTTCAGTAAGCTATCGACATTATCGGAAAATAATTTGAGAAGCATTTTTATAAGTAAGAATCAATTAATCATCATGTATCTAAGTATTAATTCCATTCACTGTATTTTTCATTAAAATGGATACTGGTTTTTGGCTTACTGCATATATAAATAGCTGATGATTAGATATCTAATTATGTTAATGACACGATTTGATATTTTCTTTATGTAAATTTAAATTGATTGAAAATTTTACATTTCAAACATTTCAGTCATCCAGACCAAAGCTTTCTCGGTTTTTCAGCGTCAAAGCGCAGACATTTAAGGAAGGGAATATTTTGTACAAAAGGGACGGTGCGTGGTCTGCATTTTTTGCTCATTTCTAACAAGTATGCATATAAAATATATTTCAGATTAATCAAAGGGCTTAGGATTGTATAGCGAGTAATAAACATAAACCATGCACATTCTTTCTTATATACCGATGTTATTTTCAGTTAAAGAAAAGCCAGTCGTCAAGGCCGTATAAAGCATGTCTAGGTGACAGCTTGGAGATTTTTCAGCGAGTGGGGTGGGTTCGTGTATAACTTGGTATTTTAGTTATACCAATACACAAATTAGTCTTTGAACAGGTTTTTATGTGATAACGGATTCTTGCAGAGAAATGGTAAGGCAATTTGCAAGGTAGAGAAACTGTTAGTCAACCTGTTAAAAAGTTACTTAGAGACAGAATCTCAATGCCTCAAAAAAGTGTTACAAACCGCCGTGTTCTTAGAGAAGAAAAATTATATTTCGTAGTAGATGTCGGCAATGTATTGCCACCGAGGGGCATCATTTTCAACATCTCTTATAACAAACATAAATATAGTAACATTTTATGATTTCAGTAAAAATATAAGTTCAAAAGTGCTAACTTTAAGCACAGCGATTCTCATTATCTTTTTCCGGTTGCGGCAATTCCCTTCTCCAGTAGGCAGCCCCACTCAGGCGACCCATAACTCAAATAATCTCACTGTATATATTTGCATGAACTCCAGCTCAGAGCTTGGATAAAATATAATCTTTGTTTGCATTTCGCCTCACAACATTCCAACCTTCCTTAACGACTTCTCTCTCACCTTGAGTAGAAACGCTTCCAGTTTCGTCATTTCGAACATCTACAAAATGGTTTTCCTTTATAAATTGCTTTCCCGTTCTCTGTCAGTAAGCAGGAAATTCTTCCGGCCGCTACATATAGCGAGCGCCCTTCTCTCGTTCCCTCTTTAATCTCCAAACACTCTCGGCCAAGTGTATTCCGTCTTCCTCTTTTGCGATGGAATGTTTAAGGCTTTCTTGTGCATTAGTTCTTGACTTTAAAAGCTAGAGATCGTTTTCCATAAGCTTTGTGTTTCTATATGAACTATTTTCTAAAATACTGTGTTACAGTGACTTGCAATTCGCTTGTATTTTTATCTGTCAATTCCAGACACTCCATTTACTTCTTCTCCATCCTAACGGAGTTTTTATATATGCGTTTCTTTTATGTATAACGTTGAAATACGGCAGCAGATTTTCTTTTCGTATTCTTTAAAATGAGATATGCGGTATATAGTTGTATTTTATATATTATTTATCTCAAAAATGTTTAGTTCCTTCCAGTGCGTATTACTTCCTAGTTAGGTTCTGTATTTTAACTGGCCTGATTAAGGGTTCACTACCGCCCTCATCACTTGCTATAAGAAAGGGATCGAAACAGTCAAAGGTTAGGTTAGGTTAGGTTAGGTTAACCCGACTCCGTGAAACATTGATTGCATAACCAATGGTTTGTTATGATGTGTCAAGGCTCACTTTGAGCAAATTCCGAACTAATGCAGCTATTACGGTTTTGTGTGTGTGTGTGTGTGTGTCTATTAACGCTCTAGCGGACTCTTTCTCTACGTAACTCATTCATCAAGTTCGTTAAACTGTAAAATTGAACCTTTGGAGGGAGGATGGGTTTAACCTAAAGCTAACATTTTATATCACTCGCAGCCGGAATGTTTTGTTTTTCGCAACAAAACTCGATATATTCCATTGAAATAATATTTAAAAATATATTTCTGAGAATCAGTGAAATCAGATTATTAGAAGCAGTGTTATCTGAAACCCAAAACTCGGTGTATACTATTTAAATAAAATACGAAAAATAGTTGCTGAAATCAGTACATTAGGAGCAAGATATACATAAGTATTTTAAAAAGCGCTCTAGCGTTTAATTTTCTCCATATTGTTTCAAAATAAAAGGACAAAGTAATTCAGCATATAAACTGCTTTTATAACGATACATGTGTTTTATATTTAACAAAAGCATCATCGTGAAGATATATAATATATATTAATATATGGAATATTAATCTAATGTGTGTTTGATAGCTATATTTGTATGTAAAAGCGCTCTGTAATAACCTTCAGAAATCGTTTGCGTTAGATGTTTTTACTACAATAACATTTAAATTAAATTTCAAAGTCACTACATATTTTAATCAGTAGCCGGTTTTCCGTTTTATTGATACATATAGACTTCTTAAACACAGTAATATAAGTCGAAATTTTCTGTTATTTTTCTCTATTTTAGTGATTCTAAATATCATATCAAGGGCTCATAAACGTAGTTACATTTAAAAATGTTTCAAAATACATAGTATATCATTGATTTTTGTGGTTTAATATCAATAATAATAAAAGGAATAATTTTAAAATTTGATTTCTATTTAGTAATATTTACAGATTGCGAGAATTCTAATTTTGTTCCCCTTATTTTTAAAAATTATAATATTTTCAATATATACATTCATATAAAAGTTATTTTGAAGAAAAACAACAGGTAAACTTACTTAAGTAACCTAAATTATAGCTAAGTTTTTTTCGTTTATTAGTTAGCTTTAGCGTTTGTCATGCTAATACGGCACAGTAATGCCATAACTTATTTTATTATTTCATAAGGCCATGATTTGAATTTTATTATTTCATAAGGCCATGATTTGAATTTTATATTCATTTTTAAAATCATTCTACTTGCTAAAGGAATTTGCTTAATTTTCATAGCTCCTGGGTGACGGGCTTGTTCTTCTTTGAAATACCGCGTGTTAATGGAGTTGTCGTGTAAAAACAACAATCGTTCGATAGTTCTCTCCAGATCATAAGAATGGAATATTCCATTGATGATCTTTAATGACTCAAGCAGAAACGAAGACCTGAGGCACAAAATATGCAAGATATATGAGGGGCCGAGGGCTTGCCCTGGTCTCCGATTTCGCAACCAAAGTACAGACTGTAGGCCTTCTTAATTATTGACGTTATTGTTCGCTTCTGTGATTTCAGAGTTACCTTTCCACAAAAATTGTCAGCAGAGTTTAAGCATGTGCGAGGCAAACTAGATCGCACATCACTTTATATTCGCTATACAAAAATTAAACTAAACCTAAACACTGTTGTATCTCGTCTTTAACCACACACGCAACAAACACAGCCGGGCATTCCAGACAGAAGCTGCACTTCAATGCTCTAACCAACACAGCCACCACAGGCCGCACGCTACGCACTCCCATCCCCTACCCCTGTTGCTACGCACTCAGTCTAAAAATAGAACACAAACAGCAATACACCAGCATGTTTCCCGAAGAGTCATCGCGCTGTTGACCATACGCACGATTTCGAAGGTAATTTAGGGAGGCCAAAAACAACACTCATCATTAAGTGATATGATATACCTCCCTTAACTTATAAACAAGATTTTTATGGTCGTTTTCGTGATCAGCGTGGTTGATTATTTTTTTCAAGAAACATTTTCACTGTTGGCAAGTGTCCCCAATAAAAATGCATTTTGCCATAAATCCTCGTTATATGACTAATATGCTAATAAGCACTGTGTACCAATTTATTAATATATACATCGCTACTTTGCTAACTATGAATAAGGGACAATACATTTTTGCATTCATTGTTGGACAATTATGTCTACAAAACGAAACCTACGCAGCTGACAACAACAGACATTAAACTATCAAAATATGTATAAGTACAAGTTTAAACTTGCATAGTCACTGTCGGACAGTTTGTTGAGTTCAGTCCTGTGTCAATAGCTGGTGGAAAATCATCAGTATTTCTAAAGAAAACTTTATATTCTACATTTTCACGCGCTATAAGCAGGTGAAAGAGAGAAAAAATCCACTAGGACTTTATAGCTGCTTATGGTGATCAAGTGTATTCATTTGATACATTGCAAGATGAATTCGATCATTTGAAAAAGGGCGAGACACTTTGAAAGACAACCTCTCTCTGGCCGATCTGGGGAAGCTGTGAACGTGAGAACAATTCAAAGAGTGAGGAACTTGCTGGAGAAAAATCGACATATTGCTGTTGAAATGCTATGTCTGAATGAATGAATATTTATTATTGTTTCTATACAATTACAATTACAGTTTTACAATGTACATTGATCCTTGTGTGCGTGCTAATTCACGATCCTGCATGGATCCTGTATACATGGATCCTACATCACTCTAACTATACATATTATCAAGTGAACTTTACAAATACTTCCCTAAAGATGATCATTTTCCCTCATTGTTATACCGCCACGGGTGGCCGAGGTGGTTAAGTCGCGGACTCGTGAGCGGGAGGTCTAGGGTTCGAATCTCGCCAGGACCGTCTGAGGTTTTTTCCAGGTTTTCCTCAGTTCTCGTAAATGGCAAATGCCGGGGAGGTACTCTAAACTTAGGCCCCGTACGATTGCTTCCTTATAATTCCTTTCCCAATACATCATTTCATCTCATGTATCGTCGTGTCCATCGCCTGTGGTGCCTCTGTAGCAAAAAAGGCGTTAAACACCATTCAGTTCATTCCTCATTGTTACTTTATTATCTGCTTCCTTTGTCTTGATCACTTTCCTCCACTTTTCTTTTACTTTCCCTACATACTTTCCAAATTGATTCAAAACTTCTTTTCTGCTAATCCCAAAAATCTTTAATGCCAGAATTTCTGTGTGCAAATTATCCCACTTCTTGTTCCATATTTCCTCTCTACATCCTTTAGTTTCTGTACATTCTAATATACAGCGCAAGTTCTTGTCTACCTTACCACACAGTGGACACAATCTTTGTCAACTTTTACACGACCTAACATCATGTTCCTGTTCTTGTCCATGCCATATCCTCCCTCCCCATTTTATCACAAACTTCAATATATTTTTCCTTGCCCCACTCTCCTATAATATATCAGAGTACTCTTATCTCTTAGGCTACCAAACATGTCCTATTTCTCTATGTCATCGATCCTTGCTTTCACTTTATTGCAACCACCTTGCCAATTTGTGACTTTAAACTGTCTAGCTCTATCCCTAACCAATTTCTCTTACAATTTCCTTTAATCTACCTACCCAGCTCCCACCCCATTTACCTTTTCTTTGTGTCCCCAAGCAGCCATTGAGAATATTTTCTTGCTGCAATGATCGTATCCTCAGTCAGTATTTCATAATGGATTTTATTGCTGGACTTTTTCAGCCCACTCTTCCTAGTTCCATCAGGGCTACTCCATTGAGTACTGCTCTAGGTAATCCCAGTATCATTTTACAGACTGCTCTATACATTCACACCCTTTATCTTTCTCCCATATTTCTTTTCCATGCATAATTTTCGATTCAACTGTAGCCTAATGTACTTGCTGTAAGCAGTTTACACCTCATATTTGGTATTTCCTTCAAGCATATTCGTTTTATATCGGTAGCTAATTTTCGCTTCCCTATACTTCTTACATTATTATTCAGCCCCACTCCCCAAACAATTGAATTTCCTTACCACTTTAATTTCACTCCTCTCTAGCCACCATTTCTCACCTCTGCTGAGTTGGTTTCCTTTTTGCATAACGCATTTTTATTTGCTTTTATTTATCTGTAAGCCCCACTTTTTACAACATTTCTCTTTTGTTTCTATTGATTTCTTTAAACGTCCACTTGTAACTGCAGCTGTTACTAAATCGTCCGCAAAAAGCAAACCTGGAATGTCTGTATTAATAAATGATGAACATTTACTACTCTCACTTGTTCTTAGACTATCTCATGTATAAACAGATTGAATAGTAACGGACTTAATTTACTACATTGTAAGATACTAAGAATGGAAGTAGGTGCCAGTTTTGGCAGCATTGACAGTATATTCCATGAATATTTAAACCTGCAAAAATTTTATGCAAAATGTGTTCCACATTCCCTAACCAATGAAAAGAAGAAGAGGAGAAAGGAATGTGCAAGGAAACTGCTGAGGCATGT
Organism: Metallyticus violacea; assembly: GCA_030762175.1. NCBI lineage: Eukaryota > Metazoa > Arthropoda > Insecta > Mantodea > Metallyticidae > Metallyticus > Metallyticus violacea. The sequence continues at coordinate 78,659,715 of CM060841.1, forward strand.
TTCCACCAAATGATGCTAAACGTTTGACAGATATATGCACTGGTGATGAAAGATGGTTTTATTACTCTACCACCCCAAGTAAAGCTCAGAACTGCGTGTGGATAAATGAGAATGAAACAAGACTAGTTGTACTTCGACAAGATTTTCATTCTCTGAAGCGAATTTTCACTGTTTTCCTTATGAAGGACCCCAGTGGTTGTCCGTGTGCCAGAAGGAACGACAACAAGTGTAGAATACTATGATCTATCATCTATGGTCTTTTATTTGAAGAGCTGAGGCGGCGGCGTCCAAAGACAGGAACTTCAAGGCGGTTGGTTTTGCAAGACAATGTCTCCTCGCAGAAACAGCTGTAAATGTGAGGAAACTGCCAAAGTCCAATAGCTGGACCATCCAACCTACAGCTCTGATCCTGCACCGTGCGACTTCTGGTTGTTTCTTCGAGTGCATTGCCGGAAAATCTTTTAAGCAAGTGCAGCACTTTGCCCAAGCTATAAATTCAGCTATGTTGACAATATCTCACTCCCAGTATTGTAGTGCTTTTGACAAATGACTGCACCGTCTACTGCTATGTGTGAGAGAGATGGAGGGTACTTTGAAGGATAGCAAAGTCAAGATTTTTCAATTTTGTCCTTAGCTTGGACTTTAAAAATGATACTTGCAAAACTTTTTGAATGCTTCTCGTAGAAATTAAACTGTTAAAAATTACCTGACACAAGTAACGCCACTTATTAAACATATTTTTAATCTTCTAATTTGGCCAGGCGTCATTGTTTTTACGTCTTTTTAATTAATTTAATCTCTCATATTAATTGCTGGCGTTATATAACATGCACATTCTATTTTGCAAGTTTCATTTTAAAAACTGTGCCCCACTTCGCCAAGGTAGCGAGAAATGCATTTGAAAAGGAGCATAGAGATAAGTAATGAATAAATGCAGGTAACAGTGCGTCAAGGTGGCTTGGAATTTCTTTTCATTGTCCTCATTTGTGCCTGTTCATTTATGGGATGCAGACGAAAAGCGTGGTAGCGAGCATTTATGTGAATACAAAAAAAAAAAAAAAAAAAAAAAAAAAAAACTACAAGAAATGCTGGAATGAAGCTAAGGCTGAGGCTGTGAAGAACTGGATGCATCACATCACAGTCTTGCTCACTTTCTCACTCATTTATCTGAAACACAATGAAGGAGGAATTAATTATCGGCAAGCCGCGGATTTCTCTCCTTTGCTTTATTTTTCTCATTTATTCCTGGAAATAAATCTCTCTAGACTTTGATTGTAGCCAGCGTTTCTACTTTCTTTTCACGATATTATGGGAACAAGCAATGTAAAAATACATTTAGTTAATTATTTAGACACACATGAGACTTTTCAGTACATAACTCACACCATAAACTTGGTATATTTGGATTAGTTACGAGGGCAGGTCCATAAGTTTCCGGCCTAACCATTTTCCAGGTTGATAAAGACAAAAACTATGTTTCACTTTTCAGTATAGTTACTCTTTATTGCAATACACTTCTCACATCTTTAAATTAACATTTCAATCCCCCCCCCCCCCAAATAATAGTCAGAAGCCTTGTCTGTAAAATAGGCATAAACAGCATTTTAGATGTTGGGAATCTTTGTGCATAGTTCATAATATAAGTGTCAAGAGATGAAGAGTTGTTGCAAAGACGGTGGTCGCGGATTGAAAGGGATATAAATGTTATGCAGTGGATGACATCTATCGATCTGAATGAACGGTGTTTAACGTCCGTTTTTGCTACAGAGGCACACAGGCGATGGGCACTGATGATACATGAGATGAAATGATACATTGGGAAAGGGTTTATTTTTAAGGAAGGAATCGTTCCAGGCCTAAGTTTAGGGTACCCTTTGCTATTTATGAGGACTGAGGAAATCCTGGGAAAAACCTCAGTCAGGGAGGACAGTCCTGGCGGTATTCGAACCCCGACCTCCCGCTCACGAGTCCGTGCATTAACGACCTCGGCCACCCGTGGCGGTATATCAATCTGAAACTTTATAAATTAGTGGGTTTAATCTTCGCGGATATAAGACGAAAGCAACTGCATAAACAGGCATCAATGTGTTGGAAAGTAGCAGCAGTCAGGGAGACAGAAGAATTGAACTTAACTGATCATTTGCTGATAGTTATGAATTAAATACTTTTACTTATGTTTTCTTTTCTGTATTTTCTTTATGGATTGAATAAACCGTTTCAACAAAGTTAGTTTTGAAATTTAATATTTAATTTTTCCAACTTTACTTATCTGTCTTTGAAGAGCGCAAATTGTTCAAAATATTGTGCTGTTTGTTTCAGTGTTTTATTAATTTCTGCTTCTCTAGTTATTGATATTTTATTATTATCCATTCGCACATATATTTATAAACTCATAACCCTCTTTAGTAAATTTTTATACATATGCATACAACCAGGCAGATATGTCGCTCCATAAAGAAGCCCTGTGGTGTACACAAATGCTATAAGCTGCTTTGTTTCTCTCGGTAGACACCCCAGGGGGGCACTTTCAAGATGAACTCGGAGGTAGAGTTTAAGGAAAAGCAATTCAGAAACCCCGCTGCCAGTAAAAACGACTTCCATACCATTCTAAACCATTCCTATCTGAATATCGGATCGGGGAATAATCTCAGGTTCCTCTTTGTTATGCTGCCTTTGTTGCTACTGAATTTCCGAGAGTGGAAAGCTATATACATTTTTCTTCATCTCTTACAGACAATAGAATTAACTTGTAAAAATTTAAATTTAAAATAAATGTGCATATATTCAAAATGTACTAACGACATCTATACACGTTCCAGAATCGCCTTGAATGTTTTCAAGTTATGCTTCATGTTGCATGTCACATTGGTTGCATCTTGCAGAGGATTTTAGAGATGGACAAAATTATACTTTATGTACATTTCTTTTCATTAATTGTCTCTGCCATGTTCCATTAATGAATAAGCTACAACACTAATATTTTCAGTTATTTCATTCTATACTTATAATAAATTTAATTTTTTTAACTGTTACTGATTCTGCACTGCTTAATTTAGTGTCAGTTCAGATGAATTTACGCAGTGAAAATAAAAGAAGAGAATATTTCCCAAATAAAATATTTGTGTAAAGAATCTATATCAAGTTCTCAGTAATCGGTCCTGGAGGTGTAGTGCTAACCATAGTTGCCTCGTAGACCAAGATCGCTGGTTCAATCTCGGCCAGGATCGATGCATTTTAGGGGTGTAAAAATCCCAAGTAAGGCTTCTTTTGGAAGGGAAATAGAGCCGTGAGTCCTGTGAAGTAGATATACAGCACGTAAAAGAATCTCATGTTTGAAAGAAGAGACATCTGAGCAAAATATATCGGTCATTTCATGCCCTGAATTAAATAGGACGGTGATGACCCGAAATGTTGTAGAGCGTCCATATATAAACCAAATAAAACCATTCGCTGGACAGTAATATTTTGATAGAACTCTGTGTTAACAGTGAATGAAGTACTTGCCTCCTTTGCTGTGGGGCTATGCTGTGCTCAGTGCAAGGGTGGACCTTTTGAGATGTACAGTGGGACAACACTTTTGTGCCGTTATCCCTGATCGAATGCGAAGCTACTAAAATATCATTGGCTTAGTTGAACATTCTATAGAGCGGTGGCTTGCAGCGTGGCTTTGGGGTGGATTATAAACATCAAATGTTGCGCTTATACAAGTTCATATTGTCACAGAAATCCATATGTTTATGTTGATGCAATTAACGTGGAATTCGAACCTGTTGAAGTTTGAGGCGTGTCCGCCATAAGGCGCACAGCAGCAGATCTATATGGTCTCATATGGACGCTGTTTGTCGTTACGGCTCACCTGAACAGAGTTGCTTTCTGAGGAGGAGAGAAAAATGGGAAATAGAGTCTTCGCGTGTGAAGTTAAAGATATAATTTTACTGGAAGAATAAAATGATTCTGTATTTAAAACTAAAAATTCTAAGTATTAACCTGTGTTTGTTTTAAGAAAGATTTCATGATATTCAACTTTCTAGTCGAAGTTTGATCCACAGAGTAGCTAATAAATTTCGTGAAACGGGAAGCATTCTTCATAAAAAATATTACACAACCACATGCAGAACTCACAGAAGAAACGTTAGATTCCCTAGAACTACCCCTAAAATATCACTACGTCGTCTTAGCAAACGGCGATTTCCTTGTTATAGAACGAAAGTCAAGATAAGATTTAGATTGGGAGGTTATAAGGCTCACAAAAATTACACAAATCACCCTGTGAAGGATCGCTTCCATACAGGTTACAGGGCAGACATTTTTCAAAGTGCAAGCCAATGTCATGCCGCACGCATCATTAGCCCATCTTATCAGGCACGTTAAATTCTTTAACATGACCAAAGAGAGCGAAAAAGCATAGAAAGGAAACCAACGGAGCATTCGCCTAAGTCACCATAGGAAACCACTACCAAAAAAAAAAAAAAAAAAAAAAAGGTTCAGAATGGACGGCACTAAGGAATTTGAACCCGTGATCTTTCGTTTGCGAGTTCCCAAGAGTTACGTGTGAGCCACCCGACTCAATAGTGTCGTACGCTCCAATGATTGGACTAGCATTTTAGAGCTTTTTATATCACGAAATGTTGAAAACACTGACGAAACAGATTGAAAATGTTCTAAGGCAAGTTTGTGCTCTGTTTTGCATTAACAATTACGTATGAACTGCTAATTTCAACTCCTTAATTACCGTATACCTATTTTATGTTTCTTTCTGAAACATGGGTCGACTAACTCACACTGCTTGTCTATGACCACTCCATTTATTCTGAAATTATTGCAGTGCAGTTCATTAGCACTTGATATGTTTTCACCACATTTTTTTTAACAAGAATGAATTAAAACATCATAGTTTAGATAATTAATTACTGTAAATTATTATGTTAAGGGTTTCAGCATTGTGATTGAGTTGATGATATGCCTTCACTTTCTTTCTTTCTTTCTTTCTTTCTTTCTTTCTTTCTTTCTTTCTTTCTTTCTTTCTTTCTTTCTTTCTTCCTTTCTTTCTTTCTTTCTTTCTTTTTTCTTTCTTCCTGTCTACCTTCTTTCTTACCTTCTTTCTTTCTTTCTTTCTTCTTTCTTTCTTTTTTTCTAAAAATACGTTCACGTTTGCACCGACAGCTTCTGTTTTCTGAAGCACGAAGAAGCGCCTGCTGTGCTGCAGTCCGCAATACAGCTGTGTAAGAAAAGTTTCCTAACGGCCACGGGGATTGCGTTCTAAGTTTTAGTACGGCCATAGCCATACTATAAATACCCCTTTCCGTTGGCAGAGAATCTTTTTTTATCTCCGCCCCTTTAGATAGCGGCGTGCCGGTTTTCGATAGTGCAGTGCCGGATGATGGACATAAAAGTGGAATATTAGATAGGGATATACTTTGAAAACCGTAGTAAAACCTAACGGACACCTCCGCACATGCCGCACCGTACATTCTTATTCCGCGAAAGGTTAATCTTGCTTTGCGGAATAATGCTCGGCTCTGGAGCCTGTCGAAGCTGCATCGAGGATTTCCTCTGGCGTCTATCGATCGAGCTCTCGCAGTGTGCTCGCGTGCGTTTACCGCTTCGGCGGTTGGCCCAAAACTGTAAAATATGTAGTGGCTTACCAACGCCAAAGAAAATTCCGTGCTTCAGTTTACAGTCACTCCTGTGATATGCTGCCTCTCTCTCTCTATGACGTGGATTATGTCACGTTCTTGGATGTCTGTGTTGAAGTTCCATAGGAATGGCATGTACGTTTGAGCCATAAAATACTGCAGGAAAAGAGTCGCCGATTTATAGCACGAACTGAGATTTTCTTTCTATTTTTATTTTACATTTTTTCTTCTATTCTGCATACTTTTTCTGTAATATCTTCTACATGATTTAATTTAGCACTATCAGATAATAGAAATATAGTAGTAATACAGCAAGAAATTCTGACTACATATGCTGAAGAAGTAGTCAAAGAGAATTAAAGACATTTGTATTCGAAACGAAACTATCATGTTGTTAGAGTGAGGGCATATTTTGATTTCAGAATATAACTAATTCAACTTGATTTTATGTAAATAAAATGGAGTCCTTTATTTTAAACACAAGAGATACACTCTATCTTGAATTTGTTCATACACGCGTTAGGGCAAGTGTTCTAAAAAGGTTTTTAGGTTGATGGCATACAGTTTCCTGCAGTGGAATATGCAGCATATAGGAGTTTCACATTGCTGAGTAAATCTTCACAAATCGAGAGAGCACCCATGTTGTCCGTCATTCTCATATATTTCATATCACACTGCTCGAAACAATTAGAAGGACAAAAGTTTGAGCACATATACAGAGTGGCGCAAAAGTAACTACGCACTTAATGAATTTCAGTTAACGTATGGCTTCACTTCTTTGTATGTTATGTTCAAAACGTTTTTCTTCTTCATTTGCTCTTAAATGTACGTATGTTTCCAGGATGGTAATACTGTCAACGAAAACGGAAATGAATTGTCAGTAACCGTTGAACATGTTACGAAAGAAGAAAGACTTTTTGCTGTAAAGATCAGTTACCTATAAAGTTTAAGTGCTGCACTGAGGAAATGGAGAGAAAATTTGGAGTCAGATCCCCCATCACAAAGGCTGTTTACATGTAATTCACACATTTGAAATTGAAGATTCTGTTTAGAACGCACCTGATAGCGTACGACCTAGGACAGCACGGAACTCAATATCTTTCTGTCTGTCGCGTCGGTCCTGGTGGTGTAGTGGTAACCATACTTGCCTCATAAACCCAAGATCGCGGGTTTGATCCCAGCGAAGGATTTTTTCGGGCATAAAAATCCTAAGTATGGCTTCCTACGGAAGGGAAGTAAAGTCGTGGGTCCCGTGTCGTACATTTACGGAACGAAAAAGAACCTCAAGCCTGAAAGAGAGGCCACTGAGCAAAATTTGTCGGCCGTTTCACGCCCTGAGTTGAATGGGACGCTGATGACCTGAGATGTAAAAGAACGTCCTTAAATAAACCAATCACTCTCTATAATCAATCCTTTTCTTGCAAATCTTTCCATTTCTATTTGATTAACTTCTTTTACAGCCGCAATTGGTAACCCGAGAATTTCTTTACAAACTGGTCGGTGTTCTATATCCACAATTTTCTAGGAGTTTTCCATATACAAAATTTGAATATCGTAAAGCATTCGTACTTTCAACATTAGGTTATATATCTTTTCTAACCATTTAATTACCAATTGTGGTATTTTAAAAAGACATCCTTTTATGATTGACATAGCTCCTTTTCCTTTTGCAAGTGCCAATTATTTTTGCTTTTCCCATTTTCTCCCTTCATCCATTTTTACACCTAAATAAATACACACATGCACCACCTTATACCCCTCATTTCCTTTCTTTTAATTTTCATATTTACTCAACTTTCTTTCTTTCATACATATTAAGGTTTGTGTTTTATCTTGATTCATCTTTAGACGCCATTCTGAGAAATAATTATGGATTCCCGGCAAGAATTTTAAGCCAACCACCCTAAAAGAATCAACTACGAGTAGATCGGGGATCTGGATATTGTTTATAACTGACATGAAATTGTTATTTTTATTTATAATAGTTTGCAGTCATTAATGTATAAATTACGGCCACGGGTGGCCGAGGTCGTTAAGGCGCGGACTTGTGAGCGGGAGGTGTGGGGGTTCGAATCTCACTAGGACCGTCCTGACTGAGGTTTTTTCCAGGTTTTCCTCAGTCCTCATAAATGGCAAATGCCGGGAAGTACCCTAAACTTAGGCCCTTAAAAATACGCTTTCCCAATTCATCATTTCATTTGATCACTGTCCACTGCCTGTGGTGCTTCAGCAGTAAAAACGGACGTTAAAAACTATTATATATAAATTAAACAAAATTGAGCTTAACTTACATCCTTGCCTTAGTCTCTTTTATGTCTTATTTCTCTAGTTATTGACCCTTCCTCAAATATTTTACAAAAGGTATTTCCCTGATATAGTGGCTTATTAAATAAAACACACGGAACCTTGCTTAGGAGGCTAACTACTTAAGTAATTGCTTAAAAATATACCTTTAATAGCTTTCAAACGCGCCGGCCTGCGTTTCACTACCACAAGAGACGGATTAATGCGCTATTTGTGCTTTCAACTCTCCAACAGCTGCGCAAAGGATGTTCTTCCAAAGAGCGGCTTTCCAAGAAGATGCATTAGGGGCTATGCATCACTTACTCTCCCCTTCAGCAGCAGAAAGGGGGAAGGGCGTGTTTTTTGTATGCAGCTGCAGTCCACTCAACGGTTTAGGAAGCTTACATTACTTAGGAAATCAGTCAGGACGCATAATGTTATGTTCATAATTCTGTACAGGAGCCCGAGAACTTCTTTTCCATTCCAGGGCATGCCCAGGTCAAAAATACTGTGAAGATGAAATTACTATGATATTTCATAGGTTTCATCCTTTAGATACTGCGCTGTAACGTTTCAGACGGGTAAGTATAGTTTCGTGTTTGTGACGATCATATAAACAAACTAATGTTAACATTTCTACAAAATAGATAAAACGAGCTTTGATAAAGTACTTTGTTTAGGATTTAACCCTAACAGAAACACAAAAGTAGTTAGATTCCACATTAAAGAATTATTTTCTTTCGTTTTCCAAGGTTAAAAAGTAAGCTACTGAATTTAAGCGTGGCCGTACATCTATTCAAGAAGATGACCGCTCAGGGCGTCCCAAAACAGCTACAACCGACGAGATTGTGACAAAAATTCACAATGCCGTACTCAATAATCGCTGATTGAGGTTTGCCAGTTGACTGATATTGTAAAGAGAGGTGCCGCGTTTGTTAACAATGGACCAAAAATGCATTGAAATGAACATTACGCAACAGTGTTTGAACTATTTATACGTAATTCCAGTGAGTTTATCCAAAGTTTGATAACAGTAGATGAAGCATCACTGCATGCCAAAGACGAAGGGGCAGTTCAAACACTGGCTGGCAACAGGTGAAAGTGCACCAAAGAATGCAAAAATGGTTCCATTGGCAGAAAAATTCATGACTACGGCTTTTTGGGACTCTCATGGTGTGGTACTCGTACAATACCTCCAGAAGGGCAGAACCATCACCTGGGAGTATTATGCTTCACTACTGAACCAAATGAAGGATGCACTCGGGCTAAACGTCCATACCTTGCGAAAAAGAAAGTTATCTTTCATCATGGTAATGCGCCTTCACACACATTTGGGATTTGTAGCTGCAAAAATATGGCTTTGGCTTACAAGTGCTTCCAGATCCGCCATATTCGGCTCCTAGTGATTACTTTTTGTTCGCAAATCTGAAGAAATGGCTGACTGGATGAAAATTCACATCAAATGATGAGGTTGAAGCCGAGACAGACACTTATTGTTCATAGCTGGACAAATCTTATTTTACTGAGAGTATTAAAAAATTGAAAATAGTTGGACTTAATGTATTCATTGATTTACACAGTGACTATGTTGAAAAAAACTCAAATCTTGTGTTTTTTGCTGAGGTAGAGACTTTTTAGAACGACCCTCGTAAGTCTACGGTCTGTTCCGGGGTTAATGCGTATTAAAATTTAGTAACGAGGATGGTTTTATAAGTAACTAGATTGGGTACTAAATCAGGGTAACGGCAACATCTTTGTGATCGTAAATTTTGCTTTCGGTGTATGAATATTCTATGGTCACAAGTCATTATGATGTTAATTCATTGTTTGGCAGTTGTTTACACACAAGCATTTCGAGTGACAGGAAAAATGGACAAGATTCGAATTCGTGCTATGATTCAATTATTTTCTTGGACGGGAAAACAACAAAGGAAATTCATCAGAGGATTTGCCCGCATTGTGTGATACATACTCTTCCTAAGAAACCGTTCGACTTTGGGTAAATGAGTTCTAGTGCGGCAGAAGACGCACCACATCCTGGAGCTCCAAAATCATCAGATAAAGTCTGTTATATTGTTTCGACTGATAGACGAGTGAAACTATGCGAATTAGTAGAAAATATCACTGGCATTTCACCAGAGTGGATTAACTTTATTTTACATTAGGAATCCACTTAAAAAAAAAAAACACTTTCGCAAGGTTATGGAGCAGCGAAATCGCATTCGAACATCAGTCGACTGTTTGGAAACGTTTAAGAAAAATACAACCCAATTTTTACTGCGTTTTGTTACTATGGACGAAACATGGATTTATTACTATACACCGGAAACGGAACAGTAACCTGAACAGTGACAGCAAGAGTTAGAGAGACTGGTGTGTGATATATCTTCAACCCTACTACTATCTTCTACAATCTTCTTATTTTTTATGGTTCAAACTGATAGGAGCTTTGTTCCATACATTCTGTTATATTGAAATTAATTACAAGAAACGGTGCAGGTACTTTAAAAAATACTGCGTAACACACCAACAACCTTTGCGTTGCAGTGTCATGGTTCAAGTGACGTCAAAATCTCGGAAGACGAAAGTTATAAACAGCTGTATCTGAGCTTATTTGCAGTGAGATACGAGTTTCTTTTTTGTGAATGGCATAAGAGTTCTAAATTAACAATTATTATACCAAATACATGTTTTTAGATGAAAGAGGACTTATAATATTAGACAATCATGGTGATCATCTCACGATGATAGAGATCGACGCAATTGAGTCACCGTCGTTAGGGTTGTCAGCTCGGGCTGAAGACAAACTCAGAGATTTTCGAGTCAAACTCGGACATACTCTATAAATATATTATTATTTTTGGTTAATTTAATACTGTTAAGTAATCAGTGAGATTACTATAGTGAGGGCTCAGCTAGAAAGCAAACAATGACGTTCAGCTTATGTAGTAATGAAGCAACAACAAAATTTCCTTCATTTGAGTATTTAGAATCAGTGCATGAAATAAAAGTAAAATTGAAAGAACTGCAGTTCTCATCCTTTGATGATTAGGGAAGGTGGGGTCAAAAATCGTATATTTTTGCTCTATTTTAATATATTGCGTTTTTGTTTATTTTGATATACTTTTTATTAATGATTCTTGGTTAAAACATTTAATAAAATTTTAATTATGCCACTGCAGAAGTAATTTTTTGGATTTTCCCAAGCACTTGTTCAGTTAAAATTCTATATCTCAGGAACTATTGGCTTTGGAAGACTGGTTTGTCTTGAATGATAGAAAAAGTTTATTTCATCAATTGTAGCGTTTTTTTTTCCAATGAAATCGATTTTAATGTTGGAGGATTTTAGTTGGTGTTTTCCCCCTAAAAGTTAGTTTTTGTATAAAATATTGTTTTGTCTGCAATTATTGAAAAACTATACTTTTTTGCATCCGTTTCCCCCCTTTTTAGATTCTGTATAAACTGGCACTTTGAAACGTTTACCATTTATTCATGATATTATTATGCTAATGTGGATCTATTATATTACAGCTGGGACAAAGTATGACAATATAAAAAATGTTGGGAAAAAATATGAAAAGGCAAATAGTTGAAGCTAATATATAATATGCTTCAATCATGGTATGGTAGAGAAAATAGATCAGAAAATTTCAATTATGTGCAACTGTATGCTGTAAAAATTTCATTTCATTATCTTTAATAGACCATGAATAAATGGGAAAATAAATCGGTAAATTTAACTTAAAAGCACAGACCTTTCATACTCCCCTTAAAAACCGGAAGCAGGAAATTGAGGGCAAAACGGGGTAGATGTTTGTCATGGTTTTCATTCTGCTTATGACAATTTTGTAAGGCGTGTCATCGCTCAGAAAATTTTATTTCTAAAAGTAAACTTGTCAGACACCTAAAATTGCAAGAAGCAATAAATTATGTGGTGAATGTCCTGCAAAGATATGAATCAGGCAAGCCAAGTATAGAAAATACCGAGACATGGTGGTCATTATACGATTAGCACTTGTCTCTACATCTATCCAGCATTCTCTGAGCTGTTGGCTTCTTTCGCTGCTGTTCGGAACTGAGGGATTCGGCTTTCATCGATGCTGTTTGAGACTTAGCTCTGAGTAATCTGTAAGAGTTAAAATACTGTTACAATTAATGACAAAAGTTCCAGTGTTGACTTAGCGACAGCATGAGAGACTAGCGTCCGACTGACGAAAAGAAAAGCGCGCTGGAAATTCAAATTTCAACAAATTCAATTTATTTGATGAACAGTCAATTTTCGCTACGTACATTACTAATTATTATTATTAACATTTCAATTCAAACGCAATTTCCCCGGGCCAAAGGTTTCCTGTCAGCCGGAGAGTTCATTCCAAACTCGGGCACTCCGGGCGTCTCCCGTAGATCTGGTAACCCTAATTGGCGGGCATGAAATATTCTGATTTAATTAGGATTTAGTATCACCTGATCTCTTAATATATTTATCTCCAGCATCAGATATTTCAAGAAAAAATTGTTCTATTTTCATCACAGAGAGTTGTTTTAAGGATTGAATTATCGCCGCAAGCACAGCAGATGTTCGCTCACTGACTGACGTTCCCTCGCATTGGGGCTGTCATTGATATTTCCCGTTTCGTGAAATTTCCGAAGGGGACTGCTCTGTGTGTTATTGGCGTCATCTCACATTGAATTCAACTGTCATTTCCCTGTGCGTCCATTCTTGTCGCCACAAAGGAAAATTATTATCTACTGTCGACCGTTCTTACTCAGCACTGTCGTTCAGTGAAGGAGTGCGAGTTCACAAATTAATAACAGCTAAACCTCTGACAGGTTGATATTGATCGGTCGCCGTGGCAACAGAAATATTGCACTAGATGTTGCAGTGCGAACAACAGTAAACGAAACACGGCTGTTTCCCATTGGTTTCAAGCTTTTGAACATTGCACTCTCTCTGCAAAGTTCATTTGACGATGTCTGGTTTCAGAAGCAGTGCTTTACATCATTACTGGACGACAGTCAAGGATTTATGCATCCGAAGAAATGCTAGAAAGAGCAGTTATCAAGTTTATTACCAAGCTTTAAATACACCTCTCAGTCTAAGTTGCAGCAATTCCACAATGCCACTCAAAATGCTCTAAATTAAGAATTTTTCCATGCAAGAAGCAAATCGTGTATAACGGCTCAAGTTAACTTTGACCACTTGATGAAAATGTGTCAATGGCACCTGGAACAGAGTCTGCTGTCAGGCACTTTATTGTTGAGGAAGGTAGAGTATTTTACATCAAGAGTAATGTGAACAAATACAGTGTGTCTTGCACAATCATTATCTATAAGAAAGTGAATATGCCGGTGCACTTTACCAGACGCTTCATCTGAGAATGCGACATGATTGAGGAATCCATTGTCATCATCAACGCTAGATAACATTGAATTGGCCCGTTTGTATTTATCATTTGGCTGCAACTTCTGTACAATTTGGGATTTTGTATGCTCTGAATCGCAATCTTTTATGGACAATATCGTGACACTTTGCAATACTCAGATCTGGAATTGATTTCTGCGGGCTGCGCTGAACTGCTTGCCCAACATCTTCAACTTTAGCTCCAGACAGCTTCCCTTCTCTCTTAACACAGAAGCTGTATCTAACAGCTGATTATGACATTTACAATTGTATGGCGCTCTGGAGCATTTTCACCGTATTCCTGCCTGAATCTTCTTTGCATTGCAATTGGAAACTTTAATTCTGCTAACCAATAATAACATTTCACTTTCTGCTGAACTGTGAATTACGCTATTTTAACTCTGTGTGTTGTCACACCACACGCAGACGCACTAGCTCATAATTTGCATTGTTTCAACACTTGGAGAATTTCTGCGCAAGATAAGATGAAAATCATATTTCTAACTCAACTTAATGAGGAAATGTTCGCATTTCTTATTGACAGTGATTCCACCGGTAGAACACCATAGAATAAAGATTTGGACAAATTTATTAATTTTTCTTATACTTTTCTTAAATTTGTCTTATACTTTTGTTCATCACCGAATAATAATGTTTGGAAATTATTAGGGAAGGCATTACATATTATTACATATTCATTATGAACTCAAACCAGATAAATGACCAATATTATGCTTGATTTTAACATAAAATATCTCAGTAAAAAGTATATATTCACAAAGAAAATCTCAAACTATTTATTTTTTTTGAAATAGGCTCTAACATAAAATTCTGTTATTATAATCACTGATTATTCAATTACCCTATTTTGTAGTATAAAGACGAAATAACCCCAAAACATTAATCCATATTTTATGCCTGCAGATTTACTCGAAACTGTCTATAAGGCAGTATTAAGACCTACAATGACATATGGGGCAGAAATTTGTGGATTGGAACAAACTGCGGACCTAGATTCAGCAATTTGTTTCCATTGTTTTCTAAAAGAGATTTTGGGCCTGATGAGAAACAAGTGAAATGTGGAATTAAGAGGTATTTCGGGGCCTTCAGATACCATAGAGTGTACACTTAGAGTAGAAGTACAAACTACGCATTAATCTTGGGAACCGAACTTCAGTTAGAGTTATTGGAAACAAAAGACTGTGCTTTATTTGATTTGCAGATCAGGCGAATAGAAAGAACGCATGAAGGAAGGCTAAGAACTGCTTGAGGGATAAGGATAGACAGCAGGCAATTGCATAATGCAGAGGGATGATTTAGCTGGAAGTACAATCGGGAATGAAATCTGAATGGGGATGGAGCAATACATCAAAATAGAATCAAAATCAATAAAACAGAGGCTCGTGTAGCTCAGATTAGGAGCATAAGACCACCAACGAATATGATAGAATTTGTTAGAATGGGTAGTAATGGACAATTATTCTAGCTGAATGTAAAGGGTACAGAAGAATACCACACTCATTTATGAGATCGAACGGAGGGAGCTGGTCATGATGGGCTCTGCTGGCACTCTAGGAAGGGGATAAGAGATTAGGTAAGTTTCTGAAGAAAGTGAGATACCTCAGGTCTAAAAACGCTGATTATCGAAGAGGGGGAAACAAATTGATATAACCCAAATGCGTGTATCATATCTGGTGCGACTTCTTTCTATTTTTATGTATATGCATTTTGTATGTAAAAACATGTTTTTTTATTTATTTTGTTGAATATATATGTTTGTTTTATATTTTATTTTGATATACCTAATCTAGTATAACGTATTAAATAAAATAGAGCTAATGTATTATAAAAGTTGTGCCCATGCGCCTGTTGTAATTTTTCGTTTTGATGCCAAACACATTTAATCTGGGACCTATCAAGTCATATGCTATAAACCTCAAACATTAATTTTATATATTTAATGATAATTTGTTGGCTTTTAACTAGTTACAAATGCATATGAGTACGTAATTCACTTTTGCTGTTAGATGATTAATGCTTTTGCACTGGTGTCATCGGCAAAGAGAACAGTGATAGCTATATTGTTATTGGTAATGATAGATAATTAATGTAAACTAAAAAGCAATGCATCCAGGTTTGATTCTTTTGGGATTCCATGTGATTTAGTAATCTCTCAAGGTGAAATATCACAGTAATTTCTATTTGTACCTTTTATACTATTTAAGATTCTCAGTTTTTATTCCATGGACGCTTAATTTTTCTTTTGGATTTTCAGGATTAACATGATCAAAAGCTTCGAATAGTTAATAAAATATTCCAACGATGTGTATTTTATTATTCAAAACTTTACTCGTCAGTTTAAAACTTGACGAGGAAACTTTCCCACACTGCATCTTACCTTTTTATGTGTCTTAATCTCTTAATCTACGATAGGAGACCAATGGCTTTATAATTTTTACACCCAAAAAAATCAAAAGCCCCTGGCCAATTTTGAACCCAGGACCTTGAGTCTACGAGAAGACTAGTATGGTTATCACTCAGAGATAAAATTTTATCTTTAAAGTATTTAGAGCCAAATTAAAATTACGTGTCGCTTGTTATTTTAGATATGCTTACACTCAGTAGCTAGGCATATTATGTTTGAGTTTATGAGGTTCAAACTGTCACTACTAGGATCGCTGAAAGAGAGCAGTGTTACCATTAATAGTCTCTTATACTTCCTTTTTTGGAAAAGGGTTCATAGGCTCTCCGAAAGGACGTCAAACTGTGGGGCCATGAGATAGGTGGCTATGAAGATAATGTTCATAATAAAATCACAGTATATACAATAAGGGCAGCGTGGATCGGTACCTTTGATGTTCGTACTCCTAAAATCCGGCTCCTAGTTCACTGTAGTTCTCAACAATAACATTAGATGGCGCTTTATCACTGCAGCTTAATTGTGTGTAGCTATCAGTGGTAAATCTTAAAGTTACGGGTTGTTAATTAAAAGTGAAATAAAAAAGCATTTTTTTCTTTTCAAAATATATATGAAATTCCCATGTTTTATATTGATATGAAACATAATTGTGTAAAACATATTAATTAAAATGGGTATTTTTAAAACATTTCTTATATAAAATATAAGATTAAGAGCTGGCGAGAGCAGATTAGTTTTGTAAGCTATTTATGCAGAGTCATCTTTAACAGAGTACAGATAGTAGGGTAAATTTCGTATCATGCGCACTCAGAATTATTGTGCTAAAACTTGGACAGGGAATTACTGGCTTATACCAGTACAGAGAGATTAACCGCACTTCAAGTCAAATGCTATAGACATCAGGTACAAAATATAACACCAATATTTTGGGCTGCAGAGGTAGAAAGAGGACGAGTAATTGGCATTGGTTTAATATGGCAACGAGGTAATGAAAACAATAACAAAAAATTAGAACAAAGCTAGAGGGTATCAGTAGACAGAAAATCAAGAGAGAATGTAACACGAAAAAAGTCTATAGCTTGAAAACGAATTAATCTGGGGTAAAGAGGTATATATGCTCGTTCTAGGGAGAAAGGCAAGATCAGGAATGGCCTGGTTTAGACTGAGGTTGGAAGGCTAAAAAATGGTGCGCAATTTTGACAGGAGAATTTGTTCTTTTTGTGGAGGAGATGAGGTAGGGTCCATATTTTGACCGAAAGTACCTACTGAGAGCACCTGAGAAAAAGCTGTTTCAAGGCAGGAATAGATCGGAATGACGAGGGGATCTATGTTTGGATCACACATTTTATTCATTTTTTCTTTCTCTCTCTAAATGTATATTGTGACTATGTAGAGCTTTATAAGAATAAAGATTTCATCACTATCACCATCATTTCATATACTAGTTACTATAGGAAAATCATATCTAAATACTTTTAAAATCTCCCTTTACTCTTTTATAAAGTGCACACTCATTTGTGTAATGTAAACAATTACAAACAGTTGAATTTGTGGCCTTGTCTGATATTTTGAACCAAAGTTTTTCGGAGCATTCAAAGTTGAAACGTTTTAGATGAAACTTTCTGTACATTTTCCTCTTGGGATATATTGCTACTGGATTTTTCATTTCACGTGTTGGACTGAGATACTGTTCTCTCAATCTCTTCCATATTCACATACAATGATGCTATCTATATTTATTGCATCCCTACCTCTGTTTGAATTTGTTTACATGTAGCGTGCACAAGCTAGCAAATACATCAACCTTTCCAGATCTTTTCGTATCCAACTTTCCATTCTGCAAGATATTGCACATTCAAATGGATTGATTGTAATGTTTTAACCGGGAAAGAAAGGTACATTTCCTTGAAACGGAAACAAGAAAAAGTGTAACATTTAAGGTAACCGGGAAGTGTAGATCCAGCAAATAATGCAACAGTATACATTTTACACTGTATCTCGGAAAGTTTTAAAGCTATCAATATGAAATTTTTGAGAAATACTAAAAAACTTAACTAAAGATGCTCTGTAAATTTTAGTTCTCTAATGCACATAGACATTTTTTTAAAAAATTTAAACCAAGATAAAATCTTATTAAACACTGAAACCACTGTGACATAATAATGCATTTTTCTGATAAACTATTGTGGAATTGGAATATTTTTTACATAAACTGTAGAGAAAATGATATTCTGGGAACTAGACCTATCTATGTTAGTTGCTTGAAAACAAAAGTTTTTTTTTTAATTTTGAAAAAGAAATTTTTCATATCTTATTGGTGTTCATTTTATCAACTAGTAGTCATATTTAAATACTTCTAGTTACCGTACTTCACATTTGCATGCACTATTTTCAACAACATTGGTCCATCCAGTCCTGAAAAAAACGCACATTTATTTAAATGTTAAGTTATCGGAAACAAGATTTATTTTCGTTTAAAAAAAATGTTAATGCACATTATAAAATTAAAATTTAGAGAGCATCTTTAATTAAGTATTCTTAATATCTCTGAAAATTTTCATATTGAAAGTTTTAAAACTTTCTGAGATAGATTGTAAAATGTATACTGCTGCATTATTTGCTAGATTTATACTTCCTGATTACCTTAACTTTGCTTTATTTTAACACTTTAAAATAACAAAATGCTAACAAGGGAAACAATTTAAGGAGATCATTAGAAAACTACAAATGTTCAATACCTAACTTAAATTTAAGCACAGTGAAACACGAAATTAATACCCTATATATTGCTAATAAATTGAAATAAAATTAAAATAATATACAATAAGTATGCGTGCCACATGTTGCTTTTGAGAGAAATTCTTATGGAAATTCAATTAAAGATAGGAATCTAAGTCATTAAGCAAGTTACAAGTTAAGAGCATTGCTTTTACATTGATATCTCCCTGTATATCGAAGCACTTGTATCATCGTTTCACAAGCTCCTTAAATCCAGCAGCGTGAAATTCTTTGAGCTGCTGTCAGAACCAGGTGGTTACTTTACTTTCTGCAGCCTTCATCGTCGGGAAAAAGTTCACCTGAAAGACAATGTTTAAGAGGGCCGAAAGTCGCTTGAAGCAAGGACGCGATTATACGGAGAATGTTTGAAGACTTCCGACTTTCATATCGCAGCGACTCATTTGTCTTGACGTCAGTATGAGGACGCGCGTTGTCTACGCCTTTTATGAGAAGTCCGGTACTTCCGGTGAATGGCCTTACGAAGTTTCCTGGGGATGTTACAATCGAAGTCAGCATTTGCGGTTTGTCCTCGGGGCTGGAATGCGGTAAGTAGTAGACCTTCGTAATCCCAGGAGAATATGAGCGGATGGTGTCCTTTAAACTTTTTTTTTTTTTCCTTCAGCGACGTAGGATGTTTCCACTGCATTGTCACGCGTTTTGTCTCAGGCCATGATTCATCTGTCACAATTCGTGCTGGTATGTCATGTGCATCATCGTGGTAGCAATTGAGGTGCTGTAATGCTAAACCCGCTCTTTGTATTTTGTGTTATAGGTTCAACATGCACGGCACTCATCATGCACAAACTTTGTGGAAACCGAACCTATCATGCATTATGACGTAGACATGCATATGAACAACCAATAGCAGCGGCTATAGTGTCTATAGTCACCGTTCTGTCTGCTCTGATTAGGTCTTCAACTCATTGCAAATTCGCCCCTATGGCAATCTCCTTGTGCCGACACAATGGTCGTATGTCCGCCCTTTAGAGAACTTCTGCGTCCAACTGTAAACAACCTTATGAGACGGGCACTTCCCATCATAGATGAAAAGAGTTTGCTTATGTAGCACAAAATCGTAAAACAGAGAAATACTAGTGACACCGTCATCTTGTAACTGCTGTTTCGCTATTGTAAACATCAATTGCTACTGGATTGATGCAACCATCTGATGATAAAAGCCCCAGATTCCTCATTTAAGCATATAGTATTTGTGTAGTGAAATTTATTAATGGTTAATGATTTATTTTATTCAGTAATTTTATAGATATTTGATCACGAAAGCCGCGCGATAGGCGACCTGCGGGGTGCTGGCATGCTGATTACTTGTCCCTCTGTATTACTGCCCTCTATCAATGAAGTCTTAAGACGGGTGTAGAGGATGCAGAAGTCGCCGCGGTAGGCCCAAGGCTCACCCCGGGCTGTTGCTCGAAGTGAGAAGAAGAATTTTACAAAACATCACTCACATTTATTTTCAATATTTTTTATTTCCTTCCACTCCCCTCCAACTTTGATTTTCAAGAAAAATGAAATATGTTAAAACTGCTTTAATGAGCGTTAAGTTTAATAGTATAAGGTTTTCAAGATATTGGTCATTTACCTAATTAACTAAGGTACACTCCTTAGCTACTTAAACTAATATATTTTGTATACTGGTAAACTTCGGAGACCGCCACGGGTGGCCGAGATCATTAAGGCGCGGACACGTGAGTGGGAGGTCTGAGGCTCGATTCTCACCAGGACCGTCCTCCCTGGGGTTTTGTCCACGCTTTTCTCAGTCCTCATAAATGGAAAATGCCGGGGAGGTACCCTTAAACTTAAGTCCTTCCTTAAAAAAATCCTTTCCCAATGTATCATTTCATCTCGTGTATCATCAGTGTCCACCACCTGTGGTACCTCAGTAATAAAAATGAATGTTAAACAATATTAAAAAAAAAAAAACTTCGGAGATGTTTCTCTTTTTCAGGAGAAGAGAAAAAATAATATCAATTCATGAACTTTTTACCATCATTCAGAAAACACCAACGAACAAATAAAATAGAAAACTAGACTGAAATATGCGATTTGTTCACTTAATTAATGTAATGTTCTCAATAATTATCTTTTATTTTAAATAAAATAAATTTCAAATTTATTTTGAGAGGAAAAATTTAATTTTCATTACGGTTAATGAGCGTGCAACTTCCAGGCTTAACAGTACACATATGCTATCTGCGACGATAAAAGCAACACAAATGGCTCCATTGAGAACCACGGCCAGGACCGATGGATTTTTTTTCGGGCGTAAAAATCCTAAGTATGGCTTCCTTCGGAAGGGAAGTAAAGCCGTGGGTCCCGTGTCGTACATTTAAGTCACGAAAAAGAATCTCAAGCCTTAAAGAGAAGCCCCTGAGCAAAATTTGTCGGCCGTTTCACGCCCTGAGTTGAATGGGACGCTGATAACCTGAGATGTTAAAGAGCGTCCAGAAATAAATCAATCAATAAAAAAAAAAAATGAGAACTAGACCGCACTCGCAGCGGATTTAGAAGCCTATAACATCAAAGGTACGGATGCAAGTTGTCCCTACTGTATACTGTGCTACTGCGCATGCGTGGCAACTTCGGCTCGCTCACAGAGCATCAAACTAAAGCGTAATCAAGTCGCACCGGCACAAAGCTGTAACTCTCTTGGGAGGCACGCCGTACTCTCTCTGAAGCGTCTTTGGCATGGCGTCTTCATGTAATATACTATAAAATAGAAAAGGGAAAAAAGATTAACAACTCTAGCCGTGGTATCACTTGTGAACCTTCAACACCCTTAGTTCCTACTATGTTTAAATGAAACACCATCCTCTATTCATCCTAAATTAAGAGGGTTATTCAATAAATAAGTTTCCCTTAGCTGTGTACTTTATTGTTATTACGTTACATTCTCCTACTTTACATATCATTTGCCTCCACCACGAACTACTTCTCCACCTAACCACCTTGGACGCTGAGGCATTTGTGCCATCTATGTATCAACTCCTGAATGCCCTCTTCAAAGAAGTTATGAATCTGGCTGTACAAAAAATGCCGCACCGCTGTTTGACTTGCCCAATGTCCTTCAAAATCCTTTTTCAGTGCTGGAAACAGATGGAAGTTACTAGGTGCAAATCGGGGATGTAAGGCCGGTGTTGGAGGCGCTTCCAATGATACACTGGATTTGGGTTTGGTTTGCAGTATGCGGTTGAGTGTTGTCATTAAGTAGGAGGACACCTAGGGTGAGGAGTCCAGAGTTCTTGTGACAGATTGTAGATTTGAGATATCTTAAGGTTGAACCGTAACAATAAACGTTTGCTGTTTCTCGTGATTCGAGAAAGTTAACAAGAAGAACTGCTTTGGAATCCCAGAACATCGTTGACATGCATTTCTCTGCAGAGGCGAAGCGCAATATTTCCAATCCATGGACGTCACTTTCGCCTTAGGAAAGTAATAGTGCACTCAATTTTCATCACCCGTTGTGATTCATCGACATTCCCTTTTTCCCTTCTGTGTGAAACCACAGCAAATGTTGAACACTGACACTTATTCATTGCTTCAGGAGTCAGTGTCGCACCCACCGATCACACATTTTTCGGCATTTCAATAATATGGTGCACAGTGTCAATGGACATGTTCAGGACTTTGGTCACACCTCGCACCTTACTGCATCTTATCTTCTCTAATCATTTCATCCACGCGTTTCTTGTTGACTAGAATCCGATAACCGGCACGAAAGTCGTCACTGATACTTGTTCATCCTTCAGCAAATATCCGACACCATTTGCGCATCATCTGTACCAACATCAAAGTATTGCCATACACCTCAATGAGCCTGCTGCGAATGTTGCGTCCCGATAAACCAAGTGCATGCTCGTAACGGATGACTGCCCTCACACTTACCGTTACAGATGGTGCACCAGTCAAGCCTCTTTTCACAAACCGCACCGGAGAAAACCGAACCCAATTCCAAGGAATAATTGCATCGATGCGGAGAAGTTTTAGTGTGATTTCGGCAAATACAGGCGGATATAACAGTTGTAACGCACAGAAACAAACAATGGCATGCAACAATTAACTTTTTAGGATACATGTTAGTAGTTAATCACATTCAGTATACAGCGAAATTAAATGGCATACCCCGTTAACAGTATAAGTTTCGCAATTTTTTTTTTAATTTAAGCTAAGCTATTCTAATCTAACCTAACCTAACCTAAATTTGCAACGTGTATGCAATAAAAGTAAAATTACAATTTACAGTAAGAAAAGTGTAGACTAATTGTAAAGATAAAAAAAAAATAAATAAAAGTTAGCCCCTAGGGAAGTCGAACCGACTATCTTCCCGTTGGTAGTACGTAGCTCTAACCATCTGATCCACGAGGCCAACATATACAATATAGTAATTGTTCGCTTACATTATTTGACTTAATTGGGCTCGGTTTTCTCCGCTGCTCTCCGCTGCTTTTCGTGAAGACTGATTCACCAGGAGGATTCTTGCTGTACAGGTAAATGATGCACACTTGAATTCACTTGACTAAGCATAATGCACCTCGCGAGCCTTTGTCACAATGCGTGCTTTTCTAAAACCAATATGCATGCGCCAGTGATCACGCCATGCTAAGTACTGTAAGTACTGTAGAGGAAAGTTGGCGCTATATTTTAATGTATATCTTGTAAGTCTTTGTGTTTCAATGTGTCACATTAGGGAAACTTATATATCGAAGGCCCCTAATACATTTTGAAATAAATTACTTCCTTTATAAACAACACACCTTGATTTTGGGAATATTTAGTTAAATATACTGCATCCCAACAGGTTGCTCATTATTTAGAGAGATTCAAAATTACACATGAGAAAATCTTGTAAAGCAGTCTGTCGTCTACTTAATTGCTAAAATTACTTTAACTACTTTTAAATTTACCCTCTTACAGTACACTGTAGGTTGTTGAACGTTGTAATGCATTTTCATACTGATTGAGTTTGCTTTACAAGAATCTCTGTATTGCCTCAGTTGAAACCCTATTATGTCTGCATAATGCGCCCGCTTCAGGAAGGGATATCTATACATCCAATGCGATTATTTGCAGGCGACAGCCAGAGACTGCGGTTTACGGAGTAACTCGGCCTGGATATGATCACTGTGACGTCACGGAAGGGGTTCTGCTTGACATTACGCCCCTCTTGGTCGATGGCCGCAAAGTGGTAACTCTGTATGACAAGGATCTTACAGAAGGAATCAATCTGCTTATTGGTGAGTGACAATTTATATTATTTTCTTTTTATCGTTTATATATACGTAATGGATTTTGAAACGCATAGATGGGTGTGCTCTTTCACAGTGTGTTTGTTTAATAATAAACATAGTGATTAGTGAGATATAAATCAATTTATTACTTGATTATAATTGTTAATATTTATATACTGTTTGATATGTAATGTCGCTTTCTAAAGCAAAACTTTATTTTAAATATGTTCTGACAAGAAATTAAACTAATTTTCAAAGCAAAGGGCATTAGATTCTATAGTCTTGGGACACCCACCAGCGAGGTTTGTTGTCCGGGTACTCTACAATTTTCTGCATTTTGCATGACTTCAATGCTTTCGAAATCTCATACACGCAGAACATGAGCCATGGATGAAAACTATGGTAATCTGAAGGCGCGAGATCAGGACAATATGCTGGGTGTGTTAGTAGTTCGATCTCTTCCAATTCCTGATTTTTCCCAAGGTACTTCGAGAGTTGTGGGTCTCGTATTATCCTTCTACAAGAGAACTGTATTTCGATTAAGTAATATTGCTGGGTATCCCTATATCATAACTTGGCATACTCGTTTCAGTTGTAGAGAATAAATAATCGCATCGGCAGCACGCCCATTTGGAATAAACTCTCAGTGAAGCACACCTTTTATGATTTGGTTTATTTATGGATGCTCTTTAACATCGCAGGTCATTAGCGTCCCATTCAATTCAACCATGATTGAACCCGCGAACTTGGGTCTACGAGGCAAGTATGTTTACCAATAGACCACTAGAACCTACATCACACCTTCAAAATTCCACTAGACCATACTACATTAGGGCCGAACCAATTTTGTTTGACTGGCTGACGGGATCGAGCCATTTATTGAGAGGATTGCGGTTATATACCCATTTCTCGTCACATGTGTCCACTCTGCGTTGGGTGGTTCAGGCGTCAGGTACAGATCTACAGCTTTTGTATGATAAGTATCTTAGTGTTTTTTTTTTTTTTGAGTAGTGTTTAACGCCCGTTTTTACTACTGAGGCACCACAGGCGGTGTATCTTAGTGTGGCGATATATAGTATCTTTTGATGTGGTACGTTCTTGACAGTCTTCCAAACCTCTTCGACTATCCTCAACATTTCATATCTTAAGTCTTTAGTGTTTTCTTCTCTATTATTGAAACGCTGGAAGCATTTATGTGTTATTCCCTCACTAACACCAGCTTCTCGCTCCACTACAAATATATTCTTCGAGCAGTGGCAGCAGGTTTATAATCTTGTGCCCAGGTGCTTGAGAAGGACTCTAATCGCAAACTTTGCTATCTCTATTTTATGATTCTGTATTAAAAACTGATGACCGACACGTGCTCAACAATAATAATCAGTCATTTTGTAAATAACATCGCCAAATAAAAGAAAATCACCCAAATCTTACAAAACACAGAATTTATAAACTGATATTTCTTATGGAACAATATAACCTTAGTAACAATATAATGAAACATAGACAATAGTTCCTACATTTTATAAAATTGTTTATTCAATACAATTTATGTTTTACAGAGCTATCTGTTATGTTTGATGCTACAGCAAAGCACATTTAAAACCTTCCACTCGCAGTAAATCGGCCGCTTATCGGCGCAACCACCCGCCCTCCCCGCCTGACGCCGCCAACACAGGGCACCACAATACTTCACCTTTTTAATACTTAGTTACTACAAATAAAATAAATGAGTTCTGTACACACTCTTAACTTCTACATTAATGAGGCTTAGTCGGAAGACAAGTCTTTCTAACATTTTTCATGCGAACTCGTGTTGTGGTTACACGGGAACCATTCCTCTTTTGTTTTGTGACGTATGCATAGTAGGCGCTGGCTCAGTAATTTGTTAAACAAAAGAATAGTGAGCGCCCGGCAGGCATGGAGAATATACACGAACGGCAAATGGTCAAGGCACTTTGACTACCCAAAAGGAAAAGCAAGGAGGCAGCTGCAGGAGTTGTTCACTTCAATGACGAGGGTACCGGAAATGTCTGTCAGCACCGTGCAAGGCAAAAATATAGCGACAATAAGTTATGGCGCGGAAATGTGGGAACGAGCAGAAAATATACTACAAATTCAGACTAATTTTCTGAAAAGTATTCTAATGGTTGATAGGAACGCGGCAAATTGTTAGGTTCGGTAGTTTGTGACGCAATATTTTTTTTAAAATCATAGTCATTAAATTCTGGTTAAACTTAATAAGGGGAGCAGACACAAAGATAAAAGGCATTTGCTATCAGGAACACTTGAATAACCTGGAAATGGCAACTGGGCATCTACTATAAAAAGGGTTTTGTAAGGAATAGGAATAGGGAAATGGGAGTTAGGAAAAGTAGAAGGAGATGGGATTAGGAGATTACAGTGTCCATCTCCTGTGGTACCTCAGTAGTAAAAACGTGCGTTAAAATTTTATCGAGGTAAATACACGTGCTATTAGTATTACGATTGTAGAGCTGTGGGCTATTGTTCGAAACGACTGGGCACATGGGAACTCATAGTAATCTAGTCGGAGTGTATGATGTCGAAGCAAATGGTGCGGCGATGGTGCCAGCAATATTCTCAGACGTCTAGATGTACAGCAACAATGTCCTGTCGTTGTAAACTGTGCCTCCCCAAGTGAGGTAGATTTTAGCATTTGTCTTTTACCTTCATACATAAAGTAGTGGCAACACCTCCGGGAATGGACCATGTGCATTCGAATGTGATACGAGACGACTGGTGGTCATGATTAGAAATATTGTCGATGTATTGAATGATAAAACCAGCTACTAAGACAAAAGGTTTGTTTATAGTGTGTGGTTAAATGTAAAACGTTATTTTTAACTGCTTTCTGTTTACCAAACTTGAGCAGCGATCGTGGCTAAACATGGAGGTAGCTGTTGGTAAAAATTCACGCCAAAGTCATCAAGGAATACTTGTGGCAAAGATGTATTGCGTATCGGACGGTTGCAAGATGGTCAGAATGAGACGAAGATTTTGCTCGCAAGGTCGTTCGTCCAACAAGTGGAGTTAGGGCGACATCTCCTTGCTGTTGACCCTAGTACGAGAATTATCCATCGAAGTAAGAGGACTCGGTCATCAAACTCTGTGGCACATCTTGAAGAAAAACTTCCACATAGAAAAACTGCAGCATGCAGGTTCCTCATAACCTAACAGAAGCACAGAAGTGGCAGCGATAAGCAGTAACTCAAATCCATCTACAGAGATACCACAAAGGGACGTATTCCTGCAACATATTGTTGTCATTGACGAGATGTGGGCACAGGCTACAAGCCTGAACCAATGCACCAGCCCAATGAATGGCACCATAAAGGATGTCCAGGTCCAAAACATTGCTATATGAATCCTCCATGCTGAAAATCATGCTCATAGTGGCTAACGGCAGTGAATGTGTTATCATTATCCATGCTGTATATGTCAATGCAACGATTACCAACATTTCCTCAAACACCAGCTATGTGGCCCACACGTCCACGTTTCCAGAGAGACAAGTCACATTGCTCGTTGTCATATCGCAGGAACAGTGGATGACTCGCTACAGAGATGGGATTGGGTAGTGTTGGAACTTCCTTCGTATACCTCTGACATGGACCCTTGTGACTACGACTTGTTCCCACTTAGAGGTGAGGTTTGCAGATATTACATCAGTGTTTATTGTAGTAAGGAGTCCATCAAATGTATCAACAGAAACAACATCGCTAAGGCATTTAACGGATTTGACAAAAGGCACCGGACATCGCTGGAGATATATTGAAGGGATGCAAATGTATTTTCCATGTAAATTTAATATGATCCTACTTGCTATGCTGCCACTAGTTTATTTACAGCCCATATACGTTCAATCCTGGCATGTTGCAAGGCTAGGCCTTCACAGGCCTCTACAATGATGATAACAAATTCATCTACTGTTAAGGTGTTTTATTGGACAGACTTTGCGGCAACTTTCTCTGCACTTTTCTTTACCAGACCTCTCTATGCAAGATATCAATTTTGCTTACACGAAGCAGATGAACAGAAATGGCCTGCCGCTGATTATCTCTAATATTCTTCATTCCTCTCTGTTTGAATACTACGCTCCTTTGGTTACATAAATTGCACAATAGTATTCTAATATATCACCAATCAGTTGTATAAATTAGTCACTGTATTTGCTTAATGCATGTTTTACACTGACCACCCAAACAGATAAGACTCCCTAACACTTTATAACGCTCCAAGAATGTTTCATATGCTCTGTGATCGTCTCTAGTTCATCTCTGTATATATTTGATTCTTCACTTTCGTGTCTAGAACGAACCAGGCCGTTAAAGAAGTGATGGCTATTGTTTTGGAACAGAAATAGTGTGTTTCTATAGCTAACGTTTGCATTTTGATAAAGTCTGGCTTCCAGTAAGATAAAATAATGAAATATGTACAAAGAAAAAAAAATGTAATAGTGTTTAACGCCCGTTTTTACTGCTTAGGAAATGATGATATAGGAAATGAAATGATAAATTGGGAAAATATTTTTTTAAGGAAGAAAACGTTCCAGGTTTAAATTTGGTCCTCCTCGGCACTTGTCCTTTATGAGGACTGAGGAAAACCTGGATAAAATCTCGGTCAGGGAGGACGATTCAGGTGGGTCTCGAACCCCAGACCTCCCGCTCACAATTCAGCGCCTTAACAACCTCGGCCACCCGTGAAGGTAAAAGGATAATAAAAAAAGTTTCATGGCGACAGATGGGGGGGGGGGGAAATGTAGTGCGGTTGATTGCACAAAGTTATACGAATGTAATAGATGTGTGCAAGATTTTGAACAGAAGTGACAGGATGTGTATCTTTGTTCCGTCAGACGAACCATTAAGAAATGTGCAACAACTCGACTTTGCGAGAGTTGCAGACGGGCTTAATGCACGCTCGTTCTACACGGCGTAATCTCTCAGCTAATGTTCAGCTTAAGTTAGTGAAGAAGGGGGGGGGGGGGTGGCATTACAGAGTTTGGATAGCTCTCTTTTTATAGAACAGATGAAGGCTACTCTTTCGTCTGTCTGTCATGGCTACCTATGTGTTTGTGTTTGGATCATTATAAAGGGGTGTAACAGTTAATTTAATTTTACGATAATTATACAATATGTTTATATACTAGGTAGACGTCTATCAATGTTGAATGGTGCTTCACAGCGTTAAGTTTTAATTGTGGGTTATGCACACACATTGAAACAATACAAGCTATACGATTATATTAAAGTTTAAAAGATTACTATGTAGCAGATACTCTTTGAGCACGTTCCTTACTAAATTTCTTAAGGTTGCCATTTAGTGTCTCCAAATAAAAGGCTACAGCTCACCAACATACAAAAAATAACTGCAAAAATATCTGAGATAAGTATGGGAAATTTTAGAAACACGAAAAACTATAACAATGCAAGGAAAATCACAGCAAATGGGTTGAAAAAGTGTTCAATTAAAAAGATCACAAATATTTTGAAAAGAGATGAAATGAATGCAACCCCATACGAAATGACAGAAGTGATTAGCAACATCGAAACTGAGCAGGAAAAACCAGCAGAAAAAAAAAAAAAATAAATTGACAGATCAATGGTAGGTAGTAAGAAGCCAAAAGAAGAAGAGTACAAAGAAATAGTGGGGGAATATGATACAAAGAGTTGAAGGAGAACATAATCGGAACTCAGAACATTTAAGTGCAACTCATAAAGAAGCAAATAACAAACGAAAGACACTAAGAAGGAAGTAAAAGAAGCACACACTGATAGAACTGTACACTACTAGGGAAAAGAATCAACGTATGTAACATTATAACCTTAATCCTAACCTAACCTAAAACTACCAGCTGAAGCTTGAGACGGGGAGCTATCTCTCTGATGTCCAGTGGGGAGCAGCGACAGCTGAAGTGCATAAAGGTGAAGGAGAATGTACTTGCACACTGAATATTATAAAACACAAGTTGGAACATTTGAAAATATAATTAAACACATACCGTATTGAACAGTGTTGTGTATAGTTGAATATAAATCGCTATTAGTTACCAGTAGTCGTAGTATGTTGATAAAGTTTTGTAGAATAGATAACGCAAATCTGTGTTGTTGTAGTTTTAGATAGTTTATCTATTTAGTAATCTGTACATTCAATTAATTAAAATTAATATAAAACGTAAAATATAATAAAGGAACAGGAATAATTCACCCTGATATAGTTACCAAATATCGGGTTGTAGGCATTGTAGACAATAAAATTAAAAAAAAAATGTCTAACTGTATAGTTCCAGTAGGAAAGAGTTTCCCACCCCTTAAAATGCTACGGTGTGAGTTCTGGCGCACTCTAAGACACCAGTGACACTTCTGACGTCACTTCCCCCACTCGGGAAGTTGTCCAAGTTAATATAATTCTCTCTGGCAAGAATATCTTCATATATATGGGGAAAACTGAGGCAAAGTGTTGAGCTATCTTAAACCACGAGATGTTACTACTAGATAAGCTACCTAACCAGTGGTACTGGTAGCGACGCAAGACACATGTAAATAGCTTTTCTACTTCCACTCTGTAATGGGGGAGGTAAGTTTGTTGAAGAAAAAATGTGCCGGACTACTGGAAACGCCCTACAAGGAAAGGGCCTCAGGCAGATGAGAGAACCTCATTGTAAGTGCAGATGTAATTCCAACTTTCGCCACCTGTAATGATGCGGACACGTTTAGAATTCCCGTTGTCGAAACGACGGACTGTTTCCACCCTCACTCTATTGTTCTTCTGTGTGGGGGACCCTGCGGCGACAGAGCATCTTCACACGCAGATGTTGGTGCAGGATTTTAGAAACTACGGCAAATGATGTTCAGAGACTCCGCTTCTATGGATTTTTATTCACTATGGCTTTCACATAAACAGTACTTTATCTGTTAATACTGTTTCTAGCGAATTTCTCTATGCCTTGCAAATCAGTTATAAACTGTGGCACGTGCAATATCAATATTTAAAATCTGATGATGATGATGATAATAATAATAATAGTGCAAGGCTCTCTATCTTAAAACAGTACGCTCACAACAGTAGTTAATATTTTGTAGCGGGAGGAATATGTGCTTTGTAGTGATGCCAATAAAAACGCCTTTACCATCTTTTATACAGTGCGTACATTTTATCTTTCCGCATTCGAATACGGGACCTGCGTGGTTAATAACTATCTGCGTACGCTGTCAATCAAGAACCGCATAATCTCTGATAATATAATTATCTGTCATTATGTGCAGTACTACGTTGATTTTCCAAACAGTAAGGGCCGGTTGCATGAAAATACATGGCCTAAGATAAAATTTGAACACAGTTCAGTAGAAAAGCCGAGTTCAGATTTTAAAAAATTCTTATAGAGTGCTTATCGAAAGTCAGCAAAACCGAATTTTGACCTTAGTTCAATATCATACGCGCGGCAACAGCGTTTTAATTGTTATGAAATATGATCACTGTTTGCACACAGATGATGTTCTTCTTGGTCACTACTGGTGTTGTCTGCCACTCTTCTCTTCATCTTTAAGAGATTGCCGCCCCCTCTTTAATTCTTCAAACCAGCGGTACACAGTAGCACAGGAAGGAGAAAAGTTCCCGAAGGTCCCCTTCAAACACTTAAGTGACTGCGTTTCATTTAGGCCACATTTAAATCGTCATAAGATGAAAAAAAGTTAAAAAATTATGTTACATCTGTCAAGAAAGATGTAACATTGAAAATGTTTTAATGCTAAAAATCATTAAAAATTTAAAGATGAACTACGAAAACATAAAGAAAGGAGAAGAAAGTCCTATACCCATAACTAAATAATATTATTTATAAATGAGTAGAATTTGAAACGTAATATTACAGCATAATCTTTCACTTAACTGTTTCAATATAATTATGTGTTTGTGCATCAACATTTTGTCTTTTAAATTGAAACACACTAAACAGGAGCTGATAGCTTTATTCCCCCAACAAGGGATGAAACATGATCAAAATTGCTTTCTGCTCTGAGGCCACAGTTCATGCTTCAGGATAACCAATGTAATGATGATCCATCCAGATTACTAAGTTCGGACGCAGACTCTGTTCGTATAGAACCATGGACACATATTCTGGCTGAACATAAAGGTACGGAAAAATGAAGAGTAACTATCTACCACACTCGTTTATGAAATCGAATAGAGGGGGGGGGGGGCATGATGGGCTCTGCTGGCAGGCAAGGAAGGAGATGAGAGATTGGGTAAATTTCTGATGAAAGTGAGACAGCTCAGATCTGAAAAGGCGATATACGGGCAGGTGGTTGGGAGAAACATATTGATTGAATCACTCATAATGGGATTTATTTAATCCCCCCCACACATGCACACCATTTTAAAATTATTGTTATATTTCTTTTATTTTATGATATTTTTATATCTCATTTTATTAATGTATATTTATTATAGTTCATTGTGCAATATATAATATCTTGTGTTAAATGAATAAAACCTTAATATGTTATAAAAACATGTGCTATCTGCTGTACCCTTGTGCCTATTGGAGTTTATTGGAGCTATGAAATATACTACTATTATTAATAATATACTAATACTACTATTTCTGCTTCTATTTCTACTACTATTTCTACTACTACTACTACCACCACCACCACCACCACCACCACTACTACTACTACTTCTACTACCACTACCACTACTACTACTACTACTACTACTACTACTACTACTACTACTACTACTACTACTACTACTACCACCACCACTACTACTACTACTACTACTACTACTACTACTATTTCTACTACTACCACTACTACTACTATTACCACTACTACTACTCCTACTACTACTACTACTACTACTACTACTACTACTATTTCTACTACTACCACTACTACTACTATTACCACTACTACTACTCCTACTACTACTACTACTACTACTATACTACTATTACTATTATTACTACTACTATTTCTACTACTACTATTACCACTACCACTATTACTATTACTACTACTACTACTACTACTACTACTACTACTACTACTACAACTATTACCACTACCACCACCACCACTACTACTACTACTACTACTACTATTACCACTACCACTACTATTACCACTACTACTACTACTACTACTATTACCACTACCACTACTACTACTACTAGTACTACTACTATTACCACTACCACTACTACTACTACTACTACTACTACTACTACTACTACTACTACATCTACTATTCTACTACTGCTACTACACTACTAAAACTACCATTACTACTACTACTATTACTATTATTACTTCTACTACTACTACTACTACTACTATTTCTACTACTGCTTCTACTACTACTGCTGCTGCTGCTACTACACTACTACTACTTGTACTACTACTACCATTACAGTTACTACTACTGCTGCTACTACACTACTACTATTACAGCTACTACTACTACTACTACTGCTACTACTACTACTACTGCTACTACTACTATTACTACTACTACCACCACCACAAGTACTACAGTTACTACCTGTTTATACAATTCAAAAAATATATTGCTGGTATTAACTTCCCCTTTAATGTTGACAGTGTATAAATCTCCTACCCCTAGTTTAACATACTTGGACTCCAAATTTCTCCTAAACCTCTATGGCAGTTAATTCCATAGGGGATACAGTATTACCTTGGTTTAATTTTCACGAGGCGAGTCATTAAATTCCTATGTGTACCATGATGATAATGCATAGTCTGAGGACACACGTGTTAAATGTCCAATTAGTCTCCCCCCTTACAGTTAGTTGGAACATGGAAACTGCCGTGGGCATTCCCTAACGTACCACAAAAATGTAAGACCAGAAGCAGCTGCAGTAAACTTCTCCGTCGAATTAATTACCTCCCATAAACTCAACGGGTTTTGTGTTTAACTTCCATTGTAAGATTATCTCTTAAAGCATTAATTTAAGGCAATAATAACAATCTTGATGTTATGCATTTATCTACTAGAAGCTTTCATATGTTTGATATGCGAGAGGTTGGTGACGCCCGGTTTTCTAAATTTCCTCGGGGGCAAGTTTCGAGGATAACGAAAAGTATACAATGCACATGGGATATACAGTATTTAAATATTTGACGTGTTCCTTCACTGGTAATAGTTCTTTTACAGAGACAACAGACAAAGTAAGTGAAGTTACACCATGTACTGCAATGTTATTAGGAAGGTTACGGTTTATATGCAAATACGAGGTTGTGATAAAAAGTAACCTAATTTAGAACTCAAACTTCAGAATAATATAGTAGAGTGTTGTGCTATGCATATATACAAAACATCTATGCCCTTGTGCTGGAGGAACACAGCGCGCGATACCTTGGCAAGTGTTAGCGACCTTAACAAGATGGCAGCCTTTTTGGAAACATGCACGAGCGAGGGACGGGGAGCTATTTTCCGTTTTTGGGTACTATGGGCGAGAAACCAACAGATATTCATCGAAGAATGAAGAGATTATTGTGTATTACTTTAGCAGGTGGTACAAAAAGTTTAAAATTGAATTGTCCACTGTGAGTGATGCAGCTTGCATGCTGTGTTTACATCAGAAACTATCGCTGCAGCAGAACAATCGATAAGGGGGATATAAAGTTTAAGATCATCACGTTATTCTGCAGTCCCGCAAAGTCTACGCTGGTGGGCACCAATAACAACTCACCCTGAACTGAAAGAACGTCTTGTTAAATACTGCTGCGACCTCATGGAGCCGAAAGAGATGGTTTCTTAAAGCGTATAGTCCCTGGTGATGAATGCTGGGTCCACTACTTCCAGCCAAAGACCAAGTGAGTCAGCAAAGAGTGGGAGCATTCATCGTCGCCAAAAAAAAAAAGAAAAAAGAAAAAAAAAGAAAAAAAAAGAAAGAAAGAAAAGAAAAGAAAAAATAAAAGAAAAATAAAAGAAAGAAAAAGAAAGAAAAAAGAAAAGAAAAAACAACGTACAGCACAGCTGTGTCAGCCCGTAAAGTGAATCTCACACTCTTCTGTGACTCTAAAACTCCAATAATGTAAATAAATGTGCAACAGCGAGTCATATTGTGATGTGCTTGAGAACCATTTGAAACCTGCAATCAGAAATATTGAGGTTTGCTCACAACTTTAGGGTGGAGGGTCAAGCAACTGGACTTTGGCGACTATCAGTTTCCTCAAAATTTGCAGATGTTCTGTGAGGAGATGCATTGTGAAAAAGCAACAGCCTTGAAGTTTCTGTTTCAGGACCCACCTCTGCAGATATTCAAAATAACATGATCAGCAGTTCTCTTGAACATTCCTTTATCTTTTTCTTCTTGAAGATGCATTCTCTTGCGCGTCGGTCCTGGTGATGTAGTGGTAACCATACTTGTCTTCTAAACCCAAGATCGCGAGTTCAAACCCGCCCAGGATCGATGGATTTTTTCGGGCGTAAAAATCCTAATTATGGCTTCCTTCGGAAGGGAAGTAAAGTTGTGGGTCCCGTGTCGTACATTTACGGCACGAAAAAGAACCTCAAACCTGAAAGAAGAGGCCTCTGAGCAAAATTTGTCGACCGTTTCACGCCCTGAATAGAATGAGACGCTGATGACCTGAGATGTTAAAGAGCGTCCATAAATAAATCAAATAAAAAAAAATGCTCTTGCGCCCGTGTAGTGGGCGCTTTTGCAAGATGTACCTCTAACTTCGTACACACGTAAAATTTACAACCATTAAAAGCAAATTTTAAAACAATTCCCACTATTTCGAAATGTAAAGGCATGAAATTAAAGGGTTTGAAAAATGTCTTAATCTATATGTGAAAATTTCATGCAGCAGATAAAACCTTTATTTTCGCAGGTGCCCAACAGCGCGCCAATCATGTATTCTTTTATTGCCGACTGTATCACCGTTTTATTTTCCATAATATATCCCAAGGGTTTTATGTATGTGCTAAAAACGAGCAAAGAAAGAGTGCTTATTTTAAAATTGTAAATATATATATATATAGCTTGTTTTTGTTTATTTATTTTAATAGTGTTTACTGCTGAGGCATTACAGGCGGTGGACACAGATGATACATGAAATGAAATGTTAAATTGGGGATTTTTTTAAGGAAAGAAACGTTCCAGGTCAAAGATTAGGGTACCTCCCCGGCATTTGCCAATTATGAGGACTGAGAAAAATCATAAATAAAACTTAATTCATCAGTCCTGTGGAAATCCAACCCCAGACCTCCACTTGGTACTTAAACACTTTCTGGTCATTGAATAAATAGTTTTTTGTAAACTTTCAATTATTAATATCTATGAATATTAAAAATAACGAAATATTTTTAATATTATCTAGGATACAGCACATAAATTGCCTAGGTTAACAGTAACTTCACGTTCCCTTTTAAAATATAGACATATATGTTTTATATGGTATCTACAACGCATTCCAGCTATCATTAATAAACTCCGCATACAAGCTAAAGCGCACTACACACGATCATTAAATTTAATTTGTAATGAAAATGTCGTCGTTATAAAAGGGCAGGGGAGCGAGCGAATCCAATGGAGGAAACTTAGATTTAATTTGGAACATTTTCATAGAACATGATCCGGGAGTACTGTGTATGATATTGCAATAATTTGAAGTCTTCCTTATTTTATAGAACAAGCTTGAATTCTGTTAATTTTTAATGTTTACATATAGGAATGGATAATACTTTTCTACAAAGACACGATTATTGTTTTGTTTCAACATAGTTTATCCACAACACTTGATCTACCTATGTACAAGCGTACAGATGTTCTCAAGAACAGTTTCTATTGCGATCTTTAACTACCTTTCCCCCCTCCCCATTTCCTTGTTGCATCGATTGTCTCTTACTTTCTGATTCAAACTGGGGTATTGAGGATTCATTAACAGAGCGACGTACTACGAGCAATACGGTCTAAGAGTTCCTGACTCATGGTCTAACACGCAAGCTTATGACCAAAGCCTGGAAGTTAGACAAAATGCCTTTTCTATCTGGGTAGATATATTTAAGAGACGTGTAAAAATGAACACGTTTCCATACACTTAGGCTCAGTAGGACGGTAGAACAATAGGTTTTTCCTATTTGAAGTTTAAAACTTTTTTTTTGCCTATTTTGGATTTTTATGTTTTTTCCCCTATAATTGTTTACAAAATTTGAAAAGCACATAAAGAATTTCAATATATCGAAGTGAAAATTTTTTACTAAAATTAAATGGCACGTTCACCTCACAAAAATATCTATTGAGAATCTTCTTTTCAAGCAGTCAAAAACTTTCTCCTCAGCCAATTTACTTAAGCTCTTTAAATAGCAGAATCTTCATGTGAAAGGAAAGCACTGTTACTCCGGACATACGAATACCAGGTAATAGAGAGGATGAGGGAAGTACTGTAGTTTTGAATATTTCTGCTAATGCCCTTGTATGGTATGCGCAAGACAATTCAAGACAATATTGAGGTAACTTCTCAACTGCACAAGTGTAACGAACAATTGCAAACTAGAACGTTGAGAGCAGTGCAGTTATGCAATAAACCGTCCCTACAACGTGTTCAACGGAAATAAGAGAGTCACTAACCTGATTCACCTATAAACCATAAACAGAAAATGACCTCGACCAGAAACAACTGCACATCTTTTGCTCTTTCGCCAGGACTATTCAAAACTACTTTGCTTTGTCTTGATCAACATTTACCTGACGTCCTGAAAAGTGAATATTGTTATGAGTCCTTCCGAAATAGTTTGTTTTAAATATGCTCCAATCACTTCAATGGAAATAGAATGTTTTTTTTTTCCATGATGAAATATATTCTCTCTGAAATACCTTGAAAAAGCATCTTGTTGTTGCTTGTAACCAAATGAGTAAGCCTAAATACTTTACTATGTGATAAAATTAATTAGTATCTTAATTGTCTATTTTAATTAATAATGAGTGATATTACCCTCTATTTTCACTTTTAATACATGTATATTTTAATTATATAACAGCCTGTTTTTGCCTGCATGTTTTAGCCAAAATAAATGTCTTAAGTTCCTGGCTCTGTAAATGTGTTCATCTAGAAATAATTGTCATAGTAAATGACGCAGATTCCACTGTTGCTTGTCCTCAAAGAAGACCTTAGGTTAGAAATCGCAACGTCAGGTTTTGCAAACCAGTAGTAGCGAGGAGCAATGCCGGAGGAAAAAGAAATTCACGTAAGTGATCTGCAAGACTATACGTGAAGATAACCGAATGACAGTAAGCAGGGTTCAGTACATTCTGACCTTATGTGCTTTAAACTTTAAATTTACTGAATTTCGGGAGAATAACTGTTACGCATGGATGATATTCTTCTAACAGAATGCCAAAATATATAAACGTAATTAAACAACACTTTCTGTCATAAGTTACGTCATATTTTCATTGTAGTTGTAATTGTCATTACGAAATTAAATCAGTAACGCAGATATTACATTAGCTTCGCCGGGAGATATACATCTTAGACTGCCGACTGGCCATCTGAGGTGAAGCGGACTACAAAATAATGAAATGCGCTGTAATAGGATCTACACAGACTTAAATGTATAAAATGCTTCCATTGAAAAGTTTATAAATTGCCGATGAGCCCATTACTTCTCTATACTATCATATGTTTATAAATCTTATTACTAGTAATGTCACCTGTTGATGGTTCTGTGCTTATAAGCCAAGACCCTATTCGCGGTAGTTTTGCTTTTATTTTCCTTTAAAGAAGTTGTTAGCGCAAATATCCCCCATGCATTGCTAGATTCAGATTAATTTTCCATGTATTTTTCCGTTCAGCTTCCTTTTCATTTAATCCATTTGACATCAAGCCTTGCCTGCATTCATTAGTCAGTCTTAAAGCTCTTTCTTACATATCCAGCCTTCTGCTCTTTTAGATGCCACTGTACGTTGACTGTTCTACAGACAAAATTAAATGCCATTCCTTCTCTTCTTGAAAAGGCTGCCTTTTCATATACGAAATTCTTTCTTCATTTTCCTTTAGGAGCATTCTATTGTGATATTTGTACATTCCTTCTGAGCATACATGCGAATTTGTGCATTTTCAAAGTTCATCATAAAACGTAAAAGGTTTCAGAAGAGTTATTCATGATGATCTGTTTTTTATTACTGAACACATAGCGTATACTCAAGAACCTACCTGTTGATAGCTTCCCAGGCTACACATTTATATTTTCATGCATACAAAGTGGGCTATCCAGTAAAGAAGGATCATAATTTTTACAACCATAATCTCTCGCGATAAAATTAAATTTTACAATATTTTGTTAGCTTAATGCGTACTTGTACTAGTTCCATTGCTGTTACTTCCGGTTCCCGCTTGTGAGAGGTGTGCAAGTTGAGACATGTTCTGCTCCTCCTACAGAACAATGGAGGTGACAGGAAACGAACAATATGCTGCTCTGAAATTCTGCCTTCGTAAAAAAAAATCTTCGCTGTGGCTTATGGAGAGCTTTTATTTTCTATACTTCGTTCAAAATTGGTTTAAAACGTTTAAAGAGGCGAAGCAATCAATTTCAAATTAAGGTAACCCCGATGCTCCAGTTAACACCGCTGCTATCATTATGAGAGAGTAAGGTCTAATAATATTAAGAACACTTAAAAATTCTAAACTATCCATTAGGTGACACTCACATATTGTTAACTTAAAAGTTGCTTATGAGATGTGTTTGTGCACGTTGCATTCCAAGACTGTTGCATGCAGTTGAAGATTCCGAGTTTCTTTCAAAAGTAATCACTGTTGATAAAACTTGGCTACATCGTTTCGAAAATTATGGTCCTCTCATTTTCGATATTCAAGGAATGGTTTATCAGCATATCCTATCTGCAAACACAACTGTAACTGGAAAATACTACAGAGATGTCCTGAAAACCCTGCAAGGGCATATAATACGCAAAAGGCCACCTTTCCGTGCAACAAGCTGGATGCTACATCACGATAATGTACGGCCGCATATTGCAAATGTTGTTGCTGAATATCTCGCAAAAAGCAATGTAAAGTGTTTCGCCTATCCTCGCTATAGTCCAGATTTCGCCCCTTATGACTTTTTCCTTTTCTCCAAATTGAAGTAACGCCTTCGTGGGAGGCATTTCCCATCATCAGAAGCAGTGGGGAAGGCTGTGGAGGTATTTCTAAAGGATCTGTAAAAAAATTGTTTGCACCATGTCTTTGAAGATGACAGAAACAATGGTACGGATGCATTGCATCCCCAATGGGGACTACTTGAGAAATATAATCAAAATTATGAGAATGAGTGAAGAACGTTTTCCAAAAAAACATGATCATTCTTAATTTAAAAATCCTCTACCATTTGTACAGATAATAGTACTAAACATTTCAAGTCATCAAAAATCGGATCTTAAACATGTCTCAAGGCACTGGAATATTATTAAAGAAAGTTCATTGAAGCTTAAGTATAGAAGTTAAAACATAAATGTACTTTTTCCTTTTATTAAACACACATACAAGATACGCTGTAACATAACGAAAATCATTCCCAGTTACACAGAGCTGCTCAGAGGTCTCTTCTTTCAGGCTTGAGGTTATTTTTCGTGCCGTAAATGTACGACACGGGATCCCACGGCTTTGCTTCCCTTCCGAAGGAAGCCATACTTAGGATTTTTATGCCCGAAAAAAATCCATCAGTCCTGGCCGGGATGGAACCCACGATATTGAGTTTGGGAGGCAAGTATGGTTGCCACTACACCACCCGGATCGACAGGTCAGCATCGGGAAAAATGTAATTATTTTTTAGCTATTGAATTTATTTTAAGCAAATTTCGAAGGAATATAATCTATTGCAGTTGTACCCATGGAAGAAAAAAAAATAATAATAATCTATCCAAATCTGCAACGACCGTACCTTCTAGGCACCAACAACTACAAAATAATACCTAAAAATACATATCTACACACACACACACATACACACGTATGTATGTGTGTGTTCGTTCTCTCTCTTGCGTTCGCAAATTCTTTTTTCCCTTAACGAAACTCGGCATAACCATCAATTAACAAACGATTCGTCAAATTCGTTAACATAATTGAACCAGTGGGGGTGGGGGTTAACCTAAAACGAATAATCTCTCTAGTGGTCAATTTTTTTTCCTCAACGATATTGGGTAGATTTCTTTAAAATAAATTTATATAAATAGTTTTTGAAAATGATGGCAATCGAGCATTTAGCAATGGGGCTATACTTGAAAAACTAATGGGGGTTAAAGCGAAATTTTAAAATCGCTCTAGGGGCCAAAATCAATAAAATGGGACTATTAGCAATGGGGGAGGGGCTTGCTGAAAATTTAATAATCGCTCTAGTGGCATTAATATTTCATTTTTCGTAACAAAACTCCAGGTATATAACATTGAAATAAAATAAGAAAAAAGTTTCTGAAAATCTAGGAAATCGGACCATTAGAAGTGGGGGTTTGCATGTAACCCAAAATTTAAAAATTACTCTAGCGATTTGTTTCTTCACAACAAATTTCGGTATATACCATTTAAATAAAATAAGAAAAATAGGTGACAAAATTTAAGGGAATGGACCATTACGATTAGGGGTATACTTGAAAACCGAAATTAATAAAACACTCTTGCGTTTAACTTTCTCTGTTGTTTTAAAACAAAAGGACATTTTAATTCAGCATAGAAATTGTACTTATAATTATGCATATGTTTTATTTCAACAAAAGCATAGACCTAAAGATACCAAATGTAAAATATTAATATAATGTGTGTTTCAAAATTATATTTTTATGTAAGAGCGCCCTGTAAAAACATTCAGAAAACGTTTGCGTTACATGTTTTTACTACAAGAACATTTAAATTAAATTTCAACGGCAATGAAAATCTATGTAACTTTCCATTGTTTTTATTTCCTTTATACATTATAGTTATTTCTAAATAGTAATATTTTTTATTACAAAATGTTAACATCTTCTTAAATTCACAACGTAACTCGAAACTTTCTGTTATTTCTCTTTATTTTAGTGAATGTAAAGATGATTTCAAGGGTTCAGTTCATAAACACAGTTACATTTGAAAATGTTTAAAAATACTCCACATTATAGGTTTGCCTATCACTGGTCATATATTTCAATAAATTAATAGTATACCATTGATGTTTTTTTTTTTGCTTTAATTTCAATAATGATAATACTAAAAATGTGGTTTTTATTTTGTGATACTTAAAGATAGCAAGAAAGCTAATTTGTTCCCCTAATTTATGACATACATTAATTTCATAACTTATTTCATTAATTAATAAGGCCTGTTTGCATTTTATATTCATTTTAATGAAAAAGTGATTTACTTGGTGAGGAACTCGCTTAGTTTACGCAGTTTCTGCGTGATTTTGCTATACAAAATATCCATTACATACATACAATGTCAGATGACCCTGAACAGAATTTATTAACAAGGAATACTGCCAATTGTCACTATTGAATGGCTTGTGTGATTATTGCTCAAAACTATCGAATGTTTTTGTTCGACTGTTAGTTAGTGCTTGTTAACTCGCACCGCCATTCTCTAACACTATCGGGGTCACACGAGCAGTTATTTTTTTGAATTATAGACAACTCGAGAATTTCAATTTCATTATTCTGATATCTTTTAATATCAGAACATTTCTAAAGTTAGATTAGGAGTGGCACACCACACTTGGCATGTGCGGCCATTTGCAATGCGACGAGCAAGCCCACTAGATTAATCTATTGGGATTCGCTCAAGCTCAAAGCCTGCAATGTTCTAATGACTGTTCATCTTACTGGATTATGATAAACCCTTCAGTAATATTATTTATTGCATTAAGATAATTATTCCACGATAAACAGTCGCGGTAAACAGAACCTTTGTTGATATTGGTACAGATGCGGTAAAAGTCAGCCGTAAATGTACGGAAGCTTTTGTTTAAAGTGACCACTACTACGGTTTACGCATTTAAGTAAGACCATCTACGATATATCAGATCTTAATACTAAACAAATATGGCCGCCGTATAGGTTGGATGTAAGCTATAAGTACTGTGTTATAGTTTATTTAACTTCACCGTTACGTTATTCATTAATAAATGTGTGTAAGTATTAAAAACTTACGGACGATCTCTAACCTCTCAGGTCATCAGCGTCCCATTCAATTCAGGGCGTGAAACGACCGACAAATTTTGGTCAGAGGCCTCTTCTTTCAAGCTTGAGGTTCTGTATCGTGCCGTAAATGTAGGCACGGGACCCACGGCTTTACTTCTCTTCCGAAGGAAGTCATGATTAGGTTTTTTACGCCCGAAAAAATCCATCGGTCCAGGCCGGGGTTGAACCCGCGATCTTGGGTTTAGGAGGCAAGTATGGTTACCAATACCCCATCAGGACCGACTACAAAACAGAGATAATATTTTACATTTTTGAACAGCGTGTTTATTAAAATTTATGGTTACATAATTTATTGTTACATAATTTAGAAAAATTATTGCAGGCTGTTTGGCTGAATACGTAAAACGGAATTAATGAAAAGAAGGGCCTGCAATTTTATTGGTTACAAAGTACAGTTGGGAATTAGTAGATGAAGATGTGAAAGCAGAATTCCGCACTTTGTTTAGTGTTACCGTATGATTTTCTTCATTAATCTGTATGATGCTCAGGAATTATAGTGGGGTATAAAGCTGGCTACAGTGACCACAAGGCAAATGCACTTGTCTTCACTTCGCGGTGAAAAGTACTTTGATAAAACTGTCAAAATAAAAGTGCTTTTCACTGTGATATCGGGCTTTGATTGGTCAAAATTAAAATTTTTGTTTCATTTCATT
Organism: Metallyticus violacea; assembly: GCA_030762175.1. Taxonomy (NCBI): domain Eukaryota; kingdom Metazoa; phylum Arthropoda; class Insecta; order Mantodea; family Metallyticidae; genus Metallyticus; species Metallyticus violacea. The sequence continues at coordinate 78,703,341 of CM060841.1, forward strand.
GGTTGATTTTATTATGACGTCACATAAGTAAAATTAGTAATGTTAATCCTACACCAGAAGTCGCAGTTAACACATTTGTGGGCCGTTTCATGCCCTGAATTGAATGGGATTCTAATGACCTGAGATGCTAAAGAGCGTCCATAAATAAACCAAAAAATCAATCAAGTGCTTTTATAAGACAATAGCACTAGATCTATTTGATTTAGTGCAAGATATATATTTCATAATATTAAAAAAGATATACAACAATAAAATAAATAAAATAGAATAGAATAAAAGCACAACAAGAGTTTTATAAATATTAGCAATACAGAATAAAATAGAAAGAAACCCCATTATGAATGACACAACTGGGTTTATCAATATGATTCCTTAAATCTCTTCCCCGGTTATCACCTATTCAGACCTGACCCGTCTCACTTTCATCAGAAATTTACCTAATCTCTCCTCTCCTTCCTTGTCTACCAGCAAAGCCTAGCATTTTCTGTTGGATCCCGCAAAAGAGTGTGGTACTTTTCCCTCCATTCTTCGTACCTTTACATTCTTCTAGAATATGTATCCACGATTCCTCCTCCTCACAGAATGTTAGGGCGTGGTATTTCTGAATTAAAGGGACGCGTACCATATTTAAAATGACGTTTAAATGCTTAAAAGTTAACATTTTCTTAAACTATAAACTTTATAAATAACGTTATTGTAATAAATCAGTAATGTAATCATAGTACATAGTGCCACAATTTTTTCTCACCCCTTTTTCATCCGTCCTATAAGTGCACGGTTAACTGATTTATGCCACACTCTGTATTGCAGGTTACGGCTATGATTTTGTTACAGCTCGGCGTATATCTTTTATAAACATATTAAAATTTATGCCGCTGTTGACAAAGCTATACTTTTGCGTTTTTTTTAACTTGGCTATTGTTTTCCGGTAAAAATTAATTCTTTGTGCCTTTAACTGATAACTCTTTGAGGCTGCTTTCAGTGAAAACACTTTTTAACCCCTCTCCTCACCAATTTCATTATTAAAACGTTTTTTCTCTTTATTTTTCTCTAGAAGCACTATTCGTTTCGAAAATAACGTATATAATATAATGGTTCATCTTTATTGATATCCGTTGTTAACGACCAGTTGAATACCTCATTGTTCTTTGTTATGGAGTAAGAAAATACAGTATACTTCAGGGCGCATAATCGGATGGTAATAAAAAGAAGGAAAATGTTGTAAAAAGTGGATCCATGAAGGTTATAAATATTCAATGGAGAAATGAGAACCCCTTTCTCGGTACTTAACCTTATTATATTTTCTTTTAGATGAGTTTTTCTTACGTTAATAAAGAAATAATGATTTTAGCTGATGCTTGTGAAAACGGATAGCATATAAAATATCAGGAATTCACAGAAAATTAAAAAATGGCAGCTGCAATGAAGTAAACCCTATTAATCCTAAATAACATAAGAGGTATATGGCAAAAGCTTAGTTTAAAATATTCTATTTCTATTTCTATTTACATTTTTAGCGAATTTCCAAAGAGTGTTAACTAATGCGGTTGTACCCATGAAACGGTTTTTGAACAATTTCTTAAATCTCCACAGTTTCCAAGATCTTTCTAATGGATACCGAAAATGACTATATATATACCCATACATATGCCCATTAATGCTGTAAGGTTCGCAGTTTTTGTTTTTTCTCAACTAAACTGGACATATAACCATAGATTCTTCGATTTCGTGAATGAGCACAATTGGACAAGTGGGGATGAGGGTTAATCTAAAGCGAAAATGTTTATAAAAGAGAAAAAATCTTTCTTGCGGTCCAAATTTTTGTCTGAAAATCAGGGCAATCGGGCCACTAGGAGTGGGGGATATGCCTGAAAACCGAGTGGGGGTTAAAGGAAAATTTAAAATTCGCTCTAGCTCCCCTAATTTTAAATTTTAAAGCAAACGCCGATATTCCATTTCAATAAAATAATAAAAATAGTTTCTGAAAATCAGCGAATTCTGCTTATTAAGAAAAGGGATTTACCTGAAACCCAACATTTAAAAATCACTCTTGTGCCATTAATATTTTTTTCCCATCGAAACTCCACATATATCATTAAAAGAAAAGAAGAAAAAAAATAGTCCCAGAAAATCAGGGAAATCAGGTCAAAATTTAAAAATATCTCTAACGGCACCGATATTTGTTCCTTCTTAACAAAATTCGGTATATACCATTTAAATGCAATAAAGGAAATATTTTCTGAAAATTACAGAAATTAGACCTTTAGGAGTAGAGATATACTTGAAAACCGAAATTTAAAAAGCGGTCTTGCCCTTAATTTTTCCATATTATTCTAAAACAAAAGGACAACATTGACGTGAAGATAGCAAATATGAAATATTAATCTATTTTATATACGATACAGCGGTAGAGCAATTCATAAAGAAAATGCGCTGAGAATCATATTGCAGGCAAGAAATTAGAAAAAAGGTAGATGAAATACAGAATTTCCTATGCATATGCGGGCAATGTACTGCCGCTGAGGGGCATCATTTTCAACATCTCTTATAACACAGTGATTTTTTTATCTGCTTTAAATACAGTATCATTTTATGCTTTCAGTAAAATATATCTTTATACAAGGGCACTTTATCTCCCTTTGTTCAGTTGCGGCAGCTACAATTTTCTTGTAAGCACCTGCGCTAAGCATGTTCGAAACTCAAAAACCTCATTGTTTCTTTGAAATTTAACCATTAATTGAAGCCCTTTGTTCTTATTTAGCCATAAAGATATGTTTTAAGCTTTATTTGCTTTTGAACCATTAACTTTGTTAAGTTTATATCCACTTAATGTTGCATCACTGCACACTGTTTTGCAACTATACTTATTTTACATAAACTTACAGAAAATAATCTTGGCATCAGTTCTGAACATATTTCAGTTCGCTTACGAGCACTGTTATTCCCTATTGAGTTTATGGTTAGAATACTTCGACTATAAGCACCATTATATCTTAATTCATTGCTTGTAACTGAAGTGGATTAAGTTGTGAGGTGAATGACCTAATCCGGCAAATCTCACAATACAACTCAGCATTTCTCCATGTTCATAGCTGCGTCTTTCATCACAGCCTCATTTCAAAGTAGTCTAAAATGTGATTCAATTACATAAAAGGTGAGAACATTAATTTATTAGCACGTTATATGTTAACGTTTACAATAGTATTTCTTATTAAAACTTTAATTCAACAAAACTAAACACTATTTATTTTAAGTTGTATATAACTCGGTGATTTGAAACTAAAGATCCCAACTTGAACTTTTTAGTTTTGATATTGTGAACGAAAGAGAAAATAAAAAATAAATTCGAGGCCTACTTATGACCAGAGCCCAGAAATTAGGAAACATTCCTTTTCTGTCTAGGCGCATATATTCCAAAATTCGTACATTTGGGGTCGAAATAGCCAGTTTTCACTTTGCTCTCTTTACTTCTTACCTATTTTAAGGTTTAAAACACTTCTTTTTTTCCCTGTTTTGGATCGTTATAGATTTTTTCGATCCCGACCAGACCGATGGATTTTTAGGGCGTAAAAATCCTAAGTATGGCTTCCTTAGGAAGGGAAGTAAAGCTCTGAGTCCCATGTAATAGATTTACGGCATGAAAAAACCTCAAGCCTGAAAAAAGAGGTATCGAATCGAAAATTGTCTGCCATTTCGCACACTGAATTGAATGCGACGCTGATGACAGATGTTAAAGAGCGTTCGTAAACAAACAAAACCTCACAAAAATATTTATTGAGAATCTTGTTATACATTTATTTCTTTTCAAGCAGTCAAAAACTTTCTCCTCAACCCAATCACTTAAACACTTTAAATAGTAGAACCTTCATTAATGAAAGAAACGCACAGTCACCTCGGGCATACGAATACCAGGAAATAGATAGGATGCGGGAAGTACGGTAGTTTTGAATAGCCTTGGCGAATGACTTTGATCTATCTGCGCAAGACAATTCTAGAAAATTTGTGGTGGGAGTAACTTCCTAGCTGCATAAATGTAACAAACAATTGCAAGCGAGAAAGATGAGAGCGGTACAGCTGTGCAATACCGCTAGAGATACTAACCTGATCCACTTTAAACGAATGAACAGAAAATGAACTTAACCAGGAACCACTGCGCATATTTTTCTCATTCGCCAGGACTATTCAAAACTCTTTACTTTGTGTTGATCAACATTTCCATGATGTCCTGAAAGGTGAATGTTCTATTGTAACTGGTATGAATCCTTCCGAAATAGCTTGTTTTAAATATGCTCCAATCCTTCAGTGAAAGTAGAACGTTATTTTCCCGTGGTGGAAAAGTTCTCTCTGACAAGCGGCTGACAATGACAGTTGATACCTTGAAAAAACATATCGTTGTTGCTTGTAAGCAAGAAAAGTTAGGAACTTTAATTGTGTGATAAAGAAAGTATTTAGTATCTTAAATACCTGTTTTCATTAATAATGAGTGATTTGCTCTCTATTTTCATTTTCAACATATGTCTATTTTAATTATATTACTACCTATTTTCAGTATTTTAAGTACTTTTTTGTCTGTCTATTTTAATCAAAATAAATGCCTAAGATGTCGGGCTCTGCTTATGACACAAGATGAAATTATAAACTGGGAAAGGATATTTGGGGAAGAATGATTCCAAACACAAATACCTGCATTAGCCAATAACGAGAATGAGGAAAAATCTCAGTCAGGGAGGAACGTACTGGTTGGATTTGAATGGTAGATCTCCCTTTAACGAGTTCGTGCCTTAGCGACCTCGGTCATGTGTGTCAGTAGCACGGCACGCAAGTGTTGTGCATCAGTACGGTTAATAGTTAAGGATTTAAGGCACCATTTAGTACTAGTAATACTATAGGAATTAAAAAAAAAATCACTAAGTTCACAGATTCTTTCAAGATTATTGCGTTTATTTTATACGGGCATAAGTCCACATTCTCGGTCACATATTACTTTTGCATACATACATTGCCCGTGCTGTGTTTAACTTGAGTTTTTTCTACCGACATGCATTAAACGTTATGTGCTGTAGTTTTCAACGTGAACCTCCTGACTTGCATCCCTACAGCTTGTTCCGAGGTCACACAATCTTACGCCTTGTGATTTGTTTTCCTTTGGGGGTATGTCGAGAATCCCTATACATGCCACCATTATTTCAAATATTCATGAGCTCGGAAATCCCATTGTGACAGCTGTGGACTCGGTGAATGCGGATATGCTGCAGCGAATATGGGACAAACTCGAATACTGCTAGAAGTGACTCTCCACCCGGGGTATGCCACATAGAGCGCTTGTCCTGTAACAGCGAATCTTAGAAGTTATTGCAAAATGTTTAAACATCTGTTCGATATATCCAAAAGTATGTGGTTAGCAGGTGCAGAATTATTAAGGGAGAAGTGTCATGTATGACCAGGCTGTTCAAGTGTTAATTTTTATTGATGAATTTAATTATTTCCTAGCTTGACTGTGTGTGACGTAACAGATAATACTGTAGAAGGCCCAGCCTTGCTCAAGCGTAGTTATGATTTTTCATATCAGTCAGAGAGAGAGGCGAAGGGAGACTTTCATGAAGTTTTCGTAACTGTGTAGGCTAGCCTTAGTCTCAGCCAAGTTTATTATGTCTGTCCTGTTCTAGAATTTTATACAACGTGGCATGATATAATTATATTAACGCAATTTACATTTAATTCTTAAACTCTCATATTGTATTTTAGTTTAGGTGAGATTATGGACCAGTTGATAAGTTGGTAACGCTTAATTTATGAACTGTTTTCCGGCTATTTATACGTAATTGCTACTGCAGCGGAGCGGCGCGGTATCACACCAGAAATGTGGGAAAAGGGACGGTAAAACGTTTAGTAAAACGTCAAGAATTCATTTCAACAGTGATAGACGTATTTGTACAGAAAAGGGATCGGAGGATTGAGCATATATACAAGCAGATTTAAGAATGAGTTACAAAATATGATCTTTTATAATATTGCCTGTAAATTTTATAATAAAATTACATAGTTCTTTTGTAGTATAGGGTTTACATCAATTTTATGTTTCATGTCTCAGACTATCTTTACAAAAAGTAACTATAAATCGGTCCTGGCGGTCTAGTGCTACCCTCGTAAACGCAAGATATGTGTTCAATCTCGATTAATGTCGATGAATTTTTTCGGTCGTAAAAATCTTAAATAAGATTTCCCTCGGAAGGGAAGTAAAGTCAAGCATCGCGTCGTAGATTTATGGCATGTAAAAGAACCTCAACCATGAAAGAAGAGATCTCTGAGCAGAATTTATCGGCCGTTTCACTCCCTGAATTGATTGGGACGCTGATGACCTGAGGCGTTAAAGAGTTTCCCTAAATAAATAAAGCAACTGGAAATTATAGATCTTTGAATTCATTGCAAACATTCTGAAAGTTCCTACATAATTATTTATCCAAGGAACTGTGAGAAAGTTCCGATTTTTGCAAGAAGCATTCGTATGAATTTGAATGTTTCAAAATGTAGTCAGCTTCGTCTAATGATTCTCGATGAGGATCTTGGACCTTTCTTCGCTTCTTATCCCCAACACTTTTCGTTTGCTCAAATTTATTATTTAGACCATGGCTTATTTTACGATTTGAAACTTTAGCACCTGAGAACCTTTGTTCATATCGCGTTCAAATGTAACGAGGCTACTTTATTAGTATAATTAGTAAGATATTATATAAAATAAACATAAAACAGAAATAAACATAAAATAGAAAAAGTGTGTTTGCTAAGCACTCGACAAACATTGCTCTGTTCACCGTGGGATCAAATGCCGCGCCAGTGTCCCAATAGAATGTGATTTTGAGCAATAATTCAGCTATTAATATATGGTTCATGATTTCGAGGTATTTAAAGAACTGAGAAGCTTTTCATAATTTAAAATTTAGAAAAATTTTTATTAGTGTTTAACGCCCGTTTTTACCACTGAGGCACCGCAGGCGGTGTACACTAATGATACATGAAATGAAATGATATATTGGGAAAGGATTTTTTTAAGGAAGGAAACATTCCAGGCCTAAGTTTAGGGTACCCCCCCGACATTTGCCATTTATGAGGACTGAGGAAAACTTGGAAAAAAATCTCAGTCAGGGAGGACGGTCCTGGCGGGATTTGAACCCCCAGACCTCCTGCTCACAGGTCCGCGCCTTAACGATCTCGGCCACCCTTGGCGGTAAATTTAGAGAATGCTAGGCAAAGAAAATTGTTATGCAGCAGTTTATATGAACATTGCTTTATATAAATATAAATATATAGCTTGTAACAAGACAGTAACTCTTCAAGCAAGTGTTTCCCCCCCCCCTTATTTATATGATAAAGAAATTAAAAAAAAATTGCGGCAGCTAACGCTTAAAATTTATAGTTTATGTGTTAAAGCTGAATATGCAACAAAAACATTTATATTTATGTTGAGTGACTGCTTTTCTTCTAACTGAAAGTGAAAACTTAGACAAGGCAATATGTAATTCCATTTTAAGCCTACCTCATTGCTTTTTCACTTCCATATGATGGGTTTAAAGTAAATGATAGATTTAATTAAATATTGTATAAATATGTAAATTGACTCGCCAAGATCCACAATATTCATCACATGCGTGAGCTACAATGCACTGCCTACATTCGGGCTGTCCAACGTTCGTTTGTATTCGGGCACATTAGCATGATAACAAGGGGTACGAGGGCGCCAGGTTACGATTCAACTTCTTCGACTCTACTGCTACTGACACCTCGATGACTATTATGATTATGATCATGATTATTATTAATATTAATAATTACAAATGATGATTATAATGATAATAAATCTAAATATTGATACTAACCCTAGAATTAAAATTACACTATATCTCAGATACTTATAAAGCTATCAATATGACATTTTTATGAGATATTAAGGTTACTTAACTAAATTTTAATTCTCTAATAAACATAAAAAGTTTTTTAAACAAAAGTAAATATTATTTCCCGATAACTTAAATTTTGACATAAATGTGAATTTTTCTCAGGATTGACTGAACCAATCTTGTTGAAAATTTGCATACACATAATGTATGCAAATGTAAAGTGTGGTAACTAGAAGTATTGAAATATAACTATAAAAATCAATACCAATAAGAAATATTTTTTTTTAAATTTGAAAATTAACTTTTTTCAGTCAACTAACATAGATATATTGTTCTAGTTCCCAGAATGCAGTTTAAGCAAAAAAAAAAAAAAATCTGATTCTACGAATAGTTCATAAGAAAAATGCATTAATATGTCACAGTATTTTCAGTTTTTAACAAGATTTTACTTTGATTTAAAAACTTTTTATGAGCATTAAAGTATTAAAATAGAGCATCGTAGTTAAGTTTTCTTAATATCTCATAAAATTTCGTATTGATAGCTTTAAAAATTTCTGATGATACATGAGATGAAATGATAAACTGGGAAGAGTTTTTTTTACCCTCTTTTTAAAGAAGGAAGCGTTACAGGCCTAAGTTAAGCGTACCCCCCGGGCATTTTCCAGTAATGAGGACTGAGTAAAACCTTGAAAAAAACCTCATTCAGGAAGGACGGTCCTGGTGGGATTCGAACCCCAGACCTCCACGAGTCTACGCCTTAACGATCTCGGTCACTAGTGGCGGTTTTAAAAGAAACAACTAAAATATTTTAATGCATATTTTCATTGTTTTATTTCATAGTTCTCCCTTTTCAAATTTTATTTTGGGCGTCAAAACTGATTTGTACATCTAAAAGACCTTATGATTACCCGTTTATCTAAGTATCAAAGGACGAAAATATGGTTAAAAAGATTCGCGCAGTGGTATATGCTCATTTAAATTTTTCGGCCATTTCTTTACTACGAAGGGATAAAAAAACGTCTTGCTATATTGCACGTCCTTGGGCTACTCACCATGCCCCTATTCTTAGTGCATCAATCACCTCACACGCGGCTGATTTTTCAAGCCATTATCTTCGTGCAGAAGACGGATCGTGTTCGCCTTCCACTCCTTGCGTTTCATCTTCATTACCTCGCAGGGTCGCACGTTCTGAAGGATCTCTCCCTCAGGATATGTTCGCAGGTTTTGAGGTCCCCGCTCTTAAAATGGACGTCGTCGATCTATTATGTTCTGTCGCCTACAAACGTGTCCCGTATGCCTCACGGAAATTATTAAAACATGTGTGAAAACGCCAAGGTATTAAATGTTCAAGAGATATTACTCTCGTGAGACTAAAGTTGTTACGTGTTGTATTTACCTTGCGGTCACATTAAATATGAAAGTGATGTTCATGTTTTTCTGTCTAAATGACACCGTTAATGTTTCCTTCCGTTAGAGTGTCGGGTCTAGTTTCCTTTGAAATTGATTGCCTGTCTTCTTTAAACATATTTAGCTATCTTCCAGGTAGATCTAGATAATGAAATAAAGAAATACAGACAGCAGTAAAATAAAAATCCGAATTCCTCACCTAGTAGAGTAGCTTTAAAAAAAAGCAACATAAAAACCAAATTATAGCCTTATTAATTAATGAAATGAGATGTTATGACATTACTGACTGATATTAGGGGAACAAAATTAGAATTCTTGCAACCTACAAGTGTCACAAAGGAGAAACCACATTTATAGAAGTATTATTGTTATTATTGAGATTAAATTACAAAATTAAAAAATACTATTAATTAAATTAAATATGTAACAACTGATAGACAGAGCTATACTGTGTGGATATTTTTAAACATTTTTAAATGTAACCATATTTATGAATTGAGCTCTTAATATCATCTTTACAGTCACTAAAATAGAGAAAAATAACAGAAAGTTTCCAGTTTATTCTACATTTAAGATGTTCATATGTTTCAATAAAACAAAAACATGTTACTATTTGAAAACAATTGCAATGAATTAAGCAAATACATACAATCAACAATAAACAATCGAAAGTTTCATCGATTTTCATTGGCTTTGAAATTGAATTTAAATGTTATTGTAGTTGAAACGTTTTCCAAAGATAATTTTACTTTTGCTATATTCACGTACTTTTATTTTAAAACAATATAGAGATAATTAAATGCAAGAGCGCTTTTAGAAGTTTGGTTTTCAAGCAAACTCCTAAAAGTCCAATTTCTCTAATTTTTAGTAACTATTGTTGTTATTTTATTTAAATGTTATATACCGAATTTTGATGTGAAGAAATAAATATCTTTTGGCACTAGAGCGATTTTTAAATTCAGGTAAACTCTCATTCCTAACAACCCGAATTTCCTGATTTTCCCTGAAGTTCATATTTTTCTTGTTCTTTAAATGGTACATACCAAATTTCGTTGCGAAAAACCAAATATTCATGGCGCTAAAATAATTGTTATATTTCGGATTTCAGGTAAACCTGCACTCCTAATAATCTGATTTCACTGATTTTCAGAAACTACTTTTATTTTTTGATTTTTTTTAATGATTTATTTATGGACGCTCTTTAACATCTCAGGTCATTAGCGTCTCATTCAACTCAGGGCGTGAAACGGCCGACAAATTTTGCTCAGAGGCCTCTTCTTTCAGGCTTGAGGTTCTTTTTCGTGCCATAAATGTACGACACGGGACCCAGGGCTTTACTTCCCTTCCGAAGGGAGCCATATCTAGGATTTTTACGACCAGAAAAAAATCCATCGATCCTTGCCGGCTTCGAACCCGCGTTTTGGGTGTAGGAGGCAAGTAACCTCTACACCACCAGGACCGACAACTATTTTTAATATTTTATTTCAATGGCATATACGGATTTTCATTCAAAAAAATTGAAATTGCTGCCTATAGACATATTTTTAAAATTCGTTTTGACCCCGACTCATTTTTCAGGTATACTCTCACTCCTAATTGCCCGATTTCCCTGAATTTTAAAAAATTAGTTTTATAAATATGTTTTAAAGAAATATACCGAGTTTCGTTGAGAAAAATAAAAAATTGCGAAAGTTAAAGTTACTTTTTATTTCTTTTAAACATGTTCCCTTTAGGTTAACCCCCACCCCAATGGTCCAATTTTGGTGATTAACGAACTCAAAAAAATCGTTTGTTAATTGAATCTTTTTTTTTTTATATAAACCAGTCAAACACCAAGTTTGCCAATTTCGGAAAACAAAAAATAGCTGTATAGCATCATACTAAATGTTGTGGTAGTGGTTTCATTTTACTGAAAGTAATACAGGCATTTCAATACTTTTTATCTAAGGATATTTATTTTGTACTTTTTAACTTTGCTACAAAATAAACTTAATATTTTGCACTTAACTGGTTTCTGCATCAGGCGAATGGTGCAAATGTATTTTTAAGGCTTAATTCTGTAATTTTTCAGGATTTGTCGTGGAAAAGGAAAATGTTAGTAATTAGGTTTAGACTACATGGCTAATACAGAAAGGATGAAATCAGCAATGCCTAGTCATCATGACAGGCGCTAATCAATCCTCATAAACAAACTCTACAGCACATTCTGCCTGTGTAGTAGCTCATTGTAAAATTCTGTCTTAAAAGTGTTCATATCCCACCACATTTTAGGGCATTAAAACTTTGGTACCTTCTTTATATTGATGGCAACTTAAAACGATAAGGAAGAAATTTGGCGCTCAGATCGAAACATAAATGAATAGCGTCCAAATACGTTTAGGTTGAATATATTTTAGATTTTTAAAAAAAAAAAAAATTGAATGAAAGAATATTGTTACATGTAAGCCTAAGTAATAGTTTGGTAAATAAGCATAATGAATTATACTTTAAACTTTACTTTCCCTGAAGGGAAAGTGATTGTCTGAAATTCAACAGTTTATTTGTATTACATACCATCAATGTTTGATAAAAATAAAGTGATTTGGTCAAGAAATGTTGAACTTTGGTTTTCTTCAATATGGGGAAAAGGAAATAGTCAGAGGGAGCTAAATATGAACTTTAAAGGGGATGAGGTACACACTTCACATTGATTTTTGTGAGATATTCGGGAACATTTGCGATGTAAGACCTTTTATTATCGTAGTGCAGCATCAATTTTGAGAGAAGTCTTCACGCCCTCCAGCCTTCAAAATATCTCTGTTACTTTCGCAAATAAAGCTTTTGAATCTAGCAAGGCATTACAGTCGTGTCAAAGTGAAAAAGATTAAGTGACCCGCATAAGCTATAGACGCATCTCGGGCCGACCTTTTTCTGCGCCTTATCGTTTTCCTTCTCTCTACAGTGTGGAATCTTTTGTCCCTGAACGTAGAGGCTGCCTGTCTAATCTATCGATAAGAACCATTTATTCTGAACTTATGATCGTCTTATTAAAAACGTGAAGTGTCTACAGCAAAAAAAAAAAAAAAAAAAAAAAAAAAAAAAGTGATAAATTATCCTTAACGGGGCATTCTCTCCGAGCCTGGCCCTTGACTTTTCATCTTCGAGGTTATAAAAGGACACTTTTTTCCTTCTCAAAGGAGTAATATCTAGTTCATACTTAATTAAGAGCATTTCTGCAATGGGATACAGTGATTAACTTCTATTTTACCCCTTATTCACTTTATTTCTTCAGATTCTGTTACCACAATCAGAAGTAGAGGCAGGAAGTTATTGCATTTATTTTGGTTTAAATAGGCAGACAAAAGGCCACTTAAATATTGAAAATAGATCGTAATGTACTTAAAATAGGCATTTATTAAAAGTGAAAACCGAGAATATCACTCATTAATAATCAAAATACTGTTTGTGATATTTATAATTACTTTATCAATAATTTATTTTCTTTGTTACAAACAACAACAACATGCTTTATCAAGGTATCAATTATCATAGTCAGCCGCTTATCAGAGAGAACTTTTTTCATCATGGAAAAAAGAACGCTCTGAAGTGATTTGAGCATATTTAAAACAAACTATTTCGGAAGGACTCATACCAGTTACAACAGAACATTCACCTTTCAGGACACCATAGAAATGTTGATTAAGACCAAGTAAAGTAGTTTTGAATAGTCCTGGCGAATGAATAAAAGACGCGCAGTGGTTTCTGGTTGAGTTCATTTTCTGTTTATTCGTTTATAGGGGAATTAGGGGCATCTCTCTTACTTCCGCTCTGAACACATTATAGGGGCGGTTTATTGCACAGCTGCACCGCTCTTGTTGTTGTTCTTGCTTGCAATTGTTTGTTACATTTAAGCAGCAGCTGAGAAGTACCCCCACACATTTTCTAGAATTGCCTCGAGCAGATCAGGTCATTCGCCAGAACTACTCAAAACTACAGCACCGCCCTCATTTGTTCTATTTGCTGGTATTCGTATGCCTGAGGTAACCGTATGTTCCTTTTACTAATAAAAGTTCTGCTATTGTAAGGGCTTAAGTGAATGGGTTAAGGAGGAAGTTTTTGACTGCTTAAAAAGAAATAAATATATAACAAGATTCTCAATAGATATTTGTGTGAGGTGAACATGCCATTTAATTTTATAACTTTTTTCACTTCTTTATATTGAAATTGTTTATGGCATTTTTAAAATGAGCAAATAATCGAGAAAAAATATATACCGATTCAAAATAGGCAAAAAAATGGTTTTAAACCTTAAAATTGGTAAGAAATAAAAAGAGGCAAATAAAAACTGGCCTTTTTCACGCCAAATATACGGAAATGTGTTAATTTTATCTGACTCTTAAATATATCCACCTAAATAGAAAAAGCATTTTGCCTAACTTCCTGGCACTGCTTTGTAGGTCTTTAGTAAGGATATTATCGGATTTTTATCGAAAGGTTCTTTCATCTTATATGTTGTTTTCTTTCGTAGTTAATTTGTATACTGCTGTTCTTGCAGTTTTTTTTTTTTTTTTTTTTTTTTTTTTTTTTTTTTTTTTTTTTTTTTTTTGCTATTGCCGCAGAAAGATTCTGTTCCGTTGATCTTTTAGCCAGCTTATCTGTTGTTTCATTTCATTCCGTGCCCTAATTTCCAAGCACCCAACAAAATAATAATGTATTCTTTGTGGAAATATTAGTTACTTAATGACATTTTAATGCGCTAAGTGTAACTTTACTGTCTGTAAAGATAAGTACACATTAATTAACATAATTTCTCTTCTCATAGAAATTAAGACAGTTCAGAAGTGCGATTACTTCTGCCTGGACAACTTTAACAAAGTTTGCGAAACTTATGGAAATCTTTGTTTTTGGAGATAATCCTAACTCAGGCTCCTGAAGAGTTTCCTACTCTTGAGCCAATGTGAAGAAGACAAAATGACTCTTTAAGTAGAGCAGGTGAATTTTTTCTTCTCCAGTCATATCGTTCTCAAATTCTGATTTTGAATATCTGGTCTTTATAATGTCTATTCTTTTCGTTAACTCAGTGATGCTAAGCACGATTTTACGAAGCCTTTCAGCTTAATATACTACAGCCTTATGCATCTTGAGATAATCGTACATCGAAATCCAAATTTCCTATCATAAAGAGGGGTCAGTAAATGGAGAGAAAATTTTCATGATAAATGGACAGCAAACTTCATCATCTCTTTTGAATAGGATCAAATGAACCAGTATCAGTACAGCCCTGATAAATCTTATCATCCATGGATTTGCGATAAGCTGACTCTGCCTTGGGCCTGTTCAGGTGTCAATTCATGAAACACAGATCTATAGCTTCTGTATAATTTTTAAGTATCTTGGTGTCGCGATATATATATATATATATATATATATATATATATATATATATATATCTTTTGATGCACCAAGTTCCTCTGACAGCCAACCAGTACTTTTTTGTGGATTTTCTTCCAAAGCTCTATGTGCATTCTCAAATTCTAACCCTAGGTCTTCTAGGACGTAGTAAATCTTCAGTGTTGATCTGCATCATTGAAACGCTGTGTTACACGTTCAGTAAGGACATCTTCCTCCCCCACTTCACACATTCTTCGAGCCGTTGCAGCAGCTTTATAACCTGGTTTCCAGTAATGCTTTAGAGGAACTCTGATCTCAAACTTTTATGATTTGTATTAATAACTAATTACTTACACATGTTCACAATAATAACATGGCGTCCTGTAAATAACACACTCAAACAAAAGAAAAGCATTAACATATTACAATATGCCAAACTTAAAAGCCGACATTTGTAATTTTTCTCAACATAATTTTTTTTCTCCCTACAACTGGCCTATTTTTTATTATTCCCAAATTCAAATAACAAATACAATAGTCCAGGTTGCCAGGCACCAATAGAAAACAAAACATATGATGACTGTTGGATCCCCTTTAAAATTGAAATATCATAAGGTAGGAGTGCCATTAACATTTCAACGTGGAGATAGCTGAAGGAGAGAAAACGAGACCTAAAATTTATTAGCAACATTTTTAACTTCCCACTCATTATCTAAGTTGAAGTGTTTTGTTTATATTAAATTAGTAGCCATTCAGAAAGTTACGAAATGAATAATTATATCTTTTTGTGTAATGTTTACGTGTTGAAAATATGCAACTATTGCATTAAAGAGACACGGGTTTAAAGTAGAACATGTGAAACACTCCAGTATATGTTTGGAGAACCACCAAGCATTTTTACAACTCAGGTATGTAATGGCGTCTTGAAAACGAATCGCTCGTTTTTGTCTAGCAGGTGGACTACTTATAAGAGGGTTACCTTTTAAATTGTTAAAAAAAAACTAAAAAAGAAACAAACAAATTAGATTATTGCTTTTAAAAATATTCGTCTTTAAGATTTATACACTTTTGTATGCGTTCAAACAAATTCTTGGAACCTTCTCAAGTTGGTATCTCAAAAACATGGTTTTCAAAGGCTTCTACAGCTTCTTGAGGCGATGAAAATTACTGTCCACACATTTCTTGTTTGTCATTCGGTAAGAAAATGAAAATGTGAGGTGATAAAGCAGGTGAAGCAATGAAACATTAGTTCGATGTTTTTAATTGTTTGACGTGCTGTGTGAGGGCTGGCTTTGTCATGATGAAGAATGATGCGACTTTTTTCTGTTTTTTTTCCTGATTTCGTCTATGACTTTGTATACCATTCAGCATTACCAACTATTCTTCGATACTCTAAAGGAATGGTTGCGACATGCCCAGTACAACCGAAGAAACAAGCGATCACTTTCTTGGAAGTGCTTCGTGAACAAACAACTTTTGTGGGATTCGGTTCATCTTGGGTGGATTGTTGCTTAGTTTCCGGTTCATTTGAATATATCCAAGTTTGGTCACCTGTTACGATGTTGTATAGGACTTTGCAGTTCCTTGATTGGATTTTTGAGCATTTCATTACAACAATTAACACGAGGGCTTTTGTAGCTTCAGTCAAGTTATGCGAAATCCGTAAGGAACAGATTTTTTTCACATCTAAATGTTTATGGAAAGTCGAATGTACTGCAGTCTTCGATATACTTAAGGATGTCTCTATCTCATTGTAAGTCACTGTTTATTTTCTTTAACCATGTTGCGTGTTTTTTGTAATAACAATCTATTTTGGTCGACCTTCACGAAATTCCTCACGACCACGACGAAATTCTGCAAACCAATTGTACACAGTCTTTTTAATGGTGTTTCATTACGAAAAGTTGAACGAAGCGTTTCTATGCATTGCTGTTGAGTTAGGTCTTTACTAAACTCGTAAAAAAGCACCCAATTTTACGTGAGATTTCATTTTTTTCGTAAAATTACTTTGTCCAAACGCTCTCTGTGAACAAACTCTCGGGCAATTTCTAAGCTCCAACTGTTTTCACAATAACAAATGTCAATTGTTTGAAAAATAGTAATGGCACATCTGAAAAGCGCCCAAGTGGTCGTTTGTAACCCTCGTATGCAATAATATTTGTAAAAGTCATTTATGAAAAAATATTGATCCAAAATTTGGGAAACATAATCTAAAAATGTTATCTAAAATCAGAGAAATGCCTTTAAATTTAAAAAAAAAAAGTAATAGAAAAAATGACCTAAAATTAAGAATTCAAAGATACGATCAAAATGACCTAAAACTCTAGAGTATATATAAATAAGCAAACAATGTCTCTGACAGAAAAATATGGAGGGGTGGGGTGAAAGATGACATTTCATCAAAATCCAGGCTCTGATGTTCTTAATTGGTATACTTTTACTGAAAGCATGCTGGAGAGTGCGACATATTGTTGATAGAAGTCACGTTCGAAGAATTTACAGTAATTGTCTCTGGACGGAAACAGCTGACGGTGCTCGTTATACACACCTACTGTCCAGATACATGTGACGTCAGCTGCATATCATAAACTCAGGACAACATATTACACTTACACGTATAAGAGATTTTGTAATATGAAGAAAGATATTTTGTGCAACTATCGCTATCCTCTCCTTCGTCCACACCTTATATGTATGTCAAATGACGAGTTCAGTTAAATTTTTATGATATAAATCACGAACGCAGGATATTAGAATATTATGCAAAAAGAAGCAAAAGAAAAGCCTTCGATTCCTTATCTGCAGATGAACATTCCTCTAGCGTTTCATCTCTAGAAACGGCAACGCAGGCTTTTATGCAAACAAATTCCTAGGGTGTTCCCTTTCCTCGAAAAACTTTCTGGGAGGGTGGGAACCGCAAAACCTCAGAGAATTGGGGCGCCTTACCTCTCTGATCTCCCTATACTATCCCCTTTACCGATAGTCTACTGCTTTTTCTAAGACCTTTAAAGAGTACAATAAAAAGAGATAAAGTTCGGGGGCTCATCTAAATGAAAAGATGTTATTTGCTGTAAAAGAGAAAGCATGTAAGGAAACGCATTTGGAAATTAAACAGAAAGGGATAAGAGGAATTGAGCATTTACAATAGAAATAAATGCGGCGGTAGATTTCAGCCTCTGCAAGTCTTTCACTGCAGTTTTTATCTTATTGTGAAAAAATAATATAAGTAGAACTCTATTCCATAAAAGTATGGTCTAATACATTACAAATGTAGGAAGCTGTAACTTGTAGTTATTAGTAGACCTATGTTCCATACTTTATTTGTATTTTACAATTCTAATCCTGCAAATGTATAGTATCAGGCATGCTGTTGTAACTTGTATCGCTTTCTCTATAGGAATACTGTTTTAAAAACATCGAAGCTCAGACCTTCTGTCTCCAAAACTCGTCAAGTGCATAGGAAGATTTCAACATGAGTGGGAATTCATGAAATAACTTATACAGTTTGAGTTTTCATGCAGGGAATGTCATGAAAATGATTTTTTTTCTTGTGCACAAGGGACAACATGAAAAATATAAGCTATACGATTGAACGGTCCCCGTAGTAAGAAGCAAAACACGGGTAACCGGACAACATTATAGTATGAGCAAAAGTTACACGTAAATACACAGGGTCGCAAATCCGTCGCAGGGCCTCCCAGGTAATCCGTGGCGTTTAACAGCCTTCGAAGTAGTCTCCAAGTACATGACGGTTCGTTGCCAGCGATGGGGAAGGCACTGAATACCATCTGCTGCATGTGCTTTGCTAACGTGAGCCATTTCGCCTCGAAATGTCCGCTTTGTTAGCAAAACGTTTCCTAAGCAATGACTGTTTCACTTTGGGGATGAGAACATAAGTGGGCGATTATGGCAGGTGTGAAAGAAATTCCCATTCCCATCGCTATAAAAAACTTGACACTGTTGGCCGTTATTGTGGAGAATAATGGCGTTGTTCATAATTTTGGCCGTTTGATGCTTACGGTATGGCAAAACTGTGACGCTAAAAAAGGCGGTCGTCACGCAAGCACACCTTGACTTAACCTTTGACTTTTGTTTTGAGTATGATAAACCTTTCCGCTAACAACAGATAAAAAATGCGTTTGAATGAACATTTCACAAGAGTGTTTAAACGCAGTTTCTCCGGTGTAGACAATTTGCAGTTGGCGGACATTGCAAAAGTTATGCCTACGGTTTTCTTGGATTCTCATGGTGTGATGCTCGTAGACAACCTCTGATCGGGCAGAACCGTCACTGGGGAGTAATACGCCTCATTACTGCACCATTTGAATGATGCTATTCAGGCTAAACGTCCACATCTTGAGAAAAATAAAATTCTCTTTCAACACGACCTCACTTCCAAGTGCTTCCACATCCGCCATATTCACCATATTTGACTCCCGGAAATTACTGTTTAGAACGGAGATTCAAATCAAATGAAGCGGTTGAAGCTGAAATAGACACTTATTTTTCACAGTTTGATAATATAATTTTACCGAGGGTATTAAGATGTTGGAAAGCCCTTATACTAAATGCATTGATTTACAAAATGAGACAGACCGAGAACTTTTAGAACGCCCCTCACATATTTCAAACAGATCTTTGATTTTGATTTGATTTTGGAGTATTTGTTACATGTGAGCTATCCAAAACATATCAGTCTCATTTCTAACCCAGGACACTGCAACCAAAGTCTATTTTTGACCTTTCGCCGTCTACTGTTGAAACAGAACTAATATCTCGTATTTTACAACTTTCGTACATTACACGGAGCTGTTATTATATATTTATTTTCTCGTTTTCTCGTCCCTCTTTGCCAGCAGTTTTCTAGTTATTCCGCCTGAAGTTCTATTTCCTGCAGCCTTCCTGTCTTGCCGTTGATGGCGTGAAAAATATGTGAGGTTACAGAGGAACTATGTAGAAAAGCAGAGTGGATTTCAACGTTTTGTCTTGCATAGTTGTTGCGAGAGAAACTTCAGAAGTTGAAGCGAGAAATGCAGACGGAGAAACAGGGCGTAACGAACAAAAAGTATGTGAAATATTTAATGCAAGATGATATTAAAACTGGAATATTTTGAGATGAACTGTAAGAGAAGGAAAATGAGGACAATGCTTTAGTTGCGTGGATTCCTGGAAAACGAAATACCTCAAGGATATGAATATGGACCTCACGTTTCCTGGAATTAGAGGTTGCTGCATGCTGATTGCCAGTGGAAGTTAAAATTTCTGTCCCAGCACGGTGATATTCAACTTGATTCAGCAAAAAGCAATTTTCAAATGTGGAAGCTCGATAATATCGTTGCTATGGTTACTTCGCGGAAGTAGTGACGTAGCGACTCGTGGTGATATTAAGACCTGTGATGTTGGAATGTTCATAAAGCCAGATATACGGAATTTTATACTGAAGAAACGATGAAATTCACAGAAATTCTTGTAGCATGAATCATACATTTGAGATCTTACTCCGCCTGTATTATTTATTTAGGTAAGGGATTCAGATAGTGAATAAATTATCGTCTTCTTTTTCTCCCCCAGGGTTGATGTCATGGCATCCTCTACTGGACCACGGCCAACAAGCCCAGTGTTTAGACACTCCTATTCCGGACTCGAAATATTAAATGTGGTTTCATATTTATATAACTGTCTCTCGTGTTTAAACTTTTTGTAAACCTACGTTGGCCGCATTGTTACGAGCAGTGATACACTGACATAAACATGAACCTTAATAATCTTTTTAAACATAACACCCCGATGCGATACTGGCGCGGTTCGAGCTCACTCGAAGCCGGAGCTAAAATGTCTCCAAAGGCAAGCCACCGTCACGTTGCACACAGTTCCAATTAACATAGTCCTGGCACTTTCGACCCTTTGTCTGTCCTGGTGGTCTAGCGGTAACCATGCCTCGTAAATCTAATATCGCGGTTTCAATGTGTCGATGGATTTTTTGGGCTTAAAAAGCCATACCATCCATTCCATCATTTGTTTAAGTGAACAGAGGAAATCACGAAATTATCTAAAGCCAAGATGACTCTTCGAGGGATTAGAACCCGGGCCTCGAGCGGATGGAGTAGAAATGAGATATTGACCCTCCCTACTTCGATATGCCTAGTAGCCTGAGCAACATTATCTGTTTGTCATGTAATTGAATACCGTTTTCTTAAGATCCTGCCGATCCCACGGCAGTATACATTCCTTCACATACTCTAGAGTAGCCAAGTTTTGTCTTCAAGCATTATTTTGCTTACGAATCAGTTCGATATGTACTAGCGGAACTCACTCAGAACTTTATTGATCTGTTTTTTCTTTCCAAAACTTTAATTCACGATGTGGTGCACGAATATGAACTTATTAGTTCAGTTCAAAACAAAACGAAAATAGAGAAATGGAAAACTTTTAAGAGTGAAATATCACGCATAAGTGGTGTAATTCCTGAACAAATGATTCCCTTAATTAGCACAATTAGGGAATTTGAAATGTAATGGAAAACATTAGCAATGAAATCAAAAACATTACAGTAGTTGAATTTGAAACTAGATTGTTGGTGGGGGAACGGGATTGGGCTGTATGGCTGCTGCGGTAAATAATTTATGCCCGCTGATCGCAGATTTCGCCACTGCTGCCTCCACTCTTCTTCGACGAGACTCTCTGCAGGGCGTTTCGCTGGATTTTGGCGGCTGTGAGCCGGCCGGGCCTGAGTGAATAGTGCAAAAAGGTGACGATAAATAACGCTTCGTTGTTTAGTTGATGATATTGTTTATTCTCCTTAACATGAATATTTAGCGAATTGCTGCAGGGAACTCGCAAGAGCTCGGACGAGTCCATTGTTAAGTATCTACATTAGTTCTGAGCCCTGTGTTAAAATACCACACGAGGAGAACTCAGTAAGATATGCACACTTTTCTACTTTAACCATCTCCTATTCTACGTGCTATTAAATTATTAAAAGTGGTGGTTTACCTGAAACTCAAAATTTAAAATTCGCTCTAGTGCCACCAATATTTGTTTCTTCGCAACAAAATTCGGTATATACTATTTAAACAAAATAAGAAATTGGACCATTAGGCGTAAAGGTATACTTGAAAATTGAATTTAAGCGCTTTTGCGTTTAATTTTCTCTATATTGCTTTAAAATAAAAGAACAAATTAAATTTAAATTTAAATCAGTATTTAAACTGTTTATAAAGTTACATATGTTTTATATTTAACAAAAATATCGCTTTGAAGATAGCAAATATGAAACATTAATCTGATATGCGTTTTAGAGTTATATTTGTATGTAAGACCGCTCTGTAATAACCTTCAGGAAATGTTTGCGTTATATATTTTTACTGCATTAACATTTAAATTATATTTCACAGCCAATGAAAATCGACGGAAACTTTTCATTGTTTCTTGTTGATTGTGTATATTTGCTTAGTACATTGTAATTGTTTTTAAATAGTAACATGTTTTTGTTTTATTGAAATATATTAACATTTTCTTAAATACACAACGTAATTGGAAACTTTCTATTATTTTAATGAATGTAAAGAACTCAGCTCAAGGACTCAGTTGATGAACATGACTGCATTTAAAAAATGTATAAAGATACCCATACAGTGTAGCTTGTCTATCAGTGGTCATATATTTCATTTAATTATTAGTGTACCATTAATTTTGTGGTTTAATCTCAGCAATAATAATAATAATAATAATAATAATAATAATAATAATAATTCAAAAAGTGTTTTCTCTTTTGTAATACTTTTAGACTGAAAGAATTGTAATTTTGTTCCTCTTACACCGCACAGTAATGTCATAACTTCTTTCATTAATTAATAAGGTCATAATTTGGATTTTACATTCTTTTTTAAAGCTATTGAAGTTGAGAAATTCGTTTAGTTTAGGTGGCTCCTGCGGGACGGACGTTTTATCAATTTTTCTTAATAACATTTTATAGTTATGCTATAGATATTTTAAAATTATGTACTTTTTTCTCTAAGTAAGCGTTAAACTTAAGAATTATTTGGCAGCTTAGATAAAGGTAGACATTAAGATGATCAATTGAAGTTTATTTTAATTTTCCTTTCGTTGGTTCATTCTAATATAAAAAATAACCCTTTTTGACTTATCATACTAATAAAAGTTACAACATTGCGAGGGTCGATTGAAACCCTCTTGGAATGGCACACAGATTGCAGCAGAAATTCTGAAGCAGCTTTGCTCTCAAAACCAGCCATCTTCCATAGAAACATTTGTCCAGTAATATGTGAATTGATCTGTAGTTATAGCTGCTTGTTGCAATATAGAATTTGTACATGAAAAAAATGGGTAAATATGGAACAGCACGCTTATTAATACTTAGTAATGAAAGATATGAGTACTACAGTTATGACAAAACACGCTACAGGATTCTGTACCACAATTTTCAAGTGTTTCCACTGGGCCACGGAGTTTAAACGCAGCCGTGAAAGCTTGCGAGTTGATCCACAAAGAGGACGACTAAAATCCGTCACATTAAAAATGATCGTCAAGTGTAAGACATGGTTCTGGAGGTGTCAGAAATTGCTGAAGCAATGGACATCTCATATCTTGAGGGAAGAATCGTGTATGAACAAATTATCGGCAAGATATCTGACTCAGAAAGAAAACCGAATCAGACTACACATTTCTCAGTAAGGTTTGACCCGTTTAAGAGATTGCACCATCTTTGTGACCAATAATGAAGCATGGGTGCACTGATACACATCTTAAATGTAACAACAGTTTCAACAGTGGATGCATCACAGTTCTCCACCGCCAAAGAAGACCAGGTGTGTGAAATGAGTCTGAAATATCATAACATCAATTTTCTGGGATGCCAAGAACGTAGTTCTAAATGATTATCCCCCCATGGAAACATCTGTCATTGGAGCGTATTATGCTGGCTGGCATTTTTAACGTATAAAAGACAAATATACACGAAAAAAGGCGCATCTGTCATTACAATGGTGAAAGTCAATAAATTGGGGTGCAATTTGCTGCCACATCCGCCTTATTACCCTGATTTGGCTATATCGGACTTCCATCCGTTCCCTAAACTGAGAAAATTCTCTGGTGGAAAGAAAGTTTGTACGATGAAGAGCCTAAATCATCAATTGAGGCGTATTCTGCAGGCCTGGAGGAATCTCACTATAGTGATGGGATAAAGGCTTTGGAGCATTGGTAGGCAATGTGTATTAGTGTCAAAGGAGACTGTGTTGAAAGATAAGAATAATTTCAAAAATCTATGCCCTCATTTTGTACTTCATTCGGATTAACGTTCAAATGACCCTCGTATCTGAGATTTCGAAGAACTTTTAGACAAATTAGAATGCGATTTATGCTAGGACGGCCGGTCATATGAATTATTGCATATAGATTAAATTTTCGATTATATCGTCAGCACATGGTTTAAAAAATAACGAATACTAACGGACTTATTAGTTTTCATGATACGTTTACTATTTTTTTTAATTGCTATTTTCTAGAATAAAATTGAATGCATTCTATAAATATGTCATGCTCCTTCTGTACTTACAATTGTTTATAGTATTAACTTTATCAAATCATTTTACACGGTTAAAACTAAAGAGATGTGTTGATATATTACATTCTCGTGCGAAAATAGAATCTTAATTTCGAGCTAGAAGCATGTATAATAATAATTTTACTAATTTTTGTTATTTTCAAAAACAAGTTTTTAATTAATACCTATATAACTTTGGGATACATTAATTAAATTAACAAACAAGGTCTCATTAACAACTAAAATACAAAATAAAATGTTGGGTAAGCAAGTTATAAAATTCTCTAACAGAATAAAAATTAATCTTATCGAGAGAAAAAAAAAAAAAAGCAAACAAGTGCTATTAGCTAATTTAGCTCATTATCAGAAAAAATGGTGGTAATGATGAAAATAAAAGAACAGGAATTAAAGCTTCTTTCAGTGAACTTAGTTTTAAAAAATATGTGAATTGATTCATTTGATAAACATAAAATATTTGTCTAATTGTAGCAAACATATAAACCAACCACAAGATCAAGATGAATAAATTTAAATTTTACAAAGAATAAAAAACAGTAGCCCCATTACTGAAAATTGTTACAAAAGCTTCTTTGACAACAGATTACCCTTTACGCCATACACTTCTTTTAGAAAGTTAACAATGTAACACAAAATAGCATCTGTCGTTACGAGGACTAGTCAATAAAGAACGGCCATACTTTCTTTTTACAACATACTTTTAGTCATCATCATAATTTGTATGATCTTTCTCAAAGTAGTCCACGTTGGATGTATTGCAGGGAAAAGGAAAAAGTCATAAGGGGCTAAATATGGACTATAGGGAAGGTGAGATATTCAGAAGGGAAAAAAAAAAAAAACATTCGCGACGTGCGGCCGTGCGTTATCGCGTTGCTCGGAAATGTGGCATTTTGCGTATGATTGGGCTTTACAGAGTTTTAAGAATTTCTCTGAGTATTGCCCAGTTACAGTTAAGTCTGCAGGTACGACATGCTAGTAAAATATTCCTTGAATATCGAAAAATAAAATGACCATACCTTTCCTAGCTGAAGCAACCACTTTCGCTTTTTTTTGGTGTCGATGATGATGGTGATTTCCACACAGAGCCTTGCTGTCTACTCTCAGGATCGAAATGATTAGTCAAGTTTCATTTACATGATTACCTTGTTCGGAAATCAGCAGTCTTGGAACCCACCGTGCACAAACACCTCTCATATGCATCTTTTCAGTTATCTCAATGAAATTTTCAGAAAACCTTCCCATGTTATTCGACGATCCTCTCTCACAATGGTAGCAGCTGTGTTAACTATAATGAGCACAAACTGGAGCGCCGGGCCCACCTGCATTTGAAATTGATTGCCTATCCTCTTTAAACTTTTTAAACCGTCCACAAGCTATGCTGTAGAAAAGACCATAGACCTCAACTAAATATTTTTTGAGACGAAAGCAGAATTTCAGAGTAGCATATATTTCGTCAGTGTCTGTTTCAGGCGGAAGTGAACATGTATCAACTTGCAAACCTCCCACAGGCGAGAACCGTAAATTGAAACAATGAAACTATAGCTATACCACATTGAAAAGAAGGTTGGAGGCAAGACTCACCGTAGTTCGCTGCAAGATCGCTTTCACCTTCCGCTTTTACCTTCATTCTCACGAAATAAGATTGACTAATCTAATAACTTACAAAACCCCCAAGGCTTTTCGTTAGAGGTAATATTAGTGACTAGAATGAAAACAAAAACACTACAGCATAAAGGGACGAAAAATTAAAGAAATGGAGAGCGGTAAAAAAGGTCAACACAGTTTACTAAACTTGAGGGAACTGATTTCTATAATGATCATTTTGTTCACTTGGCCTGCTGGGTGGACATTCAAGAATGCGTGTAACAGGGGAACAGTTTCTTTGGCTGCGGTTTCATTTACACGCTGGAAAGAAAACGAAAAGCTTCGTTTTATGAATAATCGGTTATCTTACGGTTGCATTGTTTCTTTGACAAAACAAGTCAATCATATTTTAACCACTACTCATGTTGTTCATCTTTGAGTTAATATAAACGTGTTCATCGTGAAGAAGCCTTAATTTACTTGACAAAGACGGAATAGCAAATTTTCGTATGGAAAGCCTTTCTCTCCTTGTGGCCACGCATACACAGACCAACTTTCTTTACAGAGTGGCACTCTATAGTACCCGTATACGCTACGTACAAACTTAACAGAATATTGTAATGTTAAATTTTAATGCGAGAAAGTATACCTACAAATTATTATTTATTATGTGTTTATCCAAAACTTACAGGATTTACAGTAGCTTTTTTATGCATTATCTTTAGAAGAAATAGTTATATTTTGTGTCAAGGTTTCATTCGCTTATTTAAAGGGAGTATGTATGAAAAGCTCTATTCTTGTAATGTTAAATTTACCAACTTCATTTCCCATTTTCTCAAGGAATATTAAAGCTAATGAAATGAAACTTTTACAGCATACAGATGTACATGCTTGAAATTTGCTTATCTATTTTCGCTAATATATCATATCTATAAACAAAATTATAAATATTTGCAATTGTTTTTTTCCTTTTCTGTATTTTTTTCCCAACATTTTGTTCTTTTTACATTGTCACGTTTTGTCCTAGCTCTACTATAATAGATTCACATCATTACATTAATATTATGATTAAGTGCTAAAAGTTTCGAAGGGATGGGGAACTTAGGCAAAAAATGCAGTTTTTCAATAATAGCAGCCAAAAATATTTTTACAGAAAAACTATCATTTTTAGGAAAACATTAACTAAGATCATTCAATATTTTAAAACAACATAGAATCACATCATGGAAACAAACACTGCCAATTTATGAAATACAACTTTTTCTATCATTCAAGACAAACCACAGTCTTCTAGAGCAAATAGTTCAGATATGGAATCTTAACTGAACAAGTACTCGCAAAATTAAAAAATAAATGACTGCTGCGGTGAGATAATTAAATTTTTATTAAAATACTCGCAAGCGAGGAACATTAATAAAAATCATATTAAAATAAATAGAAAAGTCTAAATATGAACATTTTATCTAAAATACAAAATATGATTTTGCCCCCCCCCTCCTTTCACTTTAATACTTTCCTTAATAGTATTTGAGAACATTATGATCAATTGTTACCTTTTATCCTAGCTCTATCATTACAGATGCACATAATCACAATAATAATACTAATAAGTGGTAAACGTTTCGAAATGATATCTTATATACATCCTGAAAAATGGGTTCCTTATGCAAATAATAATAATAATAATGATAATAATAGGTTTTTCATAATTGTAGCCAAAGATGTTTTTACAGAAAAACTATCTTTTTGAGGGAAACGCCAGATAAAACCGTCCAACATTTTAAAACAACAAGGGATGATTTCATGGAAACAAATGCTGTCAATTTATGAAAAACAATTTTTTCTATCGTACAAGACAAACCACAGTCTTATAGAACTAATAGTTCTTGAGATATAGACTTTAATTGAATAAGTACCCGCGAAATAAAAAATAAATGGTTTCTGCAGTGATATAATTAAAATTTTATTAAAAATACTTATAATTAAGGAATATTAATGAAAAGCATATCAAAATAAAACCGCCACGGGCGAGGTCATTGAGTCTTGGACTCGTGAGCGGGAGATCTGGGGGTTTGATTTCCACCAGAACTGTCCTCGCTGACTGAGGTTTTTTCCAGGTTTTTCCTCAGCCCTCATAAATGGCAAATACAGGGTAGGTAAACTTAGGCCTGGAACTCTTCCTTTTTTAAAAAAAAATGCTTCCCCAATTTATCATTTCATCTCATGTATCATCAGTGTTCACCGCCTGTAATACCTTATTAGTAATAATGGGCGTTAAACACTATTAAAAAGTTCAAAATATTAAAATGATACAAAAACAGAAAATATGATCCTCACCTTTTCCCAGTAATCTGTGAAGCATTTTTACAGCCCCATGTGGGCTGAGCTTTACTGCGTCTTCTACCTCCATCACGTGATTTTATTGGTAGAGTGCAGTGTTGCAGGGGGGGGGGGGCATGTGATCAGCGCAACGCATCCCGCTGATCGCCATATCGCGGTTTACTAGATCGGAGATCGCCACCTCTCTATCAGGCAGCTTCCCAATTGTCCTCACGAGGCAGGGTGGACCCCGTTCCAGATCTCCCTATCTTGGAAAAATTCCTAAGTAGGTGCCGGGATCGAACCCGGGCCTCCTGGGCAGCAGACAGCAATGCTAACCACTGTGGAGGTGTTTCTTTGCCTGTCGTACTTTCCTTAATAGTATTTGGGAAAGCTAGGATCAAAGTTTAGCTGTATTGAGCACTCAGATCATCATTTAGACTACCCAGTGTTCTTATAGGATCCACATCGACACTGTTCAGTCCGTGATGATGGAAAAGAAAGCACGCCACCATCATGTACAACGGTTGTTATTCTTAAAATGATCTCCTGTACCTTCAGGCTTAAAGTATAGCTTTCTATAAAAGACAGAGCTGCCGAATTAAATCCAATGGGTTTATTTTTGCTTAAGACTGCGCCGAATTAAAATTTCACCGCATTTAAATGGAACGGAAGTTGAGGGTCGGGGGGCACCACTGCTCCGTTATTAAAAATTACTAACGGCGGGATCCCCAGGAGACGATTCCTCTCCTGTTTGCACAAGAAAGAGAAGGCTGACTAAGAAGACGAAGAGTAAGAAAGCACGGGGAAGAAAATGGGCAGAAATAGCGACTTGAGCATACCAAAGCACTCGAGTTTTAACTGCTGTGGATCGCGCGCGCTTGAGCGTGGAATGGGGAAATTACTGCCTTTGTTGACCTCAGCAGTGATTGCTAGAAATTAGTGAAATAACGACCGCAATTTGGCATCCCTTTGTTTAAACTTTTAATTCTTATGGGCTATCACAGTGGCGCGTTTGGAATTCCTCCAACAGAGTCGAAAGATGTACGCTGCAGTGGATACAAGGAACCTGCATTAAATTGCATTTTGTGTCAAACACATTGAAGATGTATCGATGCATAGATGAGCATTTGTTAATTAGAAATGTACGCCTACCGCTGGCATTTACAGGTAATTAAATGGCAAAGATGACAATAGCAGTAATACTGTAACAACAATAATTATACCACTGCACGGTATCGCTATAACATACATTTTGTTCATTTTGCAGGATAACCAAACAGAAATTGTTGTATGCCACTAATAATATTTCATTCCTTTTCATTTTAAAAACAAATTATTCCATCTTTGTTTGGTTTTACAACAGTTGGTAATTTAATGTTGGTTACAGTGCTGCAGAGATGCCACTCTACGGAACTTTTTCTAGTGTCAATTCGATCTCGTGAAAGGAGGCGACTCTGGCACAGAATTTCACAGATGGCAGCGGAGAAAACCGAACGCCAGTCTCCTAAGGGATTCACACGACGGGAGCAGCAACCAAATTGAAAAAGGCAACCGCTTATAACGACGTAAATATTCGTGTATAGTTTTTTTGTTACCTAACGTAGCGTATACGTTCTCCTCCGG
Source organism: Metallyticus violacea (assembly GCA_030762175.1). Taxonomy (NCBI): domain Eukaryota; kingdom Metazoa; phylum Arthropoda; class Insecta; order Mantodea; family Metallyticidae; genus Metallyticus; species Metallyticus violacea. The sequence continues at coordinate 78,733,122 of CM060841.1, forward strand.
CACTTTGTGGCTGCAGTATGCTTTTTTTTTTTATTACAAAACTGAGTTTTTCAGATATGTTTCAACTTCATTTTATCACTTCGTTGTCTAATCGGTAGCAATTAATTCATACATACACATACATTAATCTTCTACGGCCTGACGGCCTACGCTCACTTCCTTTTCTAAATATAATTGTTATGAGATTGTGTGCTACTTTGTAAGTACGCGGTAGATATTGTAATGATGGCAAAACTCCTTTGACTCCAGCAGAAAAAAAAAAAAAAAAAAAAACTTTGGGAAGTGAATATTTGGGCCAATTACCTTTGCATTTACAACATGGCGCTCTCCCCACCGCCACGGGTGCCGAGGTCGTTGAGACGCGGATTCGTGAGCGGGAGGTCTGGGGTTCGAATCCCGACAGGACCATCTTCCCTGACTGAGGTTATTTCCAGATTTTCCTGTCCTCATAAATGGCAAATGCCGGGGAGGTACCCTAAACTTAGGTCTGGAACGTTTCCTTCCTTAAAAAAAAAACCTTTCTTAATATATCATTTGGTTTCATGTATCATCAGTGTCCACCACATGTGGTGCTTAAGTAGTAAAAACCGGCGTTAAACACTTCAAATAACACGACGCTCTAACCATCTGAGCTAACATATCTTTGTAATGGACTCTTTTATTATATATCTATATCTGTGGAAGTCACTGGAGGACGAGATTGACACGAGAAAAAGTTCAGAAAGTAAGGTTATGTCGGAACGTACCGCATGTTTAGTTTGAATTGTTAAGAGACCGAGGAGGTTATTTCGGTACGTCTACCTTGCTCAAGGGCTGGCCGTTTGTGCTTGCGTCCCTAAGGAAGGGTTGAGGTAAGGGAGACACAGGCTATGCGGGACCCGTAATAATATTTTCAGATATAATACCCCGACGCCAGTGGAGCCCCCAACCCAAGGAATTCGAGCACCTTAGAAGGGCCTCTTACTACAGCGTAAGCCACCGTCACATCGCACTAGTCCACCTGGCTTTGGCACTTTGGATGTTGTAACAGAAGCCACGAAGTAAAATGGGGCAGCAAAATATTCTTGGAAAAGAAATATCCATCCCAGCATTCCCCTAAGCAACCAGGGGAAACCACATAAAAACTCAAAGTCAGGATGACTGACTCCCAGGCATTTGAACCCGAGGCTTCCCGAATAGAACTCCCAAGCGTTACCTCCTGAACCATCCCGTTCGGCCACATGTGGGTTACATATCTAAGTTATATTCTGCCTTCCCACTCAACGCGTCTGTGCTGTATAGATACTAATTAAGTTTGTTGTCGTGTATTGTTATCGAGACATGAACGGCAAACTTGGATAAAGGTTGAAAACACTAGGGGTCGCATACTACGACAATGTCCCTAAGGACTAAAGCGAGTTTGGTAAAACCCCACGTTGGATGCCAATTATGAAGCAGTTCTCGGTGGGGACAGGTTGGTCGCCAATTATGAAACAATTTAGTTGCCATTTTTTTTTGTAGCGGCGTATCGTTAATAGACTATTCGTCACTTTGGTATTGTTATCCATGCTTCATGACAGCAATAACTGCGGTTGTGTTCCGCTATTTTGTGATTCTCGCTCAGCGAAACTGGGAGAGGTTTTCAATTGTGCTAATAATCACGCGATTGGTAGATCTGAATATTTATGGCAATTCATTATTAGCAAGATCTTTCGCGTCCTCTGGTGTTCTGCGTACGGTAGAGCTTAACTATGTCGAGTATAAATTTACCTGCCGCGACTCCCAAGAAGACGAACTGAGAACTGCGTCAAATTGATTTATTGTAGTGCCTGCGTAGATTGTAGAATTTATTCTACTGATGTGTACTGATCTGAAACGATCGTCTGGTTATCTCAACTGAGCTGGTGATATCATCTCTACTATTTGAAGCGAACTGAGAACTCAGGCCCAAGGGAGCAAACACCTCCTTATATATTCGTTTCAAAATGACTAGATGTTGGCTTCACCAAGCCAAAAAGGGGGCCAACCAAGCACACACACAATTTTCGTCCCTTGCTTTAAAAATTCAAAATATACATCTACTATTGGCAGGTTTTCAAATTCATCTGCAATCGCATGACCCCTCTAATGTTGGAAAGTTTAAAATATTTACTTACATTGATTGGCTTAAAGCTAACAGCTGGCGAGTTTATTGCTGTAATGTATTCGAAAGTCTGGACTTTATTAACCCTCGCCAATGAAATTTTTTTTTTTTTTTTTTTTAAGAATTGGCAAACATTTGTGTCCTTTCTTTTATTTTTAAAATACAATAAAAAAAAATAACGGTGGTGAAGAAGTTGAAAAAAAGAGGATTTCAGAAGTCTGGGAATCAATAGATATTAACACTTTAACCTCAGTGAATATTATAACCTTACATACAACAATAATAAAACAACAATGAATACCAGTTACAATACTACAAAATTACATTAATTAACAACAATAAGTAGTATGAATGAAACGACGAACAAAGAATACGGGGATGTAACAGACATAATGACAATAACCCAATACTTTCAATAATAACCATATAAACCGTAAAAAAACTAATAAATACTAAAACATAAACGATAACTTGAAATGATAACAACGCATCAATTAACAAATCTATAACAAGAACGTATCAAAAAGTAATGTTTTTAACTATATCAATAATATGCGTTTGGACTTTAATGTAAATCAAAAGGACAAACCGGAGACCGAGGGAAACAGGGAGAAGGCGAAGGCAGGATTCAGGAGTGATCGGTGTGAAGCTGAAGGTAGGAGTAGAGGGAGTTAGGTGATGGATGGAGAAGCCACAAAGAGGAAGAATGGAAGCTACAAATGAAGAAATAGAGATTTATAAAATGGTCTAAGTGCATGCTCAGGAGTGGAGTGAAAATAAGTGATGTGTAGTTTTTTATTGAAAGGTAGAATTGGAACTTAAAGTGTACAAAATAAAAGTGAACAAGGCGAAATTGACATAAATAAAGTGTATTAGAATAGTTATAATATATATATCTTACAAATTAAGAAAACTGATAAAGGAAATATATATCAAGCAAATGGAATTGTAGTTAACAATTAACAACGAACTAGTCAATTAATTAATTGGTATAATTTTTAGCTGAGGAGTGCTGGTCACCAACACTGTAACCTTTGGTTTTCGATGGACAGTAATTTTAGTTTTGGTTCTGGCAGTTTTTAGCCTGTTTTTGTTTTGTATTTATGCCTTAGTAGTTAAGTTAAATTACAACTGGCTGCCAGCTTATAAATTTTTATGGTTTATTTGTGGTTGGTTTGTTTCTAATTAATTAGTTATAGTTATAACCTATAATAAAATAGTGTAAGAGAGATAACAAATATAATACACTATAGAAACTGTAATATATGTCATGGTAGGTATCGAGGTGCCAAGACAGAGTATTAAAGATGTTTATTATTATTATTATTATTATTATTATTATTATTATTATTATTATTATTGTCGTCCCCTTTCCTTTGTAAAACGGTTTATGACGTGTTTGGCATTGCCCCGTTTCTGGCTGGACTACCGTAACCGTAGACAGTTACACGAGAGGACTTTCTCTTTTGACGGCATACAATTAACATATTAAAGTTATACTTTATAATACATACACATATATGCATATATTTACATTACTAATTAAAATGCACAAAATATAATGATTAGACTTAGTGTCAAAGCTAAATGCGGTCGAAACACCGATTTATTCTCTCTCGTTGTCCTAAAGATACTTTGTAATGTTCCTTTAGGTTTCTAAGGTGATTCCCTGAACAGGTGAATAAATTGTTTTTTGATGAATCTAGGGCGAACGCTCTGTATATTATTACATTAATTAAACTCGCTCTAATGAGGGCTGCAGAGCATCCGATTTAATGATTCCAGTTAAATCATCATATAGCCTTGTGAAGATGAATTTATAGATACAAACAAAACGAGGAAGTACGTAGTTTTAACGATGTTGATTAAAGTCATGCAGAACTCTCGTAGAGCGTGAGTTAAATTATAACGAGGAAAGTGTTACTTCCCTTTCCCTTGGGGCTATTGATGAATTCCCGGGTACAACATGGCAGTGCCGTGCTCTCCCTTTATGTCGTTTAATTTTAGTTTTATTTTATTCAACTTCCTAACAAGAACAAAACCATGTCGCCTTAAGCAGTATGTATGTATGTAGGTTCATTAATTATACCTTAAGAATAACATACGAGAGCTGTTCAATAAATTATTATACGTTTTTAAACATAACTATCACAAAAAAAAAATCACAAGAGGGTCTGAGATTGCCGAAAAAAGTTAGCTCAGACCCTCGAGTGATATTTATTAGGACTATTTCACGAATAAAATAAGAATTTAAATATAATTACCCTAAACTTCGCTTACAAAAGTATATTAATTGTATATTTGTATTACAAATACTTAACCTTTTCAAGCAATCTAGCAACAGAAGAATGTCGATTGTCAGTAATGCCAATATAGAAGAGCCAAGTACTAGTTTACGAGAACCTATTTCATGAATAGAATAAGAATGAAAGTAAATTGTGCTGAAATTTGCACACGGATTGTTAACATTTGTATAAAATATTATAATTACTTATGAATACCCACCTATTCTGAAACCGTGAGGATGAAATAGACGAAACTGGACTGTTACAGTAGCTACCGTAATACCAACGGAGAAAAACAAAAGAGAGAAAAGAGTTTTATCATTCTGAATAACGTGTTTATTAAGATTTATGGGTGCTTAGGCAGAAATTATTACCTACTTACAAAATGATTTCAGACTGTTTGGTTGAACACGCAAAAAGAATCGTTTGTGTGAATACACATTAATTTAGTAATTTACAATTACTGAAAACACAGAAAAGTGGTCAGTGATGCGTTTTCAGGAATTATATAGTGGAGGTATAGAGTTGGCTATACTGACCACAAAACAAAAGCAGGTCGCGTGATAAAACGGATTTGGTAAAACTTTTCAATAATTTCTCTACGATACCGGGCTGTGTTTGGTCAAAATTACATTTTTGTTTCGTTGCATTTTATGATGACGTCACATAAGTAAAATAGTCATGCTAAAATTTAACTTTACAACATTTTGTTAGCATACTGCGTAATACAAACGTGATACCAGTTTCATTGGTGTCACTTCCAAGTGACATGTTGACAAGTTTGATATCTTCAGGTCCGGCTATAGTGGCATGCGACGAATAATATGCTACTCTGAAATTTTGCCTTAGTCTCAATAAATTTTCACCTGAAATCTATGCAATGTTACAGAAGGCATTCTCTAGAGCACAGCTCGATATTTAAAGAGGGATGGCAATTGATTTCAAAGGAAGATGGACCCAATGCATCAGCATGTGATCTAATGGAAGAAAGTGTTAACAAGCTGGTGTCATTATGAGAGAGAATCGCCGAATAAAATTAAGAATAATTTTAGAAATTTTGAAAATTTTAAAATCGCTGGGTGCCGTTCACACGTTGGTAACTGAAATGTTGAACATAAAAGCGTTTGAGCACAGTGGCTCCAGGATTGCAGATTCCCGACTTTAACTGTATGCATAGGTGCTTCGTGAATAACATGTGAATTTTGGACGGCCGAATAGCTTGAGTTCACATAGCCGTATAAATGAACCATGACAATATGTCTGGATTTTGCACGTTGAACGCCTGAAACCAAGGGCTTCACTCTTTTATTCTTATCTTCTTCGTCCAACTGATGGGCAACTGTAACCCTATATAGTATTAGGTAATCACTTTTCGGATCTCTCTTGACACATTGAGTATGTGTACCCGTCTCCTGGGACACATGTCTTAATGACCGCTCCAGTCGTCCACAACAACCATGGGCAGTCTACATGAACGATGTTTGCTTTTTTCACTCACTAGAGATTCATTTGTTTCCAGTTTGTTTACCAGTGTCAGTATTGTGTTTCTTTCGGGGGGATTACGAACACCAAATTCTTTCTGTATGCCCTTCGAGTAGCTGTAATTGAATCGGTAATCAAGTATTGCTTCACAAGAAAGAGCCCTTGATATAATGTGAACTGCATTTTCACGGCGACTTGAACAAAATATCGAAAACAGCTGCCAAATATAAAAACCAACAATAAAGAATAAACATCTGCACATCTCGTGACAGAAAATCAAAACTCTCAAACATTCCGCTTAATTTGACGTTAAACTCGGAACATTTGGTGACTTTTCAGCCGAATAAACAAATAAAGAAATGTATTAGTTCTATATAAATCATTCTGTGTAATCATCTTTGCGCGGGGGGAGGGGTCGGTCCTAGTGGTGTAGTGGTGACCATACTCAACTTCTAAACTGAAGGTCGCGGGTTCAAACCCGGCCAGGATCGATCGTTTTTTCGGGCGTAAAAATCCTTCGGAAGGGAAGTAAAGCCGCGGGTCCCGTGTTATAATTTACGGCACGAAAAAGAACCTCAAGCCTAAAAAAAGAGGCTCTGAGAAAAATTTGTCGGCCGTTTCACGCCCTGAATAGAATGGGACGCTGATGACCTGAGATGTTAAAGAGCATCCATAAATAAACCAAATGAATTAAAAAAAAATTGGGATGCTCACGTTTGCCCGCGTTTCTCGGAACACCGACTAACACTAGGAAAAATTCAACCTATGAGCTTAACAGCCTAACTCTTGGCTACAATTCATTGCTGCCTTAACTTCATTCGTTGCGCTTTTAAATGTTGCTAAAGCTTGAAATTTTAGCAAAGGGAAAAGAAAAAGAAGAGCTGGCGGTGTGGTAGTGATGTCTTTATTTTACACAATTAGAAATATATATATATATATATATATATATATATATATATATATACCAAAATAATAAACAAAATTAATGAAATAAATGGATAAACATATATGAGTAGAAACAACTTACATAATAGTTACACTTCTTATTTTGTACTAAGTAGAAAATAAGTTGCTTATAGCTTCGCGCACTTTGACTAGTATAATGTCCATATTTAGCTAATTTGTGTGATCCGCACATAGACCTACAAATACCATTGACCTCTAATTGTCTTAAGAAACTGTTCTGAAATATGAGATTTTTCTCAGGTGTTTTCAGTGGTCAGAATATATACCCGCATTTCAACCGTTCCACAAAATAGTCAGGATTTTCTATTGTCATTTTTGAGCCTTCTAGCTTCCTAGTCTACACCAGGGCATTCCTGATCTTGCCTATCTCTAGAACGAGCTTATGTAATTTTTTATTCCATCTTAATTTAATTTCATTCGATAGGTTCAAGGAGACTTTGTCTTACGCTCTACCTTGATTCTCTGCCGGCTGACCTCCTTTAGTCTTATTTTAATTAATTTCATAATCTCTTAAACCCATACAAATTCATGTGATCCCTTTTTGTAAACTCGCGTCCTTTTACCGGCCACTTCTTATTCAGAATAGATCTCGTGTGTCTAAATTTATTTTCAGTTAGCCATATAGTTTCTCGGGCTTGAGAAGTTACACCAATTAATTTATCTAACCTACGTGAATTTGAAATAATGCAGAAAAAGTGCGAGATAACAGGTGTCTAAGCCGTCCGGAGCACAGCACCATGAGCGGCCAAGATCACGAGCAAAGGCTCTGTAGATTTTTCGTACATTTTAAAACCATATTTATTGGAAATGTGCTTCAAAATTTTGAACTATAAATCTTGCAAAATTGTGCAAAAATAGGAAAAAAATATGTAAAAGGAAATATAAGAAATGTATGTCTAAATAGCTTGATATTTGTTTTCATTGTAGTGTTTATAAATGCTCTACATCAACAGTTTCGCAAAACACAGTTTCATTTCACTGAAAGATCGAAAGTCATGCCTTAATATATGCTACAATTTTAATTGTTTGGAAAGGATTTAACTCCAGAAATTAAATAACGATGGGTGCGGGAGTGTGCAGCGAATTCAAAAGTGATTAAAACACAAAATCGATTTTTTGGCGGTTTGTCATTTCCGGAAACTGTTGCGTTACACTGCGTCATATGCGGCTAGCACTTACCTTTAATTGCTCCAACATAAGCAGAGAGTGCATATGTTTGCTGCTTGCCTCTCTGAAGCGCTCTTAATGCGTGTCTGCCTTATGGTGCAAATGTGCTCATCGCAAAGTCTGTTTGTGCCAGGTGAATATGAATTAACTATTTTAACTTGAATATGCGATCTTCATTGTGTGTGTAGCTATATATATATATATATATATATATATATATATATGTTAAGTAACTTCCATCTTAAAACTTTTAGAAAGATGGTGTAAAAAATTACACAGAAAAAGAAAAAGAAACGGGGTTTTCTTAATTTTAATGAAATATATATTTCAATATACGGATAAACCGAGAAATTACACACATGTTTCCGAATATAAACGTTAGAAGGAACTTAGGATAGTGTAATACTTATTCTCACAGTGCCCGGAGGCTTTAGGCATTCCGTCCTAACAATGAAACAAAATATGCATTCTGTTATAATTCCAGCTGAGAAATACCATGCGTTCCAATCAAGTATCTGCCGGCCATGCTCGCGGGCTGCTACGACTGATCAACCAGCGCTATCGATACCTAATTTTGCCTCTGCAAAAAGTCAATTGGTGTAATGTATGCAGTACTTTAACAACTGTTCTTAATGTGCAAGTGACCTTATTGCGTTGTGAGTTCAATTTATAGTGTTTAATGTAACCAAAAAGTTAAGGATCGGTCCTGGTAGTTGAAGCGGTTTTGTCGTGGGATTTTTTTATATTTTTTTTTTTTGGACTCCGCGTTGGTGAGCCAAATTATGAAGTGGTTTAGTAAGGCAGCCTCATTGGGCACCAACTTTTGGGATAGTTTGTATGGCTCCGGCTATATGCCCCAGGTTGAGTACCGATCTTGAAGCGATCTGTCCTTGAAGTTGAGTGACCTCACGTTTTGAAGGCAATTTTATATTGGTTTCGTAGATTGATTGTTGGTGCCTACGCTTCAATGGCAACAATATCTCAGGGCGATTCCGCTAGTTAGTTGATTGGGACTCAACAGGACGGGGAGGGGAAATTTAATGATGTATATGAGCACACGATAATATATATAATTTCGTAGTTTATTATGTTCAAATTCTATTGCTTTGGTGTTTTTGCGTTTAATAGACTTGGCTACTTTGAATATAAACTTAGTTACCACGTATGAAACTTACAGACGAGTACTGCGAACTGCTTAACTGAGTTGAATAAAATGATTAACTGCGTGCGTCTCGCGGCGTGAAACTCAGGATTGTTTGACCGCGTCGGGAACTTTGACTGAATGAGTGCTAACTGACCTAGCGGACGACTGCCTCCTTTATATATTAAAATCAAATCAAAAACCGTTGGCCAGGAGACGCCAAAAGCACGCGCAAGCCTCGCGCCTTTCTTTAAAAGTACAAACTTACGTTTTCCATTGGCTGGTTCAATTTCACCTGCCGTGCGTACGATTCCCTATTTTTTGAAACTCTTAAGACATGCGTCAGTATTGGGTAGATTTAAAAGGCTAGCGGTACTACAGCCGGTAGAGATCAAATGCTCCCCTCCCCCCCCCCCCAAGGTGGTTTAAAAGTCTTTCCGTTTATTCACCCACTAAAACAGTTTGTAAAAAGATGAACGGGGCTTCGCTCATGCGACCCGCCTTCCTTCTTTTCAAAATAGTTTATGGTTTTATTTCCTGTTGATTCTTCCAGCTACTGTAACGGGAAAACACCAGACTTTCTCTGTTTTCAATTCTTATGATGCAGTTACAGCTTATGACACAAACATGTATAATATTTGTATTATTAATTTCAATGACAAGGTACATGATAATTATATTTTATTTCCGGTGGGGAACTGTAACTTGGGCTAGTGGTATTCAATTAATTTGCCTTAGGACGTAAAAATGCTAAGTATGGCTTCCTTCAGAAGGGAAGTGAAGCCGCTGGTCTCGTATCGCAGATTTACGGCTCGTAAAAGAACCTCAAGCCTGAGGCCTCTGAGCAAAATTTATCGGCCGTTTCGCAACCTGAATAAAATTGAGCGCTAGTGACCAAAGATGTTAAAGAGTATCTTTAAATAAAATAAATAAAATCCAAAATTTAAGGTTTCCATACGTGAAATTTGGTCAATATCTTCTAAGCACATTTCGTTTGTGCCTGATTAAATTCCTCGGCGTTTCCCACTTCCCAACCACCTAACAAAGTCCCTGTAGACCATCTCCATTGTTCTCGGCGGTGTTTCCGGTATTTTTAGCAAAATCTGTAATGCCTCTATGTGTTTTATTATGCACAGCTTCTGTCTATCTCTCGTTATAAATAGGCTAAAATGCTAGATACTAAATATTCAATAATTTTGATGTTTTCCTATTTCTCATTTTTGGTATTTACATAAAATGGCCTCAGTTGTTGTTTCCGTGGCTGCTGTAACGTGATACACCCCTTCTGGAAGATGCTTGTTCGCTTATCTCTCTTCACATCCTGAAGGCATCGTGTTTCCCTCTCTAGTGCATGTTGCAGGAATATCTTGGCAGCAAGACCCGCATACTAGCTGCTAGTTCGATCCATCGATCGACGTTTGTCACTTGTCTAATCACAGCAGTAGCGCCGCCTTTAGGTCTGCGTATTTGTTTCCGATCGCTGCAGGTGTGCTTGGCTTCTATCCCGATGTTTATGAATCACTGGTACAGTCAATTTCCCGGTCAAGGGGTTAGGAAGGGGGGCGAAAGGGGAGAAGTGCCTCGTTAATTTGAATAATAATGGGGCAGCAGAGCAGGAGTTGGCCTCTCGAAATACTTTGCAGCACCGCTATTCCAGAGATGTTATTAATTTATCTCTCTTTGCCATGCTGCGCTTAGCGAGTATTGTTGGGCTGTAAATACGGGCATGCGCGGTGGAGTCTCCCATTTCAGTTAAGTACACCTGAGATGCTCCCCTGCGGCCATTTCAGGGAAAGTGCACTCTTATAAGAGCAGAAAATGTATGAAGCATTCATTTTTCATTTACTCTCTTTAGGATACCCACGAAAGGAAACTAGTTTTAATATCATGCATGGTGCCTTCCGCATTTTCCACGCAGCTCTGTACTATAGGAAGAGGTAAGTTAAGCATTTCTCATGCGGGAAATGTTTTTGTTAACAATTTCTCGTATCAGAAATGTGTGCAGCAATTTACAAGTTACCGAGTGTTGTTCTCAGTCGTTAAGAGCGAATTTCTTTTTTGTCTTAGCTTAAATAAATATATCTCTATTCCCTGTCATGCTGTATTTTATGTCCCTTTATCTAAACTAAATTCCTGAAGAAGGAATGTACAAAAAGTGACTCCAAAAATATAGGTCTGAATGAACTACATTAAAAGTTAATCTTGTCAGTTATTATTTTTAATGGTGTTTAATGCCCGTTTTCACCGCTGAAGCCCCACAGGTGCTGGAAACTGGTGGTGCATTAGGAAAAGATGTTTTTATGGAAAGAATCGCCCCAGGCGTTGGTTTTGGGCATCTCTCCGACATTTAAATTTTATGAGGACTGAGGTAAACCTGGAAAAACTTCAGTGAGAGAGATCGGGCCTGGTGGGAATCGAACCCCAGAACTTCCAGCTAGGAGTCCATGTCATAAGGCATCGGCCTCCCGTGGCGATAGGTCAGCGACTATCAGCAGGGTTCTTAAATTTTCCTTTATCATGGGGCCTCCTTTAAAAATATCTTCCTGTAACGGACCTCTAAGATTTAATTCAAAATTCAAAATCCTAAATTTGCATCATATATTTAAGCTATTCACTAAGGATTAACAGTTTTAAGATATAAACAAATGATTTTTTTTCAAAATTTATCTTTTTAATGTAGTATATGCTCACACAACAGCAATACCCATAACAATAATGTTACATTCAAAAGTATATGCACATAACATTAACATTAATAACAATTAATACTGGTTGGCACAAAATTACTTGTTAATTTTAATTCCTTACATATAATGAGCAAGTTTTGGCCTAATCTGATCTGTTCTTACAATTTTCAGCCATTTTTCATAACTTGCTCACCCATTTGTACAACCGTGAAATATTGCTTAGAATTTTTCAGAATTTTATTTTCCAAAAATACTTTCACAAAGTATTTCTTTTGGTGAATTAGGAGGGAAAGTTATTCTTTAGAAGACATTTGAAGCAACATACAATGAGGGCGAGTCCAACAGTAATGGTTTTACTTATTTTAAATATACCCCAATCCCATTCTAAGACGTTGAGCGAAGTTTATCCTGCTACAAGTAAGCTCTGGTGACAATAGAAGGTCGTTTTTAACTGTGCCATTTTCTAATTCTAAGAATGTGGTTTCTCTTTTGTGATAATTATAGATTGCAAGAATTCTAAATTTGTTCCACTAATATCACACAGTAATGCCATAACTTATTCCATTTAATTAATTAATTAGTAAGGCCATCATTTAAATTTTATACTCTCTTTTAAAAGTTAATGTAATAGGTGAGAAATTCGCATAGTTTACGCAGCTCCTGCGTGACGGACTTTGTAATTGCTTTTAGGTTCTTTCAATCATCATCTAGTAGAATGTGGTCATTGTGTTGTGTGCTTGTGCATATCCTGCCACACCAATAAACTGGCAGTAGATATCAGATAAAAAGCTGTTTACTCTGCCACGGTTGAACTTCAAACCGACAACTGCGTGCAATATCTACCTGCGGCCAAACAAACAAGGTTTTTACTGCAATTGTTTTCTGCTGTATTCAAATGAAAATGCTTGCATTTTATGTGTAGGTTAAAATGCTTTATGTTGTAATTTAGTTTTACTAGTCTACGCAGCCGTCGTGCTCACAGGGAGGTAAAAGAGGACATACATCTGCACTAAGGGTTGCCAGTTGTGTTTTGTAGGTACTAAAGTTGCCCTTGGTTTGCTGGCACGATGAGAATTTCCGCAGCCAAAACAACAAAGTTGCCCAGAGTTGGTTTTGCTTCGTGTTGATGTAGAATTGCAAATGTGCAGTAAATATTAAGTTTCATGAGAGAACGTAGAATGCAGAACCCTCATAATCAGTAACGCTAAACGAAATTAACCCTAAACAAGCTTCAGTTTCTACCACACGTCCTCTGTTTCTTTATAAAACCGTATAGCTCAACGCGTGTTTTTAATACCGTTGAGAAATTGTTTTACAGGGTGAATGTTAAGTCCTTCCTGCTTTCAAGGGTTGGTATAATAGAAGCTGGAAATGCTTTATTAATGGAAAGAAAATATCTTTCCAAGTTTGTATTCGTAATAGGCGTCATGGTGTAGTTGTGAATTTAGCCGCTGGAGGGCTGTCATAATGAAAACATGGCATTCACTGGTGCACATAAAACTTTCTGTGTATTATAATTCGCTAAATCTGAGTCCGTTGTGACGGTACAGCGACGATTTCGTACGAAACATTAACAAGAACCACATATAGCCAAACCAATTCGTGCATTGTACAACATGTTTGAAGCCACTGGGTTCTTGTATGATGCACAATGAACAGGCTGGCCAAGAGTGTCGGTTGAGACCGTTCAGCGTGTGCTAGAAACGTTTGTCAAGATCCCTAAAAACGACGTAATGAAACCTTACCGGATATAGGTGTTTCAGGCACTGAATCCTGGGGATCACAATCGTCGTCTTCAATTATTTGTTGAATTTCAAGAGCGGTTAGATGACGGTTTTGCTGAGAAACTTATTTTTGGTGACGAATCGCGTTTAATGTGCTCGGCAAACTGAGCTGTCACAATGTAGGCATTAGGGGCACATAAAACCTGGCATTGCGGTAGAACACGTCTGTGATTTCCCTGGATATACTTCAACAGTATCTAGTGCCACGATTTCATGCAGATAGTCAGGACCTTGTTTATCAGCAAGATGGGGTTCTACCTCCTTTTCATCGTGACGTCCGTGAGTATCTCGATGCTGAAATTCCTAGTCGTTGGATTGGACGTTCTGCTCGAGATCATTCTCCTCTTCTTCTGTGACCTTGAATCACCCTACCTAAGCTCATGTGATTTTCTTATAGGGTTATGTCAAAGATTGTGTGTTTGTGCCGCCTCTGCCACATGATTTAGCACAGATGTGAGAGAGGACCACGCATGCAGCCGCTGATACCGACCGTCAGATGTTGGAACATGTAGGGTAGGATTGATGTCGCCACGTCATCAATAGAGGACACGTGGAACACCTGTTAGATGTGTACAAAACTTGGAGAGATACTATATCCACTGATATAAGTATTTTTGTCATATCTGTCATGGTTGCTATTATATCGACCGCCAAAATCAGGGAAGGACTTTAGAATCACCCTGTATAAAGCGTTACTTCTTATATCTCGCAACATAATATGTGATATAATGACATATCATCTTGACTTACGATTAATATAGTTAACAGAGAAATAAACTGATTCATTTGCACAGCTGATAAATTAGGACGGTGGCGGTAAACTGATTACTAAAGAGATTTTTATGCATAATGACATTTAGAAATATGCACCATAAAGTTAATAGTGTGCAACTTTATAAATTTTCAGTTCTGCCTACAGTAAAAAGTAGGTAACATGAGACGCACAATATGCTACTCAGAAATTCTGCTTTCGTCTCAACCATGGTCTCAGCAGAGACCTATGCAAAGCTACAGGAAGCCTATGGAGAATATGTTCTTTCCCATAACACTGTTGGAGTGTGGTTTAAAGCGACTAAAGAGGAGAGGAAATCTTACGAAGATTATCGTACAGAATGTGTGATACTACTGGAAGATTACCGCTAGAGTGCTACGTGATTATCATTTTTTCCATCGCGACAGTGATTTCCGCAGTCACTGCCGTTGCCGGATGCTCACTTCTCTCGTCATCTTGCAGTGAAGTTTGGCTTCTTTTGAATTCTACAAGCAAGCAAAAAACTGTTGCACTAGATGCGCCAAGATTCCGAAAAGCGTGTTGCAAGCGCTCAAGACTTTGGGACTCATTTAAATCACGCTTGAAATCATAAAGAATCATAACGGGAAAATACGCTCCCTCCAACTCCATCGTAACGACTAGCTGCCTGTGCCTCACACTTTAGAATGCGGGAGTGTACCGTTTTACTTGTAAGGGATGGGGCTACCACATGCCACACTCCTTTTAAGTGAGTTAAAATTCATTTTTGCTCATCTCAAAACTTTTGTAGTGACTCTTATAAGATATTTCTGGTGATTATATCTATCAAATGCACAACTCTTTATATTGCAACCGTTATATTAGTCGTTCCGTTATTAATATATGTAAGTATTATATTTACAGCGTTCTTAAATTTCAAATGATTATATTAGGTGCTCTGATAAACTATCGTCAGTCGTTTTATTTAAATATGAATGTTTTACATATATTGTATTTAATTTTTAAACATTTTGAACGTGAAAACTGTATAATTAATAATTTAGAAACTACTGTTTACAGTTTATTATCTTTAGCTTTTCATTTTGATCACCTAACTACCAACTCTATGCAGAAGTCCACGGCAAGATCAGGTGGGGACGGTTTGTGTATATCACGGGACCGAATCCTGCGACGTAGGTATGTAACGAAATTGGATTTACTGCCTGTACATCGAATACCACTTCATATGGTTTTTGCATAAATAAAGCGATAATATATAAAACAGCTAACAGATAATATATATATATATATATATATATATATATACATGCCATCGAAATCTTAATAATAATTATTATGCCGAACGTAAGTATTCCGTGACATAAGTCACAGAGTTTGCGGCTGCTGGCGATTATGTTGGCACTATCCGCTCTTGTGTATTAAAGCCCGACATAATTTTCTGGTAGCACATTTGCATAGGTTACGGCAGTAATGCACATTGTGATGTTGAATCGAAGTTAGTAGTTCCAAATTAATACTTTCATTAGTGGAAAACCTTAAAAACACTGTAAAGTGTTCCACCGAATAAAAATCAGTACTGATATTAAAACTCTAATACCAAATCGAATGATCCTTTCTTTGTTGTTGTTATTATTATTATTATTATTATTATTATTATTATTATTATTTCAGATTCAAGTTATTTTATACTGTTCTTGTCGACATAAAAATTAGAAAGTGAATGCGGGAAAAACTAACATTTCGAGATAGTATTTGTTCAGTGAAATTTTCTCCTTGATAATGGATTGTTTTAGGTATTAATTTTACAAAACATCACTCGCATATTTTGGAATATTTTTATCTCTATCCCTCCCCTTCGATTATTATCGGGTAAACGTTTAATATGGTAAAGCTGCGTTAAAGAGCGGAAAACACAGTACATTGCCTTCAGCCCTTTAATCTGTTTTAATATACAGGTAAAATTAAAAAAGTTTCTTTCTCAATTAAATACAAATTAGAAATTTAGAAGAAAACATAAAGTAATAATAATAATAATAATAATAATAATAATAATGCATCAAATGCTTGACCGTCATTTAGAAACAATCAATAAACAATCAAAACCGAAAACCGGAGTATTAAAACACGATTTATCCTCTTAATTAATGAGCTGTTCTACATAATTACCCTTTATTTCAGTGACAAATATTTCAACTTCATGTCTATTTTGAAAACAAAAGGTACATTTTAATTACATTTAACGATTTAATTAACTTCCATGTTTAGCGGTTGTTCGTTAAATACATGTGTTAGTTGCGGAGATAGCAACGATATCAGAGGGTTCGTTGAAAAGTACACCCAACTAGGAGAGGATTTTATAAGCAACAACGTCAAAGGTGCGCCCTACTTGTTGTTGACATGATTCGCCCATCAGAAAACAGCAGAATTCATTATGCGAGGACTAGTCAATAAAGACTGAACTGATATTTTTTTCTCCTCACACGGTGGATAAACTGTGGGCAAACGATTTTTAATGAGAAGAACAGCTCTTTCGTGATTGGTGAAAAAAATTGGAAGCGCGTAAATGCAGAACGCAAGCAAAGAGCGACTGTTTAAAAATGAGTCGGTTCGTAATGAACAGTAGATGCTCTGTAGTTGTTAAGTATCATCCTTTAGATGTAAAGTTTCAGATGCGTATACAGTCTGTTGACAAAAATTTATAATGCCGTGTTCAATGATCGCCATTGAAGGCATGCGAATTGACTGTCTTTGCAAAAACGCGATAGGCTGTGCCCACTACATTTTATACAAAGTTCTGAGTATGAGAAAATTTCCGCTCGATGGGTGCCACGTTTGTTAACAATGGACAAAAACGCATTGGAATGAATGTTTCGCAAGAGTGTTTAGACTTGTTTAAACGTAATTCCATTGTATTTTTCGACATTTCATAACAGTAGATGAAATATATATTAATCACTACACGCAAAAGAAGAAGGAGCAGTTTTCAGTGGGTGGCAACAAGCCAAAGAAACCAAAAAGGGTTCCATCTGTATGAAAATTATTCTCATCATTGGGTGATCGTGGATTCCACTTTTCAGAAGGGCAGAACTATCATTTCTGCTTTACTGCTGGACCAACAGAAGGATGCCATTCAGTCTAAACGACCATACCTTGCGAAAAAGAAAGATCTCTTTCATTACGATTATGTGTCTTCACACACGTCTGGGATTGTTGCTGCAAAACTACATGACCTTGGCTTCCCAAGTGCTTCCATATCCCCTTTAACCGGGTTTGACTCCTAGCGATTGCTTTTTGATCTTGTTCAGGCCGAGAACTTTTAGAACACCCCTTGTATGTATACGTGGAGTTCTTTAAAAATAAAAACTCTTTTGTAAATGCAGGAGTGATCGGACCGAGGTTGAAGATCGTGGTACAATCTCTAGGCATTTTAAATACCTGGTATCGTTTTCGCCTCAACAAGGAGACGATTTAGAAAATCGTTCTTAGGTCTGAATGTGTATCACTAGCGCTGCACAGAAATTTTTTCTATCTTAAAAAGGATATAATACTCCTTAGGCTTGTACGGCCGATGTTATAAAATCTTCCAGGCTGTTTTGTCGTGGTGCATGGTTTAATATACTGCCACAGCTTTCACCCACGGTTGACATCATCAATGGACGATGAACAACATCTGACTGCTAAAAAACGATCGTTCACTTATGATACCAACCGCAGCAGCTAGTAAAAGCTCTGGTAGCACATTAAACCATGGCAAAACAGCCCGGAAGCTTTCAATGTTTTAAATAAAAATTATAATAACTAATATTATTTCTTCTTTTTGTTTTATTTATGATTTACAAACATTGTAAATGTCCTAACAATCTCTTGAGACGTAATGATACGATTTGGATGGAACACTTGATTGAATCAAATTCTAAGAAGAAAATGCGGATGAAAAGTAACAATAAATATAAACAAAAATTAAAGCGAGCGTGGGGTACAAGGCAGTACCAAGGTATCTAAGAGCAGGGAGACAGAAATAATAGAAAAATGAAATATTAAGTCATTTTCATTTTTGTCTATTCCTTTACCCCACCCCAAGATTCCTAGCTCCCTGGCCGTTGCAAAAGTGGCATTAATACTGGAAGAGTCAATCGGAACCGTTGCCTTTATTATTTTTAGCCATATTATCTTTATGAGGCATTATACTTTTTATTTTAATACTTAAAAGTAAAGGTATAACTATGTTCTTTCAGTTATAGGAGATTGATGCTCTGCAGACGCAAAATATTTAACTTTTAAATGCGTTTGTATTCAGTCATCGCACTGTTAATCATGAAGTGTTAATACTAGAAGTGTTTTTCTGTTCCTAACTCAGGGAACTTTTCAAAAGAGATTATGTAAACCTCCTCTAAAATGCAAAAGGAACTGTTTCATTAGAGGGCAATGCAACATAAAAAGTCAGGTAAGAACAAAGGTGCTTGACAGTGTTGTTGAAGATTAGAAGGTGATTAGTGCAGGAGTCACGGGGCGGTCGTTATTGCTCTAAGCCTCAGCCCGTTCTCATTAGTTTCCAGAACATTTTGCATACCAACACGTGTCATTATTTAGCTCACTTGTCCTCTCCATGTGTGCAAATATTTACATGTATGTAGCTGGTGCTGCTAGCTATTTTGTGCGTTTCTCCACACAGTAGCCATTTCCGGCTTTCCAGTACGCATAATGCTTCAAACACCACACAGTAAGATGGTCATTTCCGCCAGAATAAACATGCAAATGGGTAATTGTGCGAGCTGGTGACGCTATAGATTTGCAACGTTCATAGGCGTTTACAGTTTGGTTACTCAGTCCCTAGTTGTACGCATGCGTGGCACATACATTTTGGAGTTAATTTTAACAACAAAGGGAATAAACTACAGAGTGCGCATACATTTTTGAACGTTTTGTAAGGCACATTTTCACCAATTTTGTATAGAAAATAATATTACCACCAGTGCGGCGTAGAAGGTCAGAGGCATAACTAAATGATACCAAAATGCGCGGAGGGGGTCTCTTTTATCAAGACTTTAATTCCTCCCCAACATTCCGTTTATATAGAACTCTTGTAATTCAGCTGCTAAAGTACGCCTTAAGTCTTCTGCAATCAACTCATGAAGTTTATGAATGTTTCAACCGGTTTATTCCCAGTGATGTAATATCTGTCATTTCGTCGGACTGTACAGGCACGAAATTTTCCCTTTCTATTTCTTTTCTAATTTATGTTTCTCACTTCACTTATAGCTTAATTCTATTAAATGTAGTTATAGTATGGAATAATACTTTATTTATCCTATCATGATAACCCTTTAATCAGGTATCTTAGTTTTTTATATTTGAACTTTTTTTTTGTGGGGCTGTAAATTGAATTGTAAATTGTACGTTTATTTTACTAGCTCTAGATAAAACGTTATAGGACAATAAAATAAGGACTTAATGGCTTATATTTATTTATTTACATTAACATTGTGTATAGGAATGCCCAGTTATATGACACATTAATAAGGGATTGCTCTAACAAAATATTAGTTGGAATAAAAACACTACATATCTTAACGGTAAAATTAAACACGTAAGTTGCTTATTATAAGTAAATGTTAGCATATCAAACTAATAACATCTACTTGCTGTACATACGTATTAACTGGTCTCTCTATATGACAATTAATTTCAGTTAACCGTATAATATTTTTAACCCTATCTTAAGCTTTCTAATTGCGTTTAATAATAGATGTGAGCCCCTGAATTTCTGTCTCATATTCTTCTTGCTCCAGTTGATTAAAAACATCACGGACCGCACGTCAGTTGGATAATGCCATTAATTATGAAGGCGCTGTGCTTTTGTTTCGGCGACAGACAGGGGTGACTGTACTCTGCCACTTCACGGCAAGTGTGGGAGAAGAAAGGTAATCAGGCGACGTAACGAGGTTTAGAAAGACGGCAGAGGAAGTCTTTGATCTCGGAGTGAGCCTGCTGGAATATTCATGTGCCTAAATCCCCGCGAGATTACCACGGACATGATCCATCCTAGGGGGTTTCCTTGCAAGACACCCCTGATAACGAAATTCTCTTTTCCAGTCTCGAAGCGACCTGAATATGCAGTAGGCAAGATGGGAAAGCACCCATGTATGACAAGAACGTGCGCAATCCAAACCGGAACTGACAGGTTGGCGTATTGTTCTCTCGCATCCTTCAGGGTACAGAAACCCGAGAACTATTAACTCTCTCGCGTCGTGAAGCAGGCTTCACAGAGCACGTGTACAGCAGTTGATGACATATGGCGTAATTAAGTGTACCGGCGTAGTTTAAACGCGCAGAAATGAAAAATCTTACTTTCTTGCTAATAAGAGACATTTAGGGAGTTAAGGGCCAGAGTTTATTGGGGAAGAGAGTCGTCGCTCGAAAAGTTAGCACCGTTATTTTAGAATTTATGCACATATATTTACTGAAAGCATAAAATAATACTACATTTAAAACTGATAATACAAGCACTGGACTGAGTTATTAGAGAATTTGAAAAGCATGCCCCTCGGCGGCAGTACATTGCCGGCATCTGCGTGAGAAATTTCTGTATTCCATCCAATTTTTTCCCGCAAGAACACGCCATTTACTGAGAAATCCTGTCTCTCGTAACTTTTTAACAAGTTGACTAACAGTTTCTCTACCTGGAACACGATTAACAGGATATTTTCTTACGAATCACCGCGTGTGTATCGTACATAAAACCAGCTCTTCAAGACTACCTAAACTTATATAGTAACATGTGACTAACGAAGAACACTTTGCACACCATTTACACACACATACAAACTCACAACCATTCGCTGAAAAAGAAAAAAATCCTAAAACTATAAGCTACTGCCTGCACATGCATTAGACGACTTTAACGATTACTTTCCCCCAGCACATAGTAACCTCACTCGCCGGCCGGTAACTAAGGACCTCTGCACTTTTAAGCATTGAAACAATTTCCTATTTTCATATCTGTTATGACCTATAGAGTTTTAGTTATAAACCTTACCCGTACACATTGCGTTTTCGTCTCTGCTACTAAGCGTACTGCAGCCGGCTTAACTCATGTTTCAACCCCGTTGTCCTTTTAGACAGTATTTTTTATTTTCTCCACAGAGAAATATCTAAAGGGTCGAAATCTGGTGAACGGGCAGCCCAACGTACAGCTCCCCTGCGTCCAATCCAACGATGTTGAACCAATCAGTGAAGACAAGCGTAGTACGTCTATTGGGATATCTTTCAGCATACACATTACAAGAAAGAACATCATTCTTTCTACATTCTCCATGTCGACTTTATCAGCATTAGTAAATATCATCTTTCATCACGTCCTACTTCAACTATCATAAAGTGCTGACAAGGAAGTGTCAATAAAATCAATATAAAGTAAACAAAATGTAAACAAACATACGAGCATCGTAGCCTAGTAAATGGTTTTTATTTGTTCCTCTTTCTAATTGTGTATCATACTTAAGCATATCTAGAACCCATTCATAAAATTTATTTGTAATGTGTATATAGAATCTTATGGCAATAAAGACACACCTACTACTAAAAAAAAAAACTACGAAATTGAATGGGACAGACAGCTATAGATGTTTAAATTGTTCATATTACTATAGCTCGTAAACAACTTGCAATAGAATCGTGCAATAAACACCATTAACATTCTAATTTCCCCTAGTTTTGCTTTCAATAGGCACTGTTCCATTTAAAAATGTATTCAATAAATACATGTTCTAATAATTATAAACATATGCATGGGCTACAATTATGAGCCCTTCCCTAAACTTCAGTTCTGTGAACGCAGCATATCAATAGCACCTTACATTTCAGTAATATTTGCGGTGCAAGTTTTAGGTGATTTACTCTGTATATAAATAATGAATTTACAGTTAAATCCATTTATTCAATTAGTTAATGGCATCTTTTGCTATCGAAAAAGGTTAAGAAACGCATGGTGCTGTTAGCTGTACAGAAATAAGGCATTTAATTGGACATCGCCGTGATGGCTGCAAACACAGCCGGTATTTTCTGCCAAACTTGGGTTAAGCAACTTGCGTCAAAGTTTAGAATTAGATGAGTAGCCGGTATCTTGAAGGTGGCGTACAGGGAAATTGGGCGTGTGATTGTGCTGAAACGAGGTCCTCGCTCCCCGCGCACAAATCGACCTAGCTGTGCTTACCCTGGAAGGCATGCAATCCGCTTCTCACTCCTCTCCCCAGAAGTCGGATGGATGACTGCTTCGAAATTAGCTCTGATGGCAAAGATAATGTTCGCCTTCCTGGAATGCGCAAAGCTGCAGAAAATCACAATCCAGAGTGTCTTACTATCGCCATATCCAAAACTTCATATTTAGAGCAAACAGAATAGACAACTTATCGAAATATTGTTCCTTCGACGTTTAAATGAAGGGGAAAAAATGTCAATTATTTAGAGAAATAGCTTAGAGCTATTAGAAGATTACTAACTTCATTTCAAAACAAAAAAGTTAATTTAATATTTTATCACGTTAGAGAACTTACTCATTTGAATCACTGTATAATTAGCAGTAAATAATCGGAAATTGTTTAACTAATTTAAGCCTTTAACAAGAAAAGAATTCCTAGAAATATTCATAAAAATGGAAAATAAATAAATTAACATTCAAATCCACAAACCAAGGTGTAAATGTGGAACAGGTTTAATAAATATACGATGGTAGACCCATAAGTTTCCGGCCTCGCCGATAAGGATTATCGCCTTCAAAAACCGTTATCTGGGATCATACCTTATCTGTTAAGTAAATAATTGCAGCTGTAACTTCCGCTTTTCTGTGTTCAGTTGTTCAGATATAGTTGCTAAACAAGGCCTATGTGTACAAAATTGTGACATGTTCAAAATTGAGCTGTTATAAAGTTCTTCACAAAAGAAGGACTTACTCCAAATGAAATTAAACAACGACTGGACGGTGTATATGGGGAAGCATCCCCCTCATATTCTACCGTAAAAGAATGAGCCAAACTTTTTCGAATGGGTCGAGAAAGCATTGAAAGACGAAAGCGTGCAGGTCGGCCCTAGACACTTCTAGAATCTAATATTTATATTAATTTTATCTTAGGCACTTAGCAACCCAGCTTTCTGGCTGATTACAGTATGGCTAATGGCTTGCTTAACGTTACTGATGACAACCTTGAGACTATGTTTGCCTAACTCTTATTAACATTTCTAGGGCGTTTGAATCAGTTAATATTAATATTTACTTTCAAACATTAGTCATTGCATACATTTATTTGAGGACTCGTTCCGTGTGATTTGTATTTCTATCCCTCCGGCCGTATACAATGTGTTCCAGTAGGAGAATCCTTTCGTCTTGGAGCTCAGTAGAGTGCGCAGGGCCACAATACTTGAACCAATATTATTATCAATATGTATAAATGACGTCACTAATCACAGTAAATTCTACAGATACCATATATATATATATATTCTGACGATCTATAACTGCATTCGCACTCATAGCCAGACTTAATTCATCAACTCCAGAGCTGAATTTAATGAAGATCATAATGGAACATAATGGATTATTAAACAAAATTAATGCAACAATACTCATTCCCGTTAAACTTAATGAAAAAGGGTCAATTAAATCGTTTGAATAAAATATATTTGAGAGTAATCTTAATTTGCAAATTCAAATAAAAGAAACTTGTAAATATGTTTTCATTGTCGCATTTCTTGAAACGGTTTTTCACATTTAATATTAAAAAAAAAACTCTATCAACAATTATTATGCCACATTTCGATTACTGCGACATTCTGTTAATTGACATCACGACAAATCTCACAATGCCTGCGTTCCCTGCGTAAATCAGATAATGACACACTCTTGAGTTGTTATCCTGACATCGACTGGATGCTGGAAGGAAGTTGCACTCCCTCATTCTTCTACGTCGACTTCTATACACCTCAACTCCGCACTAACTTTCCACCCGTTTTCACCCGTTATCTTTTCACCACAATTTTAACACCCAATTAAATAACAATTTTATTCTCTCTATACCCTTATACCAAACCTCTTACTTTACTTCATCCTTCACAGTTTTTAATGCTGTTTAACGCCCGTTTTTACTACTAAGGCATCACAGGCAGTGGACATTAATGATACATGAGATGAAATGATATATTAGGAAAGGATTTTTAGGGAAAGAAACGTTCCAGACCTAAGTTTAGGGTACCTCCCCGGCATTTACCATTTATTAGGACTGAGGAAAATCTGGAAAAAACCTCAGTTAGAGAGGACGGTCCTGGCGGGATTCGAACACCACACCTCCCACTCACGAATCCGCGCCTTAACGACCTCAGCCACCCGTGTCGGTTTTCACAGTTGTCGCTACTCGTTCTGACACTCTCTGTCGCCTCATATCAAGTACTTCCGGCTATGACGATTTAGACTATGTTGGAATATTATTTATTTCGAGCAAGCAGCATTTAACAAGTAGTGTGTGCAAATTGTTAATGTAATTAATTGTATTGTATATATTGTAATCGTAACAGAGGACCTTACGGTCTTAACTTCGCCAGATAAAATATATTATTATTATTATTATTATTATTAATAATAATAATAATAATAATAATAATAATAATAATAATAATAATAATAATAATAGCATGGAAAATAGGATCTTGCGGTCTTAACTTCGCCGGATAAAATATATTATTATTATTATTATTATTATTATTATTATTATCATCATTATCATATTTATTATTATTATATTTATTATTGTTATTATTATATTTATTATTATTAGGATGGAAAATGCGTAAACCAACAGGCTGCTTTTAAATCCCAGAAATCTGAAACCATAATCTTTCTCACCGACTTGGAATTTGGCTTTCTCTGGCGATAGAGAATAAAGTATTTTTATTTTTTGAATGTTATTGTGTAACAGACAACCCATATTAAATAAAACATGAAACATAAAGTCCATTGGGTTGCTCTGGAAACGTGCTACTTTTACCTTAGAGAAATTCATTGTAGTTAATTTTTCATCAGGTGTCAAAAATCACAGCACTTTTCTAGGATATCATTTTTTCATTCGCATATCTTCTATAAAAGTGTGACGTCCTTATTGCGCCAACAGTTTCAGCAATTGCAGTTTCATTTATGCGACAATCCTCTAATACTCTCGCCAACTTCTCCAATAACGTTCTTCCCGAGTCCCCCTCTTTTTCTTACCGCCACGGGTGGCCGAGGTCGTTAAGGCGCGGACTCGTGAGTGCGAGGTCTGGGGTTCGAATCCACCAGGACCGTCCTCCCTGAGTGGATTTTTTCCCAAGTTACCCTCAGTTCTCATAACTGGCAAATGCCGGGGATGTACCCTAAACTTAGGCCTGGAACGTTTCCTTCCTTAAAAAGAAATCCTTTCCAAATATATCATTTCACCTAATGTAGCATTAGTGTCACCGTCTGTGGTGCCTCAGTAGTAAAAACAGGCGTTAAACACATACACACACACACCTCTTTTTCTTATATGATTTAATTGAGCTTGTCAACAAACATTCGATAACCTCAATTGAATTAAATTAAATTACTGAAAAATTATCAGTACTTGTGTATTACTTAGTTGTTGATTTGTTTTATTTATGGATCTCTTTGACATCTCAGATCATCAGAGTCCCATTCAATTCAGGGCGTGAAACGACCGAAAAATTTTGCTCAGAGGCCTCTTCTTTCAGGCTTGAGGTTCTTTTTCATGTCGTAAATCTACAACACGGACCTACGGCTTTACTTCCCTTCCGAAGGGAGCCATACTTAGGATTTAACGCCCGAAAAAGAAGAAGTACAAAGTTATTGCTCACATTAATTTGCACGACTAACGTAACAACATTTCTTGAATGAATCATGTGGGATAGTTTTGGAGTTTATCTGAAAACTTACGAGTGAACTACTTGTGTTGGCTGTGCCGCAACACAAGAGCAGAAATAAAACTACAGCTGAAGAATGTGAAAAAGAACGGGGCTGACTGCGGATTTTCCCTTTCCGCGAATACTTGTGCGTGAGGCTTGACTGAGCTTGGCACTTGTTTCCGCCCTTAACAAACGTCACACCAAATTGCTGTACAAGGATATCCGCTGCTATCCATATCGCAACAAAGGGACCTCGCCACCAGGGCAAGTTAAAGGAAACCTTATGCCGAAGGCTTTCTCGTCGTAACGTCCAAGAGAATATTCAGCGTGATTCCGTCCTTTTGAAACTTTAGCTAACACTCAGTTACATATTCTTTATTCATCAACCTGGCAACTTTTGTTTTTCCATCTATTTCTGTCTCCTGGGAAATCTTTTGTTGTCATACGTCATTTAATATACTGCTACCGGTACTGCATTTTCTTATATTCTCTTCAGCACCTCGTCCCAACTTTTATCTTCATTATTTGTCCATGTTTTTTCGTCTGTTAAGTCTTATTACTCTTGTACCTTTCACACTTCAGCAAACCGCTACGGGTGGCAGAGGTCGTAAAGGCGCGGACTCGCGAGCGCGAGGTCTGGGGTTCGGTTCTAGCCAGGACCGTGCTTTCAGACTGAGATTTTTTCAGGTTTTTCCTCAGGAAAAATGGCAGGTACACTAAACTTTGGCCTGGAACGTTTCCTTCCTTAAAAAAAAGTCTTTCCCAGTTTATCTTCATCTCATGTATCATCAGTGTCCACCACCTGTGGTGCCTCAGTAGTAAAAATGTTAAACACTATTAGAAAAAAGAAAAACGCTTCAGTAACATTCTTTCAAATTTCTGTCTCTCTGGAACTATTCTTCAAATTTCTCTTACATTTTTTCTTTTACTTCCTGAGGTGAACCTTTCAGCTCCATTATATTGTCACGGCATGTTGGAGCTACTCGCTAAATATTTCATCATCTTTAGACCGGACAAGATGCGAACTATGTCACATTAGCTGTGAATATCACCAACATCCCTTAACAGTATTAAATAACGACGAATCACTGAAAATATAATCACTTCTAAATCTGGTGTTATTTTATTAACTAATTATTATTACTTACATTTGGCACATTATATTTGATATGTGCTTCCCGATTGAAGTATTTGTCAAATTACAGACCTAAAAGTTGGTTACATTGTGTTTGTCTAGCATGTGATTATTAACTTTTACATTGACTGTTACAATGTTTCTTGATACCAAATCAAAGTTAATATTACTGTTTTATCTAGTATGCATGTAATATTGGGAAGCCTGTCTATGTCAATTGTCGGTCTTGGTGGTGTAGTGGTAACCGTACTTGCCGTCTAAACCCAAGGTCGTGGGTTCAAGCCCGGCCAGAATCGATGGATTTTTTCGGGCATAAAAATCCTAAGTATGGCTTACATTCTATGTTAATATAGGGGGCCATTGCTTTTGAAAATTGTAATGTACATAACAAGCAACTGTTGACAATCACGGTTGATCAACTCCTGCTAAAGAATGCGTCAACACCATAGTCTGCAAAGCGTGATAAAATGCCTAATGGTTTATTATTAATGTTTCGGACCCTGTCCATTCAAAACGAACATGATTTTAGTAGAGGCGACTGCAAATAAGATTTAATATTCCGGTAATTAATAAACAATATCATAATAATTAGGCATTGTAGAGTGATCGCAGGCATGCAATTTTAAAAATTAAATCTATGGTCGAGATAAAAAAAAAAATAACGGAGTGACATGGTAATAAAGAAATTGAAATTAGATGCTACAAAAATGTTAAATTAAAACACAGTAATATTTTACCTCAAAATTTCTCCAAACGAGGAAATCTCGATTTACAATAAATAGCTCATCATCAGCGTTTTCAAGACAATGCTATAAAAATCTCTAAATTCACGAACTGATAATATGGCAGTCCGACATTGAACAACGGTTAACTCATTTATTATATTATGTAACTTAACATATCTTAACATATCAGTTGTATAAAAGTTGCTAACTCTGATGACTGGAGATTACTTTTAACTCTAATTAAAATGTAACTAGAGGATTTTTATTTATTTATTTTGAAAGTGTTTAACGCCCGTTTTTACTAGTGAGACACCACATGCGCTGGACACAGATGATACATGAGATAAAATGATAAATTGAGAAAGAATTTTTTTAAAGAAAACAAGTGTTTCAGGTACCCTAAGTTTAGGGTACCTTCCCAGCATTTGCCATTTATGAGGACTGAGGAAAACCTGAAAAAAAAAAACTCAGTCAGGAAGGACGGTCCTGGTGGGACAGTTTGTAAAACGCCGGGGTTGTGTAAATTCCCATACCCAGGATGTAAAGTTATATACATATACATATAACGGGTCATCGACAAGTTCCTCCGCACTCGGGTGATGTATACCGTACAGGAGAAAGTTGGTGCTTCTACATTCCCTACATTCTTTTCTTCAAAACAGGCTTTAATACGTTGCTAAGATTTGTATTTTGGAGCGTATGCATGCCTTGACACTATTCCCTCGGTGCGCAGTCAATGCTGCCAAATCCGCTTTCCTGGTTAAATCTCGGCTGCGGAGAGACTTTTAGAAGACCTTTATGTATAATACACATGTTTATATATATCTTTGCATATTTCACGAAGTACTTGAACCAATGATTAATGTAGAATAAGTCAAATGTGAAACCTTTATGTTCACATAACTATCCTAACTCGAGAAAGCATGTGCTAAGGAACCTAAGTCACAATAAATGGAAATATCTGTAATCTATAATCCCTTAAGAACTCTCCATCTGCAGACGTTTCACCTTGGTGCTGAAGCGACCTTGCTCTGTAGTTAATTTGTGGTTTATAGAAGACAAAGTTTCGCACTTTTCTTATACATCGGAAACAACGTAGCCAGCAGGGACGAAAATAGGAATTCGACCTTTCTGTTTCTCGCTCACTCCAACTTAATATATAGGTACTAGATTTAACTATAAACTTGTTTTTTAAGTTTTTGAGGACAGTAGCAAATTGTTGCCTTCATCCATATCGCGTAAACACTGTTTTACCCTCATCCCCCGTACGTCCTTGTCGACATTTTGCCCCTTTTGAAGACTTCTATCTACCTCGCCACTGTTCGACAGGGCTTCTCGTAGCTCTGTGTGCCATTCCTGTGCATTCTTGCCGCAAATAAATGATATTTTTACACACGCAAATTTTCAATCTTCGTGACCTCCATTCCTGATCACTGTCGCTTACCAACTGAGCTTCGGGGCGTGCTGAGGCACGCAGCTCTGCTCACACCTACCATCTGGTGTTTCTCGTATATGTGTGTTATTAGGGAATAGCTAAACGGCATTATGAAAATTCTTTTAGTAAAAGTAACCAGAAATACATTCAGCGTTATACAGAAAACAGCATCCTGAAACTATAGGATATCAAAATTTCAGCAATTCTTGCTTAAAACAATTTCCAGTAATAACTATTTTCTTCTTTTTTTCAGGATGACAAAGCTATTCTATCTTTGCCAGCCTATTGATTTGTAGTTTTTTTATCAGTAGCACTCCTACTAATTAGCGGAGGACATAATTGTTGTGAAAATTCATATTTGTTAAACCTGGTGCCAAGTATAATTAAAGGCAGATGGTTTGTTTAATAAAAATCTTGCTGCACACACGATTCTGATTTATGTGTGCAGAGCTTTTCTGCACGGCGATATCATACCCACTCCCTCGGCAGTTTACACGAAGCTGTCGCTGGAAAAAGCATCGGAAGGTAAAGCTGGGCAGTACGCGTAGCGATCGAGTCCTGGATTACGGCCTTGTTTAAACAAAACTGTTGCTACTGAAGTTGGTGCCTCGTGTAAACATGGCAGAGTATTGCCACAGGATTACTCCACACGAGAAAGTGATTAAGCTAGGCGCTTTGCTGACAAGTGTTTGAATGGCGTGCACATACATGTTGCATTCTTTATATGGGATAGGTTTTCATAACAGCTGCTACGGCTTTGTTCATGCCGTACATATGTGAGGGGAGGGCTGTACTAATGTCCTAAGTATACAGGAAACTGACACACACACAAACACCAATCGTTATGTACAGAAAGACTTAAATCACACCATCCACGAGAGAGAAGAGAGTAATTATAAAGACGCTTAATGATAACGCTAAAATAATTTGTGGTTCTGCTAGTTTGAATCAGGAATTTAATTAAACACCTACCAGATTCACTATAGGCCAATAGTTATAGCCTAAAAATATTTGAAGAGTGTTGTACCAAGAAGAATCAAAAGAGATAAAAAGTTCGTCACGCAGGAGCTGCGTAAACTAAGCGGTCGTAAATGATAATACCTTCCTTTTAACAATCAGAATATACAATACAAAAACGGAAACATTAATTGCAAAGTTTAACCATATACACTTACATAAATACCTACATATATACAAACATGCCCATATACTTATGTCACACGTTTTCTATGAATAATCTTATATACATATATACAAACACGAATAAAACTCTTACCTCTGACCCTATTTCCCTTGACGTAGCCTCCTCCCCAACTCCCCTCTCTTCTCCATAACTGTTGTTGGGTCTTCGCTAGAAATATTCCTGATTTGTGTGCTCTTTTCTCATGCACCAAACACTTCAAATTTATGCTGGAATTCAGAAATTGTGGTGGTAAATGCTCATTTCTTAAATAATCTGTTTCCCTGCGTTTCTACCAGAATATGCCTCTAGGTATCACTTTCTCTGCAAACTAGGTAGTTTCACAATATGCATAAAGCCACACCCTAAATCTCTACCAAGTGTTCTTCAACTGAAGGCACCATTTTTTCCATGAGACATAACATATTGCATCGAGTCTGTGACTGATCTTGACGAATTTCTAGAAGTATTTAATTACAGCCCATTTCTTAATACACTTTATTTTTCTAGGAGTTAACTTTTCTTTTTACTTCACTTTAGGGACTGTGTGTGTTGGTATTCTCTTTTCCGATGTAAAGTACTTTCTTTCTAGACATTTTTTTCGTCAAGACTATTAGATGTAGGGGAATATAAGACCGTTAGAGGTTGTGGGATCGATTTTTCCTCCCTACACTTTCAGTGCGCAAAACTAATCTTCTAATCTCCTTCAGCTCCCTTCCTTCACTTTCTTTTGAGGGGGGAAGATCCAAAACATGGGATTATCTATTGTTTGAAGCTCAGTAGGATAAAGTTAGGGAGACCACTCAAGCACACAACAGTGTGGAGGCACTTCCCTCCCCCCCCCACTTAACTTCTCTTTACGGAAAATTAATACCGGGGAGCCTTCTAATGGTAAAGTTGCAGAGAGGCGTGGCCATCTTTATTCTTACCACCAAGCGTTGCTAACACCAGCTTTTCTCGTTAAAACGTCAGCATTCCTAAGAAATACTCCAGCTATCTTTTACCTTTAACAAAAAGTCGTTGCAGGTGTGATAGGTTACATCTCAATCCGACGATGGGTTTTGTCCTCTGTCATGTTTACACTTGACAGCATGCAAAATGCTAATTACACTGCAACATATCTTATTGCGAATTTTGGAAAAAGTTGAAATATTTAAGACGATCCAGATGTGAACGTTTTCTCATCTTTTCCATCATAGCAGTGTTACCACTTTGTCATAAACTACTCAAACTAGTCAAACCTCTACCATTGATAGTGAGATTATTTGAGCTATGGTCGGCAGTGTGCGGTCACACAAGGTCTACTTGCATGTGCAAGTGCAGATACAGAATGTTCGGAAAGTTACTGTGCAGTTACAACAAAAGTTCGAAATGTCCATAGAACCCGCTTAATTTTATTGGAAAACACTTTCTGCAGGTGTGTTAACATAACCAGAGAGGTGGAACCAGGCCTTGTCTGTATAGAAGGTAACATCAACAATATCAATGGCATTACTTTCAATAAAAGGTGTGCACGGACTCGCTTTTCATGATCCGCACCTTTCAATTCTTACACTACTGTCACTTTATACCTGAACAATTTCAATGTTTTCCTAACCGCTTTAAGCGCGGTTGCAAACTCGATATGTCAACTGGCGCAATGATTTTGATGGGCTCCACCGTATAGAGTCAGAAGTGTTCAACAACTTCTCTTCGTTTAGTTAAGGGGGTCTCCCAGTTCGTTCGGCATCTAACACTAAGCCTGTCTCTCAAAATTTCTCAACGAGCATCTGTCAACTCTGCATTTGATTATCTCATTTTACTGTAACTGGAACGTGGTCGGTAAACATACAGAACTGACACTACGTGCTCGGTGCTAGGTCAAGCAATGAAATTATTAGCATAACAAGCGGATTACATGATCCAGAATGACCACAATAGCATTAAACCTAGGAACTAAGTGTAGTTACAACACCCTCATCCCATTTAACCATAGATAAAAGCGAATATTTACCTACAAACGTATTAAGCAACTGTTCATTTGTGGAGTTATTATCACAGGACAGCTATGCTGGCATTCTAGCTTGCATATCACACAGTGTAAGCAGAGTTGTAGACAAAGGGCTCTAATAAGGAAACAAAGCATTCCCGGTCCTTGTTCATACGAATATAACATTTTGCACTTTCTGTACGCAAATAACAAGAAGAACTAAAGAAGCAGAAATAGATAAATGCTCTATTTCTGAAAACTACATGTTCTTGTGATTTGTTCGTATTTTTGTTACATACCTTAGCCATGGCAACTTATTCCTCTTTACTGTATATTTAAAATTTAATGCTTGGGTAGAAGGTAGTAATTTTGAAGTAATTGGTCTATCTACTGAAACATTATTTTATTCTAAGATTTTATTTCTCAGATTCAGGAGAAACCATTATTGAGAAAGTTAATATAATAGCATCTGCCGAAGGAGGGTGGGTGGGAAGGAAGCAATGTATGTACTGGAACGAGGTATCTCTCTAGAGTAAGCATGTTGCACCCTCGTAGCATTATATTGCCACCCCTACCCCCTCAGGAACCATTACTGCTGTCGTCATAAATAGCCACCTCCACAGGGTCGGCACAATGCAGCCCCAACCCCTTGCTTTATGACTGAAACTGTAGTACCCCACGTGACTGCCATCTTTTTTCATTTTATGTTTGTTGTGATAAGCTAGAGTTATCAGTAACATTTGTACGATCTTCCGCATGATTTTAAAACGTATTTCAGTGCGAAGGTACACCTTGCGTGCCTTTTATATCTACCGTTAAAGCGTATTTATTGTTATGCAGTTTGGAATTCGTGGAAACGCATGCCAGCACACTATTTCTCCACTGTTAACATATCGGCCGGGACCAGCGCCGATCTTGTTTGCGGCAGCGATAGGCAACTATTTGCTGCGGTTGTAAATTCAGGAAACCTATGCGGGGCTTTAACAAGGGTGCTATCATTTATTTCAGGTGATTAAACACGTTTTTCGTTGCTTTATCATTTGGGTTACAGATGGCACTTTGCATTTACCTTTCTAAACGCATTTCATGTAATACTTTGCGCTAAATTTGAGGTCACAATGATTAACAGACGCATGCGGAAAAATCACACAGATCCACTCTCTGTTCCTAGGCGGATTTTTTAAATTGCATTTTAAAACAGTGGCATTGCGTCTGCTTACATTTTATACCAAATACTGGGCAATTACGTTGTGCGTAATATTGTTGCATAGCAGTTGGGCTGATGTTTGCTTTGTTCACGTTTGTTACTGCAAGCCCAGAAAGCGAGGGAGAGAGAGATGGAATGATTATCAGTGATAAACTTTTTCCTAAACCTGAAGACATTCGGCCCCACTTCCAGCTAACTTTGGTGAAATCGTTGTATCAAGCGTAGCCCGCTTGCATGACCTGCTCCACCCGATGCTGAACACAACTATCACTACACGGTTTAGGCATCTTCACAACGAAGTTTCCTATCGGCTACATAATTTTGCCCTAGTGGTTTAAAGTTGATTTTTAGATTTGAAATTCTGATACAGAGTTTCCCAACTTTTTTCATTAGAACTTTCCATGTTCTGATAATTTCAAGCACTACCAATACCTAAAATTATAAAGTATATCTTTGAAAGAAAAAAGTACTGAAGTTTAAATACAATTTAATAATGTTTGAGTATATTTTAGTTATGCACACCATTTGTACTAAGAACAAAATGCACATGTATGAGGTGCTTGATCTTCCATCTTTGGAACTAGGTAGTTATTTGTTAACAGGTTGAATTTTGATCATTTGTATGTTTCGGTATTTAATTTGTATGAAAATATACGCAGAGAACCTTGGCTCACATATGAATGTTGTGGAAAAGGCCAACTGAGAATTTAATGACATGTCAGCAAGCTCTTAGTAATCATATTGTCTTTTAAATACAAATCTGGAAGTGGAAGTTTCAAAAATATGTTTTTCAGTCCTAGGTAACATAAGTTCAATGAGCCATTTTTTACAAATAAGATTTGTCTATCTGTGAAAAATAAGCGTCTGTCTCGACTTTAACCTCATCATTTGATGTGAATCTTCCTCCATCAGCCATTTTTCCAGGTTTCGGAACAAAAATAATCGCTGGGAGCAAAATTAGGTGAATTTGGTGGATGTGAAAGCACTTGGAAGCAGAGGTCATGCAGTTTGCAGCAAGAATCCCAGACGTGTGAGATTTTGTTCATTTGGTTTATTTATGGATGCTTTTAACATCCCAGATCATCAGCGTCCCATTCAATTCATGGAGTGAAACGGCCGATAAATTTTGCACAGATGCCTGTTTTTTCAGACTTTAGGTTCTTTTACATGACACGGGACCCACTGCTTTACTTTCCTTCTCAGGAAACCATACTTAGAATTTTTACGCCCGAAAAAAAATCCATCGATATTGGGCGGAATTGAACCCACGATCTTAGGTTTGGAAGGCAAGTATGGTTACCAGTACACCACCAGGACCAACATAGACATGTTTGAAGGCACATTATCGTGATGAAAGAGAAGTTTCTTTTTCGCAAGGTGTGGACGCCTAATCCTTCAGCTGGTCCAGTAGTGAAGCATAATCCCCCCCCCCCATGATGTTCCTGCCCTTCTGAAGCACCACACCATGAGAATCCTAGGAAACCTTTGCCATGATTTTTCTTGCAGATGGAACCGTTTGTGCTTTTTTGGTGCACTTTCGCTTTTGCCGCCCATTGTTTAGGGCTGTTTCTTTATCCCTGACGTGTAGTAGGGATCCATGTTTCATCTACTGTTATGAAGTATCAGAGAAACTCGATGGAATTGTACTTAAACACTCTTGCAAACTGTTCATTCCAATGTGTTTTTGATCCATTGATAACATTGATTTGGTTTATTTACAGAAGCACTTTAACTTCCCAGGTCATCAACGTTCCATTCGTTTTAGGGCGTGAAACATCCAAGGCCTCTTCTTTCAGGTTTAAGGTTATTTTATGTTCGCTTTACATCCCTTCTGAAGTAAGCCACACTTAGGATTTTTACTTCCGAAAAAACCATCTATCCTGGCCGGGATTGAACCCGCGATATTGGGTATAGGAGGCAAGTACGGTTATCACTAGACCACCAGGACCGACTTGGTACCAACCTCATCCATTTACCAACCCAACATAATTGTTTAAAATAAATAAATAAAAACAATAACACAAAATAGAATAAATATTTGAATTAATTAAAACAACCAATATCAATAAAAAAAAATATCTTCCCCAAAAGATCTGCTCTAAACCGGTTTATGCTGGAGGACGGATGCTCCGATGTACGCGATTCGAATCTCATCTCCGAATTTCCGAAAAAAATGCCAAATAGATCATTTCAGTGCTAGTTACAGAGAATAGTGACTACCAATAGGAGGCCAAGGCGCATAACAATATTAGTTACATTTGATAGACAAGAACACACGTCACATTGTAACGTAGCTATGACATTGATTCATATCGATGCCTGTAGTTCCATATTGAACTCAAATGCACTTAGTGTCAAGGCCTCTTTCTGCTTGTAAATTCTTTATACATATATTTTTCGCATTCTATATAAATATTTCAGCAAGTGCATTAGAATTTATAAGGTAAACACACACCGATATTTCAAACTCCCTTAAAAAAAGTTCAAAGTATTAGTTGTAGTAGTAGGTTTAAGGGTGCAGAAAAACAATGGTCATTAGCACCCTAACAATCTTTCGGGAAAGGGATTTGCCCTTTTTGCGGAGAAAGCGATACCTGCTGGCATATTTTGGTAGAATGCAGGGAAGCGGAGATTTTAAGAAATGGGCAATTTCTGAATTCCAATAGAAGTTTGAACATTTGCGGGGAGTGTTGGTGCATGCAAAATACACAGGAATATTTCTAGCGAAGACCCGACAAAGAAAGTTAATGGCCAACATGAAGAGTAGTTGGATAGGGGATATGAGTAAATGGAAGGGCTGCTCAAGAGCAAGAGTTCCATTCATGTTTATGTATTTGTATATAAAATTATTAATAGAAAACGTAAATATATAGAAGTATTTGTATATTTGTATGTATGTAGGTATGGGTATGTATGCATGTATGTATATATGTATGGATGTATGTGTGTGTGTGTGTGTGTGTGTGTGTGTGTGTGTATGGCCCTTTTGATTGCTATAAGGACGACATTAGCATGTACGGCCGTAAGGCCCATGCGATAGTTGTATTTATTTGAGTGTATTCTATAACGTACAATAAAACATCCATTACTTAAACCGCGTTGGTTTTATAATTGTTGCAACACAAATATTATTTACACAATCTACTCCCATTATATAAAGAATTTTCATTAACCTAATTGTTAGTATCGAGGCAAAAATATCAGTCATAAAATAGCAGTACACTCAACATTCTTCTGCGCTTGTTCGTGAAAGGAACGGTTTTCTGCACAACTTTACACACAGATTATGTAAATGCATATTAATTGTAATTCGTATAGCTAACGGCCTTGCTCCAGTTTCTGAAGTAACTTGAAAATTGATTTCTGTATGAGAGTCAATAATGAATGAGCCATAATTTCGTCTGCTGTGGAATATTACGTCACTTGTTAGTCACGAAACTTCTCAGTATTCTTGATTGATCGCCCACTTTGTAAACTTTGCACTTTGAACTGCTATCTTAGCCTACTTATATTCGTTTATGAGTGTAAAAATGGGTAAATACATCGTCATGGCATTGAAATAAAGCTGATATACTCCAAGTAATACAGAATAACGTTGGTAGAGGGCGATGTTTCACCCACATAGTGAGAAGTGCTTTAGCAGTGAACGCAACTACTGTCTTCTAACTCATTTTGTTTCCTCTCTGGAGAGTAGTGCAAGTGGATAATAGATGAACGTGCAGGCAATATACAGTAATGAATAGTTTGCCTCTGTCTCACAGGGCCTTCATTGTTCTGTGTAAGTGTTGCAGCTACTTCTATGCTGTCCTCACATATTTCTTTGAAATTTCCTTTTGATCTTACTCCTGTATTTTTGTAATATTTGTGATTGTTTCTGTGAGACTTTCTGGTTATAATCCTCCGTTGATTTATTTTATTTACGGACGCTCTTTAACGTCTCAAGTTATGCATCCCATTCAATTCAGGGCGTGATATAGCCGATAAATTTTGCTTAAAGGCCTCTTCTTTTAGGCTTAAGGTTCTTTTACATATCGTAAAACTAAGTCACAAGACCCACGACTTTATTTCCCTTTCGAAGGAAGCCATGCTTAGAATTTTTACGCGCGAAAAACAATGCATCGGCCTTGGCCGGGATTGAACCCGAGATCTTGGGTTTACGAGTAATTATGGTTGCCCCTACATCACAGGAACCTGTTCCACAGAAGTATGGTCTAATATATTACAAATGTACGAACTTGTAACTTGTAGTTATTAGTAAAATTCTATACTACAAAGGTTTCTGTTATGCTATACTTTACAACTTTATACTGCAAATGTACATATGATTTGTACATAGAAGTATTAGTATTAATCGGGCACTGGTAGTTTGTATAAAATTATCTAAAAGTGTAGGAATATTGTCAAATACTAACAGAAAATCTATTATCTTTTTAACGATTTTGGAAGACAGTTGACCCAAATGTGCTATTAGTGGATGTGATTGTAGTGATGAGTAGGAATATGTGTAGAGAAAGAATAAATAAATATTTATATATACTGATAAAGTTAGGTTAAGTGCAATTTAAGCACAGCTTATGCCTTGGTAATGGCGTTTCCTGTTTCAAATTCATATTTCAGATCAGCATCTTCGTTAATGTATTTTTAAGGTCCTTGCTACATGGCACGAAAATAATTTATTTTCATTCTTCATTTCCTATTAAAATAATCGATAATAATGAGAACATGATTTTCAAGCAATATAAACAAATAAATAAGCATAAATAATCAAATGGACTAATAAAATAAATGACCGAGAGCAATCGGGAAACTCGATTCTTCTGCCTACTGAAATTGATGATACTAAATGTGCCTTATGGGACCGTCGTCTCAAAGTGTATTATTACGCTAGAATGTCGATAAATGCGTACTTAAGTATTTACATTATCATTATATGTCAGAAGAATACAAGACCCGTTTAGAGGGAATGACAATAATCCGCTCTGTACATTAAAAATCCCTAAGGAGTGGATACAACCTAATTCAAGGTATGGCGATGTATGGCAAACAGCTGTTCCATATGACGTCACTTTCAACGTTTTATTAATACCTTGTCACAAGTGTAGCACTTTTTCGTGGAAACAGAACGTTACAAAATCATACTTTACAAGCACTTGCACCAACACACTTGTATAGGGCCCAGGACAGACTATAATCAGTTGGAACACATGTACAGATATACTCGACATTATAGAAATTTCTGTGAAGGATTTACCTCATTTATACGTTTCGAAATATGATAGATGTTTCCCGTAAAAGTGACGCAAACCATGGTAGTATGTGGTCATGGGCTTGGGTGAGAGTAACGCGAGAGAGAGGGTTTTGTTACCACTTCGGGTCATTGACTCGGCTAGCACATGTGAAATGAGAGTGTTTAAGATACATGTGCTTACAAACAGTAATGCATTCTTGGTTTGAAATTTGACAAAACTCTTATTATAACAGTTTTATCATTATGAACAAGTTCAATGCTCCGAATGATATTTAAAGCTGATCTATCCACATCGTTTATAATCGTTTACCGCAGGGGAAATGACGATAATACGCATTGTTTTGCTGTTTCAATGTTGCCCAAACTGCGAGTTTGTTATTCGTTAAGTAAACAACTAGGTTAAGGCAGGGGTCCCTTGCTTGCTCTGGCTTTTAAGGTAAGAAATATATGTTTTGGACTTACGTGACGTATCTTTCACTTGCTTTTTGATTGTTTTATTTATTTATTTAATCTACAAATACAATGAGCCCCATTCCACCTTGTGATATGTTACGATTATAATGCAGAATATTAACAATACTTAGTATAAAGTAATATTATAATAAATGGAATGATATAGTCTTGTATAAGTGTTGAAAGGCACGTATTACGCGTCCGGGTGTAATTAGTTGTAATCCGAGGTTTATATTTCACGCGAGGATCG
This sequence comes from Metallyticus violacea, assembly GCA_030762175.1. Lineage (NCBI taxonomy): Eukaryota > Metazoa > Arthropoda > Insecta > Mantodea > Metallyticidae > Metallyticus > Metallyticus violacea. The sequence goes on from CM060841.1 coordinate 78,773,031, forward strand.
CAATGAGTCTTTCAAGAAATATGTTACGTGCTATTTTTATACAACCATATCATAAAGTATGTTATTTTTAATTAATTATGTAATTGTTCTGAATAGTTTCCAGCACTTAGGTTCTTATTGCACGCACTTGTTTTGTTTATCATGCCTAGTAGCTTTTTTTTTAATAGTGTTTAACGCCCGTTTTTATTACTGAGGCACCACAGACGGTGAGCACTGGTGATACATGAAATGATATATTGGGAAATGATTTTATAAGGAAGGAAACGTTCCAGGCATAAGTTTAGGGTATCTCACTAGGATTTGGCATTTATGAGGACTGAAGATAACCTGGAAAAAACCTCTGTCAGGGAGGATGGTCCTGGAGGAATTCGAACCCCAGACCTCCCGCTCACGAGGCCGCGCCTTAACGACCTCGGCCATTCATGGCGGTCTTTACTAGTTGCTTCTGCCGCTAGATGATGCTAACTACGTTTTGCTGGAGTTGAAAATTTGCCACCTACAACGCTTTCCCACAAATAGTAACGCACAATCCGCTATCAATTCATATTTACGAAAAGTCGGCGGGCGTAGGCCGTTAGGCCGTAGCTCGCCTTAGCAAACCACTGGGTTCACACGTTTCTAGGATTTACCCAAAGTTTTTAGATCCGCCCTGGAGGGGATGCAATCGTCACTAGTAGGAGGAGACTATGGCTATAAAGTAATGCACCGCTTAAAGTGAACGGGGTCTGTGGGAGGAGGTTAATAGATTAGTATAGCTTTTAGATGCAAGTTCCCCACCAACATAACTATAAGATTAATGCTGTTTTTTACCTTTCTGGCTGCAATATGTTCCTTTTTACAAAATTGAGTTTTTCAGGTATGTTTCAACTTTATTTATTCACCTTTTACCACGCATTGTCTTATTATTTGCGAATTGCGACGAAACTATTACTGCGTGCTAAATTGGCATATGTACTGGATGAATTATTTGGAAAGTTAAAAATAACGAAAACTTGAAATATTAAATAGAGTAGTATATGTTTATGTGTTTACATAGTAAGCGTTAGTGTTTTGTTATTTATTGTTGATTAATTGAAACATTTAGTAGTCGATGATATGAAGGTTAATTGAAAGCTATAATGGGCTTTGACAAAAGCGATAAAGCTTTTGAAGGAACTCTACCCGAGGTGGTTTAAGTGGCGACTAAATAAGAAATGATTTGCTGCCTGAGAAACGTAAAAACGGGTATGAGTGAGAACGTGTTTGATGCGAAAAGAAAAATGTAAGGACAATTAGTACCTCCTGTAGTATATTTATTCATATTAACAGCAAGGACTTTGCATTGTTTGAGTAATTTCGTAAATTTATTCTACTAAATTGTTGATATAGAAAGGCTTCTACTTTCAGCTACAAATAAAATAGTGGTGGTTACTTTGCAGAAATAATCTTCAATTGTTTTATTCCAGTGCGGCTAGACTATTACTTAAAATATTAAAATTAGGTAGGCATCATATTACGATACGGTAGTATAAATATTATATACCTGCTTTATTTTTCTAAATTAGGGAGGTATGAAATGGGGTCCATCCAGTCTCATGAGGTAAATTGGGGAGCTGCCTGATAAAGATTTGGCGTCCTTCAATCTCTAAAGCATCGTGATAGGCGACCGCAGGGGTTCTGGCATACTAATCATATGCCCTCCTTCACTACTACCCTCCATCATTGAATTCGCAAGACAGAAATTGAATATATATAATACACTTTTTGTGCGGGTGTGCTTTTTGAACGTCTGGGAAATTTAATAAAAATGAAAGATTTTGCATTTATTGTATTTTATTACAAAATTAACTATTAAGTTTAGCAGAGAATTTCGGGCAGTTCGTAGAATAATTAACAAATTCACAACTATAGGTTTAGTATTACGTAATAAAATACATGAAAGGTATGGCATTTGAACGGGGGAAAAGGGATTTCTTTTAAAAGTAAGCATATATAAAATGCCACAAATATCCTATGGGCATAGGCCTACCTTTTTTGTTTGTTTGTTTTGTAATTCTATTAACCCAACGAATTACTTCGCGTATTCTTCGGCAAGGATCACTCTGCGTGCAAAGCGAGGCCCAAACAAATGGATGGCATGGTGCATTAAATAAACCTGGGACAAAATACAACTCTTTTAATCGCCTAAGAGTTAAGTCACCCTTAAGTTTGCATTTGTAATATTTAGTTTTACATTTAACTATTTAAACCGTGCAAATAAATGCTGTTTCTCCCCATAATGCTTCACTTGGTAGAAACAAATTTATACGGAATAGTATAATAGTTTAGATGAACTTTTTATTAAACCGGAAGGAAAGAGCGAGGCATGTGTACAGTGAATATTATGCACCTATATTTTATGGAAATATATGACATCCATGTCTCATTTTGTAGTGACGCTACGCCTCCGGCGTGCAATATCTTTTTATAAACGTGCAAGAAAGTTTTTATATGTTTTCCAGTGCGCCACGAATTTGCAGTGTTTGGAATTCCCGGTTTAAGCAATTGAGGTTAAAAAAAATATGTGTATATTTTATTAACATCTTCTTACAAGAAAACTGCTAAATGTGACTCGAAAATATCAGTCACAACTTTTAATTACGAGCGAATGCAAGTTTTCGCTCTCCCTGGGGTCATGTCAGAATTACGTTTTATCCAATGTTTCAAGATCAGTTAGTGCTTATGGTAGCTCAGTTTGTAACTCTAAAGATATAACACGTCGTAATATGTAACATTTAACTATAGTAAACTATAATTGATCGAACTAATGAATAGGAGAAAATACATGGGTATAAAAGTTCGTCACGCAAGAGCTGCGTAAGCTAACGAATTCCTCACTTAGTTTTACTAAGTTTCGTTGAGAATAAACAAAAGTTGCCGCTGCTAGGGCATTTTTTTTTTTTTTTAACATTTCTTTCTAGGTTAACCCAATTTTGCTGATTAACGAACTTGACGAATATTTTGTTAATTGATGGCTATGTGCCGAGTTTCGTTAGGAAAAAAAAATTGCGACCGCCAGAGAGAAAATGGACATATGTATGCGTATTTTCCAAACATTTATTTTATGTTTTTTTTTATTGTAGATGCCTAATTGGTAAGATCGATGCAGATATGGGTAGATTATTAAAACATCTTTCCATTGGTACAGCCGCAGGAGCTTGCATTCCTTTGGAATTCGCTAAATATAAATTAAAGCATCTCAAATCATATTTAACTTATGTGATAAGTCATAAAATAGTATGTGATAGTATTTATGGTTAGACTGGGGCACATTCAATGTGGGGATATTAATTTGGAAACGAGTGCACAATCAGTTCACTAATAAAATAAGTTTTATTTATTTTGCTTAACTAATCGGGGCCTCAAATATCGCCTCTTCAGCGATATTTTGAAAAACGATTTGTGGGTTGTCAATATGTGTCATTAATAAAGACAGAGAGCCATGTAATCAATTTTGCGCTCAATCAAACGATGTTACTGTACTAGTATAGGTTTCCTTGATCAACGTTCATTCTCGCTTGAGGAGTGCTCGGGAGGTACCCGTTTCCAGTCTGTCGGCCCCACAAAGGCGTTGCTGCAGTAAAACACAACGCTTCTTTGATACCGTCCGAATGGCGACGTTTATGGAAGCCGGCCAGAGGAATTTTATCGGTTTATTTCTGGTCATATAGAGAGCTCTGAGTAGTCAGACATGCAGTCTGCATTCCATAAACCCTTCAGCAATAAGAAACGGAGTGAAGGAGCGGGAGGGGGAGTATTGTTGAAAATAGGGGTAGGAATTTGAGAGTGGGCGTTGCTAGAGCGCTATAAACTGCTGGGTGCTTACTGGGTTGTAGTTAAGAGGCACGTTTCGTTTTATTTTATGTTGTATAAGCGAGAACGAAACGTCAGTAATACTAATAGCAATGAACAGCTATTGCCCGGATACGGTTCTGATCGCTGGTTGAACTGAAAGATACGCTAATGCCTTTTGGATTGCTCTCTGGAACGTTTATAACTATGGACAAATAAAGATAAAATATTTTTCGTTGTAGTACGAGAGGATTGGCATTCTCAGTTTTAACATGTGTTCAAACATACGTAATAATGAAGCTAAAACATGTTCATTACCAGTACCATGCTTTGAGTTGTGGGCATGACTAAATTTGATAATCATTACGTAGATTAGAACTATATTCTAGTTGGATCACTGGCTCAGTGGATGAACTATTTGGGATTAAATTTTAAATTAGTATATTTAAACGAAGTTTAATACGTCATAAAATGACTGCAGAAAATGTAATCTTGTAACTTAACTATTATACCTAGTTTTGTCATTAGTAATTGCAAGTTTTTAGTCAAGTAGCTGCAATATGATTTAATATTTTTAAATCTAATTTTGATATACTGTTCTCTCAAATATTTAGCATCAATCAGTTCCCAAAATTACCGCCTTTAGCATTACATTATTGAAGTATCTCTGGTAATTTATCAGAACGCACTATCCATACTGGGAAAATCGTCACTGCTGACTCCAAGGATACTCTCAATAATAAGTGCCTTTTCTTGCAAATCATTCCCTCAAACAACCACAGATTTCGTTTCAGGAGGTTCAGATTTAGACTGCTGGAAGAGCAAACTTGAGCAGAAATCTCTAACGTTTTTATCAAGCCAAGTTTGCGTAGACTTTGTCTTGTGAGGTGGAGTTGAATCTTGCTGGAATTATCTTTTATAGGTTCTTCACAGTAGATTTCAGCAAAGTAGTTTTATACACTTTGGCGGTTGTGTTTCAATCCATGGAGCTTAGTTACACATTGTAGATTACCCTCTACCGTATCATTACTGAGACAAAATGACGACTTTTATGAACTTTTGGGATCCTCCAACAAGCTTCTTTCGCGGTTGTAACTTTCTGCAATATTGAATAATTCTCTCCTAAGTTAAAAAGAAATTGCGATGGCCACTGTTAGCATATCTCTGTAGCCTCGCTCGCATCTGAGCACCCTCTGCTACTTCATTTCTGTAGTTAACAATGCTCAGTATTGCGACGAAAAATCCTCGGTCCGTGTTCTTATCTAAACAAGGATATGAATCTCCTGGATATGTTCATCTGAAAGGCCATCAATGTCTAAATACATCAATACTTTGTCAACAGCTACTGTTCTTTCAGAGCGTGGACATCTGGATCTTAAACAGTTATCAAAGTACGTACCGTCTCAGTGGAGCGTTCGATGATGCTGTACACAACATCCTACTGAGTTTCAGCTTTTAAGAGTCTGACTAATCTCGCTTGATGATTTTCCAACCCTGTGAAGGACTATAACAGCAACACGGTTTTTACAATCCCTCCATTCAATGGTTGACTCAAATAAAGTACTCTTTCTGCTGCACCTGAACTAATCAATAAGAACGATGGTGTTTGGCAGCAAAATGTTATCTGACACCAAAATCAGCTGGTACAATTTCTTTAAAAAGATGTATTAATATTTATGGCAATACTAGGACATTAATTGAAGAAAAAAGTCGGCGACGCAGGAACGGCGTAAACTAAGCAAATTCCTCAGCAAGTCGAAATTGTAAAGGGCATTACACTGAGCTAGAGCAGAGAAATTGGTGCCGCTAGAGTCATTTTTAATTTCAGTTTTCAGGTACACCCCTGTTCCTAATGTTCAGATTTCTCCAATTTTTAGAAACTATGTTTCTTATTTTGTTTAAATGGTATATACCGAGTTTCGTTGCGAATAAACAAATATTCGTGCCGCTAGAGTGATTTTTCAATTTCGGTTTTCAGGATATCCGACTCCTAAGTGTCCGATTTCCCTGATTTTCAGAAACTATTTTTCTTAGTTTATTTAAATGGAATACTCAGAGTTTTCTTATGAAAAAACAAATATTGGTGCAACTAGAATGATTTTCAAAATTTGGGTTTCAGGTAAACCCCCACTCCTAATAAGCAGATTTCGCTGATTTTCAGGAAGGTTTTTTATTGTTTTATTTCAGTGGCATATACCGAATTTAGTGGAGAAAAATAAAAAACTGCGGTCACTAGAACAGTTTTAAGAGTTTCGCTTAAGGTCAGCCCCCACTCTTTAAATTTTAGTTTTCAGGCATACAAATTATTATATAGGATGATAATGTTAAAACGAAAATGTATGTGGATCCTTTATTTATTATTTTTTATTGTTGATGTTTTTTAATTAAAGGTATTATTAAACAATAAGATGAATAAGGATGTTTTAACTCTTTTGATATGATTTCCCACTTGTAATGGTCCGATTTCCCTAATTTTAAGAAACTTAATTTATTATTTTATTTTAATTGTATATACCGAGTTTTGTTGGGGGATTTTTTTTTTTTTTGCGCCATTAGAGCAATTTTGGGATTTCAGGTAAAGCTTCACTCCTAACGGTCCGATTTACCTGATTTTCAGGAACTAATTTTTTAATTTTATTTAAATGGCATATACCGAGTTTCATTAAAAAAAATAAAAAATTGCGACTGCTACAGCGATATTTAAGTTTTTGCTTTAGGCTAGCCCCCACCCCCAATGGTCTAATTGGCTGGTTTCTTCTTCTGTCTTTGGAAAAGAACACGAGTTGCTAGAAATAAATGGCAAATTTTGTGTGTGATTATTTGAGTGTTTTATCTATTTCCACTTATATACTTTTGTTATATACATATTTTATCATTACTTTACTGGTTCACTATAATTATCTAATAGTCTTTTAAAACATTTCACTCAACTTATAGTAGTAGTAATGTGTATTTATTTCTCATTCTATACAAACAAATGTACAACATCCTTCCCATGGGTCTTTTGACCACACATGGTATTCATTACACAAAACATCCCCAAAGAAAATCCTAGAAAAAAATTTAATTCTATGTTTCTTCCTTCTACATATTTGAGTTCTTGTCTATATTTCTGCCACTCTATTTTGTGCCATTGATAGCAGCGCTTTCTCCTCTTTCGCTTACAGTTTCAAGAACAGAAAGCAAATCAGCAGGCAGGAAATTGAGGTAGAGTGTAACACAAAAGTTTCCTTGACTATCGAATGAAATTAAATTATCGTGAGGTAAAGAGGTGTGTACTGATTTTAGGGAGAAAGGCAAGATCAGGAATAGCCTGGTTTAGACTGGAAGTTTGGAAGGCTAAAAAAATAACGAATAGTTCCGGCGGAATAATTTGCCCATTTTATGGAGGGATGAAGAATGGGTACATATTGTTGCCACTGGGAACACCTGAGAAAAACGCTGTTTTCAGAAAGAAAAAAGAGGTCCATTGGCTCAGTGGAGCTGCGACCTGGTCGGAAATCACACTAGTTGATTGAATGTTTCTGCAATCTCTCGGGGTGGTGATCCGGCGAGTCTTACTTACAAGGTTGTCTACGGCTGCACTTGATTCCCTTTGTGATGGTTAAGTGACCAAGTCTAGGCATGTTCTCAGTGCACACATGTACGTAACGGAATTTATCACACTATCTGAACACTATGTCGCGTGACAGACAAACACGTTGTTCATACAACGACAAGTGTTGGTCTCACTAATATCTTATACTTTCACAATTTTAATGATCCTTTTGGACGAATCCCCGTAGTGAACGTATTTAGTTCATTGTGTTTCTGCACAGCACATTGCGCACTCTGCTTTCTTACGTACAAAGCCACCTACAAGAACAAACATAAAGCTCTGCCTGGATAAGCTATGACAAAAGTCTTAGTTACTTTGGGCAGCCCTCATACTTGCAAACTTTGCATATACGGAATATTTAACGAAATCGTGAATTTTTAATTATATCTCCTGCAGGGGGTTCACTCCCCTAATAAACCTCCCTCTGGTTTTCCTTCCCTTATGAACTCAAAATGAAATTAATTGTAGGAACTTTCACTTTGAGTTGCAGTGATGCTGTAGACACGCTGTGCATCAGAATTAGCAAGCACTGCAGATAAAAAAAATGAAGAGGGGAGAGTCACGTATTTGAGGATGCAGGATGTTCGTGGACCACGTAGCGACTGTGTTTGAGATGCTGGGGAGCATCTCTGCCAGTTCCGCTCTTCCCCTCTCCTGACGACTTGTGCCTGGAGTCTGTGTCCTGCGACCAAAGTTGGTGAACTGTACGAAATACAGGCAATCTATTGATTTCTATGCCGTTATTATTCTAGACACATTTCGTGCATATGCCAGCACAGCAGAACCACGACGGAACCAACTTTTATCGCCAACTACGCCCTCGATTTTTCTGCAGAGCAGAATAACGGGCCCTGGAATTGGGCGTTAAATTTTAGCACTGCAGTATAAATGCATCTATACATGTCCAAGTTTAAAAAAATACCTTGCTCTGCTTAAGTTCATAAATATTTACATTAGGGAACAGAAAATAAAAGTTTTGTCATACCTACAGAGCTAAAATAGGGTACGTTGATTCCAAAAATGAATTTCGATTTTTCCTATTGGCTTAGTTCAAAAGATATCCAAGAAAAATCAAATTACGAAATTTTAATTTACAATGTAAATAAATATAAATTGAAACGTTTCTATTTTTAGTGTAATGAAAGGCACTATTTTGTCAAAATAGTAATAAAATGAATTTATATAAACCGATTACAACATTAACAATAGAAATAACAAAACAAGTATCTTCATAGGTTCTAAAAATGCTTGCTGCCTGGTAGCTTTTTCCTATAGTCAGGCACTTTCTATCCCTCTTCAGAAATCAGCAATACTCCCGCAACGTTGCATTGGGAAACGACTTGATACATTTTTACATTGTGACTGTCCTGATGAAAACGCTCTCCCTGTTCATCACTTATAGCACCCAAATTGTGAGGAAAAAGTCTCAGTGTGAATGCAGGAAATGTCCTTTTACTAACATTCTAACAGTCCATTTCTTTTTAAAATAGTAGTAATGTGTCTACTAAAGATTCATATTGTTCGTCCTTTCTATTGCCAAGAAACCCTTCTACCATTGCCTTGAAATCACGCCAGGCCGCCAGTTCCATGTATGTTAGCTTACTTTCAAAAACTTCTCTATCTGTGGGACAACGAAAATACCCTGTAACTTACCGCCAGTGTGGCCGAGGTCGTTAAGGTGCGGACTCGTGAGCGGGAGGTCTAGGGTTCGAATCCCGTCAGGACCGTCCTCCTCGACTAAGGCTTTTTCAAGATTTTCCTCAGTCCTCATAAATGACAAATGCTGGGGAGGTACCCTAAACTTAGGCCTGGAACGTTTCCTTCCTTAAAAAAATCCTTTCCCAATTTGTCATTTCATTTCATGTATCATCAGTGTCACCGCCTGTGGTGCCTCAGTAGTAAAAACGGGCGTTAAACTATTAAACTATTAAACTATTAAAAAAAGAAAAAAAAAACTCTAACTTTGCACATGTCAAAATGGGAAATAATTCTTGTAGGTAACAGAAACTACGCCCTCTCTATTCAGTCCTTTGACAAACTGTTTCATTAATCGCTAGTTTTTCTGTGAGGGACTGGTCTTAATGTTGATGGCACATTAGGTTTTTGTTTTCTTAGTCAAATCTGATACATTTACCATACAGAAATAACAGTCATTCACGTGATTTTGTTGTTCCCGGCAAATCATAGGTACTGCGAATGATAAATATTTTAATTTCCCATATAACCACTTTCTCAAATTACCTGTACAAGTAATGCAACAATGTTTTGACGCTCAGTTTTTATCTTGGATTTTTTTCCTTTGGGATTTGGCGTGAACTTTCCACAAACATAACAAAAATATCTGGATTATTAGGACACTAACGTCTCTGAACACAGAACTAAATTCACTACACAGAGCAACAATAACTCACCACTACCTTCTTCAAAGAACCACAGCACTAGACTAAATCATCAAACCAAAACTCCAAATGAAAGTTTCACTTAAACCAATTTTAAATAGCCAATAACATGTTTATCAGCAGGTTTATCTCTTAAGATTTGCACTTATTTTCAATGCAAACTTGCGCTCGGGCGCTTCCATCGCAGCAATAAAATTGTAGGTGACACACAATAAGGTTAGGTTAGGTAAGGTTAGGTTTCAGGGAACGTTAAACATTACACTCTGACAGTAATAATTATATTTTTAACAGCATATAATGATTTATTTAGTATCCATTCTATAAAATGCAAGTAACAAAGCCTTAATATATACTTTTACCATAGTCGGAAATCAAATATAAATAAAAACTAATACCTAATAGGTTAATTTAAGGGAATGTTCGGTTTTTACGTGTCAAAGTTGACCAGAAACGTCATTATTGTCCCGTAAGTAAAAATCGTATGTGTCAGTGCTATCAGGCTTTCGTCTTTCTACGAAGGAGAATATATTCTCTCAAATAAAAACTTTTATTACAGCCAAAACAACGCGACGAACGTATCGATCCAATAGCAACAAATCGTGTTGCTAGGCATCGTTAACTTAGGGTTTCTCGCACCAGTCTGTCCAATAGTGTGTTTCTTTCATTCGTTTTTTGGTGCTACTTTGTGTGTGTACATTCTCACGACATTGTGCTTTTTGTAATGGGTGTCTAAAAACAGAGACGCCAAATTGCCAAAGTGGGAAAGCAGTACACTTAACAATGGCTAGGGTCTGAAAGAACATCAGTAACATTCATAATTGTCTAGTTTCAGAAAAAAGAAGTAAAAGAGAGGGGAAAAAAAAAGAGAAAAGAAATAAAAAAGAAAAACCATAAAAATTATTCTATTTCACTGTGATGCCTTAATGCTTATTTTAAATAGTAGTGGGAGTGTATTTATTACTGTGATATCGATGCAATACAAAACAAAACAATTTCAATAGGCGACGTGCCTACCTTAGTATGTTTGATTTAGCACAAGGTATTACAGTATGTATTCACAATAACATATAAAACATATATATTCAGCAATAAAACAAACAAATAAGTAATTAAAATAAATGATAAAAATACCAGAAAAATAATTTTTAAAAATGCAAAGAAATATCATTATAGAAGGCCCACAGTTGGATTCAGTTATTTTAATTATACGCACAGGTGATTGGTCAAAATCTAAGAGATATTTAAATTTGTTTTAATGATTAAAAATGTGAAGATTAGTATTTTTATAAGGTATTTAACTTTTTCACAAAAGATGGCTTTTAAAGCCTGTTGAAAGTTATAAATGTTATAAATACATTCTAGTAATAATTTAAACTATATTTTTAATTTAATTTTTCTTTCTTTTCTTTTACATTTACTCAAAATAGTCCACACAACAGTATTCTTTATCAAAATTTCTTCAGATTTTCAACATCTAATCGGGAAATAGGAAAAAAATAATGAATAGTATGGTTTTCAGAACACTATTATATTACTCAAGATATACATAATTAATCTAATAAAGGAAACATGTCAAAGAATAGCATTACAAAGTGTATACCTTTTTTTCTGAGACAATGAGGGTATTTCGAAAAAATCTATACAGCAGTTTGTTCTCTCAATATCAAATTAACATGTCAATATTTTTATTTGGTCAAAATTATAAATTGTCCATCGTGTAGAAGATTTTGTATATTAATATACAAAAGTAAATGAAATATTAGCATGTCTACAGGGGCCTTCAGAAGAGCTTAATTGCATTGGAGACTCTGTTGGAAGCGGTGGTTAGGCTTAGCGCTTATCGCTTGGTGCATATAGGGAATTGGAGAAGTAGTTTAGCAGCAACTGGACCATTTAAAATTTCCTGAATATTTCAATATTGAGCATGAGGTCTGACCCTAATGAATATTTAAGGTAACTCTTGGATGTCGAGAAGACTGGATGGAAGGAACTATGCACACAAAAGAATGTAATCAGCATGTGTAGCTTATCGATGGATTCCGTATAGGGGACACAGTTGGGTACAGGCACATATGAACTATTTCCAAGGACAAACATCAGTATAAGCCCTGGTAAATACTGCACAGTTTTTTCAGGCAGAAGTACTTGCTATGCTGAACTTTGCTTATAGAGGAGTTGAGAAAGGTTACCATGGTAAGCGAATTCTCTCTCTTCATTGTCTCAAATAGTCAAAGTGCCTTAAAAACATTTTCCTCCGACCAGGTGAAATATAAACCGGTTTGGGAATGCCCAAATGTCCTGTCTGCCCTGGGCTTCTCGCAACAGGCTTGAACTGTGGTAGGTGCCGGGGTAACGGGGCATTTTGGAAATGGAAAGGTAGATCATTTGGCAAAAAATGTGCTGCAACCCTTTTTTGGCCTTAAACTCTCAGTTGGAATCAAGACGGCGGTTAAAACATGGATTGGGGACAAACATCAACTAAGGTGACAAACCTATCCTGGGCAAAGGGAAATTTACTCTTTCTATAACCAGGCAAGATCTAGCAATGGGCGCTGACATTGGAACCAAAATACTGCAACTTGCTCAAGGAATAGACAGACCTTCAGTGCCGGAGTCACAGATATCACTAGGGCTGTTATACCGCGGTCTGCTAGAGCTAGGAGTTCAGACGTTTCGTTCATAACTGCGGCGAACTTCTTCAGTGGCGAGGATGAAGCCCCATAAGGCAGCTTCCCAATTGTCCTCTAGAGGCTGAGTGGACCACGTTCCAGACCTCCCTATCTTAGAAAATAGAAGGGACCGGGAATCGAACCCGGGCCTCCCGGCCAGCAGTTAGCAACGCTAACCACTACACCAAGTAGGTGATCTTATATATGCGTGTGTGTGTGTGTGTGTTTTAATGTAATTAAATACATGATAACATAATTTAATACATTTCGAACTAATTAAATATACGTCAAACATTTAAATATATTTCAATATAGTTAAATATATTTCATCTAATTAAATGCACTTCAACCTATTAAAATGCACGTCAACTTATTTAAATATATTTCAACCTAATTAAACAATAAAATACACGACAGATTAATTAAATTTATTTTAGTCAACACATTTAAATATATTTCAATGTTTCTATTTGCAATAAATTAAATACATTTCAACTTAATAAAAAACACTTCAACGTAATTAAATATATTTCAACTTAATAAAACACATGTCAAACCCATTTAAATGCATTTCAACTTAATTAAACATATTTCAACCTAATTAAATATAAGCCAATCTAACAAAATGTATTTCAATGTAATAAAAACACATGTCAAATTAATTAAATACATTTAAGGTAAAGCAAACACAATTAATCTATTCAAATATTTTTCAATCTAATTAAATATATGTCTACTGCAAAATATGATATATGAACTAGTACTTAACTATTAGAGGACAATATTTAAAAGACCGTTGCAGGTAAGTTATTCCGATCGTCGATGGTTCTGTTTAAGAACGAAAGTTTTCCTACATCTGTTGTCTGCCTTGAGTTTTAAATTTATGATCTATCCTTGAGTAATATGAGAGTATGTTAAGTTTAAGTCCTAGATCTTCCCTGCCCTATAAAGCGCACAGAGTCTCGTGTTGTTGTGTCTACTTGCCAAAGATTACGATCACAGATGCTGCACCTTTTCGAACTCTTGTCCTTTGCCTCCTTTAATAACTTTAGTTTCCGACCTCTGCACCCTCTCGAGAGAGTCTATTTTTTTTTTTTCCTAAGGGTATTCCAATAAGATGCTGTATATTCCATTATAAGACGAATAAGGGACCTCTTTGGATACAGAGCTTGCTTTTGTAAGCATTCTTCTAACTGGTTACACTGAGGTATTTTATATCTTCCGATAATTTTCACATTTAAAATATTCAATTAATTATGAACATTTTTTACTAACGACGTTTTCCTCTCTTGTGTTCAATTATCATTTAAATATCCCACGACTTCTACAAAACGTCTGTCATGTCTTGAATCAAGTAACAAGAAATTCGCTTAATAAGACACATCCCCACATTCAGTCTTTGTTTCACGAAAAAGTGTTTTAAAATGGAAAAATCAATACTTTTAATAGAAAATGTAAGTCATAAATGTTAATGGTGGTTCATGACATAAAAAGTTGGGGCAGCCCTACATCCTCTTAAAGAATTTAATTTGAAAATGATGTTGAATATTTACTACACAGTTTGTGTGTACCCTAAACTTAGGTCTGGAACACTTCCTTCCTTAAAAATAATCCTTTCCCAATATATCATTTCATCTCATGTATCATCAGTGTCCCCCACCTGTGGTGCGTCAGTAGTAAAAATGGGCGTTAACACCAATAAATAAAAAGGTTAAAACACTGTTCTGGGACAAGGCAGCAAAACAACTTCTCCACTAAATACTACTTATAAGAAATAACTAAATAAATCACTAGTTAGAGATGCTCGTTTAGGAAGAAATTGGTTTTGTTTAGAAAACACCAAAGAAGAAAGGCTAAACCTGTGCGCAGCAGTTTTTAATTGTACAGAAAATGGTGTTTTTTTTAGAGTTAGTCTTGAGAGGTTTACACAGATACGTTTTCTGTTTTAGTGCGTACTTGAAAAGCCTCCGTTTTCCCTGTAGTGTACGGCACAAAGGAATCTTTGAGCGTCAACCTTGATGTACTCGAGTATCCTGTGAGACAACAGCCAACTATGTCAAGAGTTCTATTGCGGATTTCAAACAGAGTGACGTCCTCAATTGCTGCTGAGAGTGCGGAAACAGAGGAATCTCCACTCTAGAACAGACAGCAGTAATGCGCCACACACACTGTACTCAGCCCTTTAAACGAAACACTTTGTCAAATGATCGTTAAGCTCACCAGTAAACAAACGCATACATTACTTAATTCAGTTCTTACAATTCTCCATAATTATAAATAATAGTAAACAGAAAAACATCCCAAATTAGACTTCGCTACAGTCACTCCAATGCACTACTGCCGTCGTCTATAACCAGAACACAAGTTAATAAACTGATTAGGTGCTTGGAAAGGAAACAAAACAGTTAACGTATTGGGAGAAAGGATTTGCCCACTGTGCGGAGAAAGCGATACCTGGAGACATATTTTGGCAGAATGCAAGGAAATGGAGATTTTAAGATATGAGCATTTACAACCACAATTTTTAAATGTTAATAGAAGTTAGAACATTTGCGGAGAATATTAGTGCATGAGAGATGCACACACGATTTGGGAATATTTCTAGAGAAGACGCGACAAAGGAGGTTAATGGCTATAGTGAAGAGAGGGGAGTTGGGGAGGCGTGGTGGAGTAAATTCAAGAGTATGTCTGTGTATTTGTATATAAAATTACTCATAGAAATCGAGTGATATAAGCATATGATGTGTCTGTATATATGTATGTATGCACATAGATCTGTGTGTTTATATATATGTATATACGTATATATGTATCGTATGTATGTATGGCCATTTTGATTGTTACAAGTACAGTATTAGCATGTACGGCCGTAAGACCTATGCGACAGTTGTACTTACTTGAGTGCATTTTTAGAACCTCAAGCCTGAAACAGAGGCCTCTGAGCAAAATTTGTCGGCCGTTTCACACCCTGAGTTGAATGGGACGCTGATGACCTGAGCTGTTAAAGAGCGTCCATAAATAAATCAATCAAAAAAAAAAAAGTGCATTTTAAAACTGATACATAAAAAGCTCATTACTACTAAAAAGTTAATAAACTTTTATTAGAGATCCATATTTTAGAGTACCTAAACATTTTGCACAATATATCCTTAAATATTTTAGCCTTAATAAGGAGTAGAAAATACAGTACAGGGTGACCCAATAAAATATGACTGTCTTCAGAACCTTCATGCGGGACACTAATATAGAATTAAATAAAAAGTAACAAGTAGTACAATGCAATTTATTAATCTGAACTTATTTTTTAAAAATCACAAGTGATCCAATAGAATATGACAGCTTTCAGAGCGCTACATTTTTTTTTAAATGATTTATTTATGGACGCTCTTTAACAGCTCAGGTTATCAGCGTCCCATTCAACTCAGGGCGTGAAACGGCCGACAAATTTTGCTCAGAGGCCTCTCTTTCAGGCTTGAGGTTCTTTTTCGTGCCGTAAATGTACGACACGGGACCCACTTCCCCTCCCTTCCCTTCCGAAGGAAGCCATACTTAGGATTTTTACGCCCCGAAAAAATCCATCGGTCCTTGCCGGGTTCGAACCCGCGATCTAGGGTTTAGGAGGCAAATATGGTAACCACTACCCACCAGGACCGACTAGAGCGCTACCGTTTCTAGCGATTTTGCATTACAGTTATGGAGTTAGTTGCTGTGTAGTTATGTAATTTATTCTGTCCATTTAGTAAACAGCAGTATTTATAATTGGACGGTCGAAAAACGTGTTTTCGTTGTTATATAAGATTTATTGAATCTAAGCCAATTTCCTACGTTCAGAGAAGAATTAGGGTAGAATTCAATGGGCCAGAAAGATGGCGACACTGGACGTTCAGATGGATGATAATGATGAAAATGAGTTTTGATTCCATCAGGATGGTGCCACAGCTCACGCCGCCTAAACAATGAACACTGCGAATCCTGTTTCCTGGACGCATAATTTCTCGATTTGCTAATGTTGCCTGACCAGCCCGATCTGACGGCTACAGATTATTTTTATGGGGATACTTTAACAGTAAAGTGTACTACAACTGGCCACAGACCTCATGCCGTTAAAGAAAACATAACTCGTGAAATCAGGCGCATTGATCATGTGTTATTGCAGCGAGTTATGGTAAACTTCCTGAGCCGGATACGCGAATGTGTTCGTTGTCATGGAGACCATTTAAAAATGTGATTTTTAAAAAATAAACTCACATTAACGAATTGCATTGTGGCATTGTTCCTTGAAAAAGTATTGTTATTTAATTCTATACGAGTGTCCCACAAGAAGGTTCTTAAAACCGTCATATTCTATTGGATCATCTTATACATAGTTCACCAAAAATGTTCAATAATTTTTTCTGCGATGCTAAAAGTTTAAGAGTCGGCAACAATTATACGAGCAACAAATAAATTTAACGCGGGAACGAATTGTTGCCGAAACTCGAGTTCCATATACTCAAGCTTCAATTCTCGTCTCCAAGCGGATATTTGAAAATTATTTTCGAAATAAACTTTCTGAGAAATTTTGTAGGAATGCAATTGATCTGTAAAGAGAATTGACACCATTTCAGAGATGTCAAATGGTCACACAGTCAAATTACCAGAAGGCTCCCCAACAAATACGTCTATAATATTTGTAATTTAAAAATATTGCGTTACAAATATAAATAATTATAATCTAGTAACACGTTTCTTCTTTTATGTTTAATGACAAATAAAAAGTATATGTTTTAGGTCAGTATAAATGTAGCTAGTAATAGTAACATAAGAAATTGTTTTTCATAAACAGTCTCTATTAAAGCGTTTTACGTCGGTCCTGGTGGTCTAGTGGTAAGCATACTTGGCCTCGTAGACCCAAGATCGCGGGTTCAGTCCCGACCTAAGTCAATGGATTTTTTCGGGTGTGAAAATTTTAAAGATAAATATAGCTTCCTCCGGAAGGGAAGTAGAACCTCTGGCTCCGTGTAATAGATTGATGTCACCTAAAAGAAAGAAGACATCTCTGAACAAAATTGATTGGCTGTTTCACGTCCTGAATTAAATTGGACGTTGAAGACCGAAATGTTAAAGAGCGTCCGTAAATAAACTAAATAAATAAAATTATTTTACATATCACTTTCAAACCATGAACTTAAAATAACACAGAAATATTAAATATTAAACTTGAAATACATAGACTTTATATTGGACATTGTCATACAATAGAGCTACTTGTCTAAATATCATTCTGTAATAAGTTTATTATCATTAGACCGAACAAGGGGACTAGCTACGCCAATTATCTATAAAAATCACATTCATCCCTAACTAGAATTAAATGAAAACAACGAAATTAGGCACGAGGTAATATCTGAAAAAACAAAAAAAAAAAAAAAACAATTTCAAATTGTACTAGCTAAATTTATGAGCATAATAAAAAGGATGTACTAACCTCCAGTTATTAGTTATAAAGGTGACCATCCTAGAGCAAATTGTGGAGTTTCCATTCTCTTCAAACTCCAGAGCTCGTCTACCAGAAAACCGTTGAAAAAACTGCGCATGCGCATAACTAGTTTTTCCCCACCTTCAAGTCAATTCGAACACCAGCCGTCTCTATGGTACAATATACGTACTAGTTCCCACACATTGTCAATCTCCATATGCTACAATATAGAAAATTTTTATTATGCCGTTAAATTCAAGTAGTGAATATCAAGAACACTAAATTGTTATTAATACCCTTTATTAATTTTAATCTGGACCCCATTTTTTTTAAAGAATACAGAAAAGGATTTAACCCTGGAGACATAGATAAAGGAATTTTTGTACATCGTATATTGGACACTGTTCTTTGCTTGTTATCTTCAACTTAATTAGAGATAAATGTCATTCATATTTTTATAACCAGGACCCAACTATTGAAGAGCTAACAATGCCTTAAAATCGTCTTAAAGTATATAAAAATACCCAAAAGTGATGTAAAATAATTGAAAATCTATGAAAAGTAGTGTCAGTTAGCAGTCTTTTGTTAAATGTAAGTTACTAACATATATTTTACATTCACTTGCAGTAAATAAAAAGGTACAAAGAAATTACTTTGTAAAAATTGTAGCCACCTTATTCTGACAGCTGATTTTTTTAAGGTATCAAAGATGCCCAGTGGTTTCTGATGGAGTTCATTTTTTGTTTATGCGTTTGTGGGGGAGTCACTGAAGGGGAAGGTTTATTGCACAGTTATACCGTTCTCATCTTTCTCGTTTGCAATTGTTTGTTACATTTATGCAGCTGATAAGTTACCCCCTCCATAAATTTCCTAGAATTGTTTCGCGCAGATCGATTCAAGGTCATTTGCCAGGACTATTCAAAACTGCAGCACTTCTCTCATCCTTTTTATTTCCTAGAATTTGTATGACCGAGGTAACGAGGCATGCGCAAACACATTACCCCAACTCTAAACATGTGATACTAGCGTGGAACTAACAATTATGCTGCTTGGACCACTCGACTTCAACAGTGTGTGTGTAACATATTGTTAACATCCACCCACTATTAGTTGCAATAAGATAGAACAATGAAAACAAAGCAAATGTAATCGGTTAGCTCTATAGGGGATCTTAACGAGAGAATAGTTTGTTTATTAATATGAAAACATCTCTTAAATTAGCCTTTGCTTATATTTGTTTATTAGGAAAAAGAATTAAGTCAGGAGAATATCAAACTGTATATGTATTTATTAATAATTATCAGCGGATCTTTTAATACTAAAAATAAGGCCCTACTGTCCTTAAACTCTGGTGAGGATTGGTGCGCTACAAATCCAAATGAATGAATTTAAATTGAATTTGGAAAATCGTCCACTAATGATTCAGTTGCGAAACGTGAAATCGTTTCTGCTCTGCCCACACGTGCTTATTTACTAATATGGTCCAATTAATTGCAACTCCCCACAAAGGAAATATACATCACGTTTAGGAATTTATTAGTTTCCAAATATACACACACAAAATGCAGGTCGAGTTCGCAATTAAATGTGTTTGCCATGCGAAAATATCACTGTACGGACAAGTGAAGTTTAAACAGAAATCTACGTATAATTTAACCTTACTTGTTTTGGGAAATCAGCACCGTGTATATGATAAGTTATTTTTACACAAATTTAATACAGCGTTAGAGCTGTGACATCCGTTTTACGAGGGTCACTAGCTAAGTATTGAGACAGCACATAGTGAATACTCATAGGAACGTTTTGTTTAGCCCTGTTTCTTAAAGTATTCCCCCTGGCACTGTAGCAGCGTTCCATCCTCTGGAACTACTTCTGGAGGCATCCACTATACTCAGTTTCCGGCACTGCAAATAACTTCTCGTATGCTGCAACCGCTTCTTCCGGGCTAGAAAAGCGGATCTCGAAGTCGGTTCTTCCCAGTAGGGGGAGGAAGAAATCGCATGGTTCCAGGTCGGAACTATAGAATTAGTCATTAGTTTTGCCTCAGTTCCTTGCTGAAACTCCATTGTTACATTAGCGGTGTGAGCTGATGCATTGTCATGGTGCAACAAATCGCCACCGGTGGCCAAGGTCTTTAAGGCGCGGATTCGTGAGCGGGAAGCTACGGTTCGATTTCCGCCAGGACCGTCCTACCTGACTGAGGTTTTTTACATGTTTTCCTCAGTCCTCATAAATGGCAAATGCTGGGGAGGTACCCTAAACTTAAGCCTGGAACGTTTCCTTTCTTAAACAATAACCCTTTCCCAATTTATCATTTCATCTCATGTATCATCAATGTCCACCGCTTGTGGTGCCTCAGCAGTAAAAACGGGCCTGAAACACTAATAAAAAAACCGTCCTTAGTACCCCATTAATTGTGAGCAATTAATAACAGTATGTTATTATGTATGTATGTAATGTTAAATTGAAACATTTTATTTCAGCTAACTGTAATTGAATAGTGTAAAAATATCACAAAAAGCAGGAATTCTCACTTGGATAGCAGAGGGACCGTTTTGGCAGACAATAGGGTAATTTTTTTTTGAAGGGGGTTGCTTTTCCCCTGGGCAGGCATGTTGGAAAAGAACAGAGCTATTAGCACCTGCGCTACCGTTAAAGGACGTTGAACGCTAACGTATAAATTGAAATTGAACGGTGGACGAATCACCAAGTTGTTACGTCAGATAATCTGACGAGTCAATAATATGAGAGTTGCATGATGTCACCGATAGCCTATAAGGATGTCTAAATCCAAGTGGCGAGAAGATAGAGCTTCCCTGTGTCATGTGGTCAAGCGAATCTGAGTATTCGAGTATTCGAGGGCATGAAATCGCCCTTTTTGGAGAATTCAGCATTTAATTTTGGGAACTCCTACTGGAACATGTTCAGGCTTCACTTCTGCTCGGCGCCTCTTCTTAGCACTCAGAAAACTACTGTTTGTCAAGTATTATAAATCCAAGCGTCTGCCAACTGTCTCATTACTGCGATCCAAGAGAAACGCCCTGGTATGCACTTGTTGGTTCAATAAATGACGTCAACTGGCAGATAATAAGGTGTTCTTTCTCATCCACACATCATCTTTAATTCCCTTCACTCAACTCGGAACTTTCAAGTCCCAAAAACCAGCAACATCCCTTTAGATCGACAAGAAGAGTTATTTAGCGGTGAGTTGTATCTGCTTACAATAGAACTCCATCACCATTCTTCCCGCCTCCTATAACTCCTTCAAACTTTGGCCTACCAACGTGGTCAAAGCACAGGAGCCACCATCCAATAATTCCTTCAATCTGTAGGAAAATACAGGTAGTAATCGTCAATTTCGTGACATGCGCACTCAGAATTCGATCCCTCGAAATACTCAAGCCGTCCTTAATACAAAATACCGTGCTAATACAAGTCCGTCTACATCTACCAAATTCCAATATGGAAAAATAATGGCGGCCAAAATTGCCTTACTACTGCCAACAAACACAAAACTTTTACGCAGTATTAAGTTTACAAGATGGCATTATTTATCATTAGAAAACATTTCAATGCTTTTTAAGAATCTGAAATTGCTTGCAAACAATATTTCTCATATATAAACGAAATATAAAAGTATCTGAATTATAAACTTCTCCACAGGTAGGTACAAATCTTTATTCCCCAAAACTAGAACCTTAAAACTAATCGAGGTTTATTTGGGACAACTTCATATTTATCACCTCTTATTTTAATGAAAAGGACATTGTCTTTCTGGGCAATAGTTATAAATGAGTATACCTGTCTTGTCTTAACCTCACTTGCAAAGGAGTCGAAACATAGCACCCTGCTCACACCATTCATTAAAACTCTCTTCATCTCTCTTCAACACCGTTTCATAATTTGTTTCGGACCTTTCCTTTCATTATCAACTCTCACTGTCACATATGATAGTAGGTTATAGAAATATTCACAAGGAAAATGTCCTCACTAATCACAAAATTTTGTACGTTACGCTTAATGCACACTACAGTTTCATCATTATGTTCAAAATTTGCATGGTGCATACTGTTTATCCACTCCTGCTTTAATTACTGGTATTTAAGAAATGTAAATATTGTATATTGCAGCGAACCGCCATAATAAAGGCAAACCATCCAGGGCAATCGATGTTGTGCTAATCACTTACTATTGCACAAGTCCCTGGAGTGATTTCACTAAATCAATATTAACGTAATAAAAAAACTAAAGAACTAACATGCTGTTTATTTACTTCCAATTATAAACCACTGTAATAAGCCAGATAGCTGCAACAAACCAAACAAATAGATCCATTTGTTAACAGCAGTAACATAATCTCACTTGCAAACGAGTCTAAACATATAAAATGTTTAAATGTTATAAAATATTACTACATGAGTTGCAATAACTCCTTTAGCAACGGAATGCCACGGGTGATCGAAATCGTTAGGCATAGACTCGTGAGAGGGAGTTCTGGAACCGCCCTTTCTGGTTTTTTACATGTTTGCCTCATCCTAATACATGACAAATACCGAGGAGGTACTGTGTATTAGGCCTGGAAAATTACCCTATATTTTTTTTTTTTTTTTCATTTTATCATTTTATTTCATAATATGCCAGATTGTTTCACTACTTGCTTTTGTCCATTTTTTCCCCAATGACTTTTCTTTCTGTGGGAGTAGTAGCACTCTAATAATTTATCACCCTTTTCATAAAACTTATTGATTTCTGAAGTAATAAACAATAACACACAATGTTCAATGTTCAATAACTCTCTGTTATTCACTTCGCTGTTTGTTTGGGGTCAATCAGAGTTAGAATAGTGGCCATTAACTTTAAGAAAGTGAGCGAAGCTAACATTTTATTTCTTTGTTTTGTCAAAATAAAAAAGTTAAAAAGAAAACTAATATATTTTAACACTTTAATTATTGCGAATCTCGTTCTTGAACAAGTGCATTATTTAGTTAATGCAGATAAAATATTATCATTAATAATGAGAAATAACGATTTATAAACGGTTTTTTCATTTTTTTAAAATCATTTCGTTTAGTAATGCAGTGGAAATGTCCCTGTTTTAATAAAAAATTCCCCTCTTCTCTCTAGGAATATTTATTTTACGTTTTTTGAAATTTCCCTCCAAATGAAAAATCTAGTATTGAAGAGAAAATGCCTAACTTCCGCAGTTCCCATTGTCGGTGGTGAACGTTGAAAACTATGGCGCGACGATCGTACAGGCCGCTAGAAGTACGACTGGCTGCTAGTGTTGTAAACAGTTTGATTGATTGATAGCTACTTTCTTCGGGACGTGTATTTAATCACTGTGACTTTGTGTGTATTCCGAAAACTCAATTTTTAAGAACATAATATATACATGTGCAGATTTAAGTATGTAATGGTAGAATTGTGATAGGTTTAAAATATAATAAAGTACGTCACGTAGGAGCTGCGCAAACTAAGCGAATTCCTCACCAAATTTAATAACTTTAAAATGAATATAAAATTTAAATAATTGTCTTATTAATTAATGAAATAAAATGAGTTATGACATTACTTTGTGATAAAGGGGAACAAAATTAGAATTCTTGCAATCTATAAATGTCACAAAAGAGAAACAACGTTTTTAGAATTATTATTATCACTATTGAGATTAAATCACAAAAATTAATGGTATACTATTAATTAAATGATATATATGAAAGCACAGTGTGTGAGAATTTTTAATTGTTTTTAAATGTAGCAATTTTTATGAAATGAGCCCTTGATATATTTACATTCACTAAAGTAGAAAATAAAAACAAAGTTTCGAGTTACATTGTGTATATAAGATGTTCATATGTTTCAATAAAACAAAACCTTGTTAACTGTTTGAAAACAATTACAATGTACACAGTCAACAATGTAATATCGAAAGTTATATGGATTTTCATTTACTTTGAAATTTAATTTAAATGTCATTGTAGTAAAACCATGTAACGCCAACGTTTTCTGAATGTTATTATAAAGCGCTCTTACATGCAAATATAAATCTCAAGTACATATAACATTAATATTTCACATTTGGTATCTTCACGACAATACTTTTGTTAAACATAAAACATATACAACTTATAATTACAGTTTATGTGCTGAATTAATTATTGTTTTATTTTAAAACAATAGAGAAGAAATCAAATTTTGGAAGTATACCTCTGTTCCTAATTGTCGAAATTTTCTAATTTTCAGAAACTATTTTTCTTAGTTTATTTAAATGGAACACTCCGAATTTTCTCATGAAGAAACAAATATCGAATAATGTTTAAATTTTGAGTTTCAGATAACCCCCAATACTAATAATTTCATTTCACTGATTTTCAGAACAATTTCTCTTGTTTTATTATAGCCTCTAGAGTAATGCTTGAATTTGGGTTTGAGGTAAACCTGCACTCCTAATAATTTGATTTCACTGATTTACAGAACTATTTTCCTTGTTTTAATATAATAGCACATGCCGAATTTCCTTTTAAAAATAATAAAATGCGGCCACTAGAGTAAATTTTAATTTGGTTTTAACCCCCACTCGGTTTTCAGGTATACCCCCACTTCCAATGGCGCAATGGCTCTGATTTTCAGAACCTATTTTCAATAATTTGTTTTAATGAAGCAGACCAAGTTTCGTTGAGTAAAAACTAAAATTGCTAGAGCGACCTTTGTTTTAGTTTAAATCTCACTCCCAGTGGTTCATTTTTGCTGGTTAATAAACTCAATGAATTATTTATTAATTGATAGTTATATGCCGAGTTTCGTTGAGAAAAAACAAAAATTGCAATCATTAGACCACTATAATATATATATATATATATATATATATATATATATATATATATTACTCTTTAAATTGCACTAGAAAGTGACACGGTTGAGATGAGATTAACACAACACTGTAAAATACTAGTGTTAATTTCATTTTTAATCGTACCACTTTCTAGTGCATTTTAAAGAGTTGTTAGGCCTCCATAGGAGTTTTTTATATTTCGGCCAAAAGTATATATAAAAGCGATCTCAAGTGTGACTTTTTCTTAGTGTTTTATCCTTTTGTACTATTATAATTACTGTTAATTTGTTACAATGTTAATAGTGTTACTTTATTTTTATTTTATATTATATATAATATATATGCATATATAATATAAATAATTTGTTACACAAAGCGCGTATTCCACCTGGTTTAAATCTTGCATATTAGTTTTTTTCTTCCCACACTCTCATTTCTAGTTTCATCTGTTTCCATGCATAACGTTACCTTCGATACTCAATATTTACTTTTATCGCTTTCACTTGTCTAGCTTCTTGCCATTGAAGAACTCGCAGTAGTTCGAAATATAGCAATTTCAAGTGTGACGTTTTCTCAGTGTTTTATCCTTATCTACTTTTATTATTACTCTTAATTTGTTACATTATTAATAGTGTTACTTTATTTTTATTTTTCATTTATATTATATATATGCATACGTCAAATTTCTTTGAGGAAATTTTTTTCAATATATATTTCAATATCATTTTTGGTGCTGAATTGACGGAGATTTGAAGAAAAATTTCAAATATCGTTACATGGGTACAACCGCAAAAGCTGCATCCCTTTAGAAATGGCTGAAACTGGCGTCTATACACAAGCTCAGGGAGAAAGCAGTTCCTGGAAGCAACATGAGTGTATGTATAGGAGTATCAGATGCCGCAATGAATGGCAGTAATACACTGTGGAGTCTCGCAAGTCGATTCATTGCGGTCACATTCCAACTTGATGGCACCATACACGTCTTATGCTGACGCAGCGTCTACAGACAACAAAGCACTATCTAGTCGATATGCAAGCATCAGCACGTCTTTCCATGTGCACAGAAGCAGCTCCAACACAGCGTCAAGTTCAACCCGTGTGAAGTCTGCAGGTAGAAAAGGTTGACAGTAAAGCTGTTATAAGTAGGTAACAGACTATTTTAGCATGAAGATAAATGATGCCTGTCACCTAATTGACAACCAGCGTAAATACAAATTCTTATTTCACATGAAAACATACTTTTTAATAAAAACGTTATACAGATATAACTTTTCAGAAAAGTTTTCATTTTATTTTATTTTATGCTCTTGTTTATTTTATTATATTTCGCCATTTTTATATTTTTAAGAATAAACTACGCTGGCATTGTAGATGCAGAGTCCTCAATCTGCTTCTCTTCAGAAATTTATGTTGCTCACGGGAAGTTACTGCATAGCGGCCTCGCCACCGGCCGACGAAAATCATATTGCGCTGTTGGAAATCACAGACAAGATTTTCGTTTGTTTCTTTCGTTATTTATCAGTAGTAAACCAATTAATATTATACTCACATCATAGTGGATGCTCGAAATGCCTGTGTTCTCCCTGTGAAACATGTCAAATAATTTTGAAAAAAAAAAAAATTGAGATACCCACCACAATTCATCTTTCCGAATGTTGTAAACTTCTTAGGTATTTTGTTTTAGCCCCTCCACTAGCTCAATTTAAAATACAATAGTAATTTTATATGGAAGAAGACGCAACAGCTGAGTGGCTTTACACTCACTGCCTGCAGATACACTAACTTGCTGGAGTAATCGTGGTAAAGACTTTCGAGGAGAAGTTTCTAATCAATTGCCTATTTTTATCAAGATTCTCTTCTTAAGTCCTTTTTCTTTTTTCCTTTGTCACGGTTTCTTGTCATTTATAAAAGAAACTGAATACATGCCTTTAGAATGAAATGTTGTGACATATATAGTGAGCTGTGTTCAAATGAGTTATCTGGCGCTATTTCCAGAATTTCCTTAAAATATTAATTTCTGTTCAGGTAAATGACTCGTTTTCGTTAAATTAGATCCTCATTAAACCTCAACATTTTTTAGAAGAATGTACACCTTTGACACAAAAAAATAAATAAATAAATCTCAAGATTTTGTGTCGATTAAAGAACTTCAGGGACGCTCGTAAACTCTGTATTTAAAACGCGCATGCAGCGACTGTCCAATGCAGGGGGTCGCTTTGACTGAAAACGTAATGGTCGTAAGCCTCTGCAAATAATACGTTAGGGTAGAGTAGCGGTGGCCGAGGAGTTTAGAATGCATTACTCTTTTGCCTAAACTCCTGGGTTCAAATTCCACACAATTTTGTGATATTACTTTTTGTTATTGGTTTTATAAGTGACTATGTAGAACATCATGTTGTCTTAATATCATATTATATTTTAACATATCATTTGAGTTTTGTGGCATTAACTATGTACACACATTAATGTAATCAGAAACTACGTATTCTATAGAAATAACTAAATAAATACATGAACAGAAACATTTAACTTCTAAAGCGAAAACACATTGAGCTTGGGGAGGGATTCGTTTAGTTAATGCTATTCCAGCTTGACGGACTTTTATTTAATTAACATCGTATTTATAGCACATGAGGTAACAAAGCCATATTCAACAAATATAATAATAATAATAATAATAATAATAATAATAATAAAGTATATCTTTGGCAGCTTACGATAGTACCTTGTAATTGTGTTATTAATTTTACATAACGGTCATTATTGTTTCTGTATATATTTTCTACTCTAATTAATATTTTTTTAAATTGATCATATGTTCTGGTTACAAGTACTTAATGTGCATTACTTTCCATAACACACAATCAAATTTCATTTGCGTTCTGTTGTGTTTTTACTTCGTTTCTTTTCATTTTCCGACTTGAAATATTATGTTAATTTCATGAAAAATAAATAAATGAAATAAGGCAGGAGGTTTGGGCCCATCAAAGTGACTGTCAGATATTTTATGCCGCTTCACTGATTTCAAGCAAAAGCGTTAAAAACGTGCGAGCATTTTACAAAATTTTCGCACTGATTAGCTTGCTTGAAATGCAGTTGAAACAACGAACTTCCGGCCTGCTCGGATTACAGATTCTTTCCGCTTTAATTTCCGTTTAATATCAGCTCCATCAGTTCAACGTTTTCTCATACGGAAGAACAGAGGAGGAGGAAGAAGAAAATAGAAGTAATATTCTGCAAAGTCCGTGTATGTAACCACTATTGTTAACGGTTCAACGGAGCGAGTGCGTTCGAAAAGAGGGAACAATTTCCTCAGCTGGGCTCGTTGAAGTGGAAACCAGCCGATGTGTAATGAGGTACCAGCAAGATGGCCGCTCGGGAAAAATGACGTGGAACCAAAATGGTGTCAAGTGGTGTCGTATATTTTCTACAGTGGCTAGAAGAAGGAGTTAAGGAAGGAGAAGAAACCGAGAAAAAATTACTTGAACCTTCAAGAGCAGTAATTAGGGGACTTTAACTTTAAGACACATAAGTTATGTCAGTGCCTAAGATTGTGTTCACAATCAGAAAAGGAATTACTTCCAGGACCACGGTGCGGAAATCTTTCATTTGTACCAACTTCCTACGTGCGTAGCTTCAGACTCATTGGAATAAATCAATCTTAAGTATGGGATTGCTGATAGTGAGCTGGAAATAACCAGAGCTGGAAAGTTCGAGCGTTTATTTTCGTTAAAATGGGGTGGCAAAAAGGCACTTAAAATACTGAAAATTATTAAAATTTATTAAAAGTGAAAACAGAAAGTAATATCACTCATTATTAATGAAAATAAATATTTAAGATACTAAATAATTTCTTTATCACATAATTAAAGTGGTTTCTTGTTTACATACAACTAAATATTTGCTCAAAGTATCAACTGTCGTAGTCAGCTGTTGCCAGAGAGAACATTTTTCATCGTGGGAAAAGAACGTTCTACTTCCAAAGAAGTGATTGGAGCATATTTAAAACAAGCTATTTCGGAAGGACTCATACCAGTTACAGCAGAGGAAATACTGATCAAGAGAAAGAAAAGTAGTTTTGAATAGTCCTGGCGAATGAGCAAAAGATGTGCAGTGGTTTCTGGTTGAGTTCATTTTCCGTTTATGCTTTTAAAGCGGATCAGGTTAGTTACTTACTTTAGTACTGAACACGTTGTAGGGACGGTTTATTGTGCAGTTGCTCCGCTCTCATCTTTCTCGCTTGCAATTGTTTGTTACGTTTATGCAGCTGGGAGTAACCCCCACCATAAATTGTCTCACTCAGATCGATACAAGGTCATTCGCCAGGACTACTCAAAACTACAGTATTTCATATATATATATATATATATCAGTATATCAGCATATCATAATCAGGTTGACGCTCGAGGTTCCGCTGCCTGCCGTCTGCATTGTTTCTGCAGACAGATAATAACACTTACCCTTACCCGGAGAAACTTTCAAAGCTGCTATAGTTGCAGTCACGAGCGACAGTGTAGAGAGCCGAATTCCTCAGTCCTGAACGAGAGATAGCAGAGTGGGTATTTTTCTGTTTTTGTGGATGTTTGTAAAAGTGCAAATATTACACATAGTACTTTTTTGTTAAAGGTAATGTAACCTATGCGGAGTCCTGCATAACTGTCTGGCTACAATATGTTATTCCTTATTACAAAAGTCACTTTTAATCACGCGTTGTCTTATTGGAATTCCCAATTAATTCATATATACATACACTAACCTTAACGCTAACCTCGGGTAAATCCTAGAAACCTGTGGACCCAGTAGTAGTTTACTGCAGCTCGCTACGGCCTGACGGCTACACTTGCCTCGTTTTCGTAAATGCAAGTAGATAGGGGCAAGTAAATCGCTTTAATTTTTACCACGCGATGGCTTATTGGAATTCGCAACATATATACTAACCTTAACGCTAACTTCGAAAAAATAATTTAAACCGATAGACCCAGTGGTTTGCTACGAGTCGCTACGGTCTGACGGCCTACGCTCGCCTCCTTTTCGTAAATATAAATTTATAGGGGCGGATAAATCACTGTAATGGTGGCAAATCCCCTTTTATTCCAGCAGGAAAAAAATCTTAAATATCAATTTATGGTGCATTATGTGCGTGGTACTATGTTAGCGAATAAATCATTGTAATGGTGTAAAATCTCCTTTAATTCCGGTAGAAAAAAAAAAAAAAGCGTCAGGACGTGAGGTTTCGTTACCACTAACTTACAACATAGCATGACGCGCTAACCGCCTGAACTACCGTGCCGTTGCTTTTGAGAGCTTTATTATCTAGCTATATCAGTGGCACTACCTTCGGCTTTCTCCGCTACCGCTCGGGACTGGCTCGGGACTGCAGCTCCACCTGCTTTACCCTCCAGCAGCTCTCAGAATATTTCTAGCTGTATGTAAAAGTGAATGCTTCTCCAGGCAGGTTATTTTCCGCACGCAAGGCAATAGTAGTGGCGATAGTGCAGTGACCATTGTGCTGCAGTGTTGTCGTGATGCACTGCATTTGTTGGCAAGTTGTAGAGCCTCAGAACGAGCCACATAATAGACAGCTCAGCTTGGATTCAAGTTCTCTAGCAAGTTAAACAGCCCACATACGTAAACTGTATCTCTCACAAGTGGACTACATACCATTATTAATTAACATGGGGAAATGAAAACAAGAAACTGCTGCATCCTTTCTCACGGGAAAATGTTTGTATAGAACTCTGAAGTTTTCAGCAGAGTGGGTAACTGCTGCGCAAATTCCGCTCCACTCCAAGTTATGTGCTATTCTAGGGAGTGGGTTTTGTAAGCGTTCCTTTTAATCTCCCAGTTCTGATGGAGATTTGGCTCTACGCAATGGAATTCTTTGCAGCGGCGTTCATTTTGTAATTAAACAAGTACAGCTCCGAAAATGTAATGTTTCTATCTACACTCCAAGAGGATTAAGTGACGCTTATTTTTCAAGTATTGTTTACTGCGGACTTGATGCCATTGTATAAAAATAAATGAATGAAACACAGAGATTAGATACGAACTACTTTCCTGAAATAGTAACTTATATAACAAGAGAACAAAGTAGGATTTTATTCATAAGTGGAATGTTAATCCCTACATAAAATCTGTTTATTTTCATTTTGCATACAACACTTTTTTCTCTACATGAAAGTAATATTTCAATGAAAGTATTGTTTAATTTCATTTAGTGATTATTATAGACATTTTACATTGCTTAAATCGGAGGCGAATAACAATAATGTTGGTTATTATTGGATATACAGAATATATAACTTGAAATATTCTGGAATTTTGTGTGAATGTATGAACCTACTGAATAAAATATACAGAGGGTGTCAAAAATGTATACATACTTCAAGCAAAGAAAAAACTGTGTGAACACAACAAAACTAAATTCACACAAACGGAAAATGATGAGCACTAATCATCTTAGACTTTTACAGTTGCAACAGTTACTCAAAACCCCCCACCAGCATCGATACACTTCTGAGTTCGTTGAACTACTGGTTGAGCAACGTTTGCGAAAGTGTCCTCAGCGATTGCAGCACATGCCTTTTCAATTTCTTCCCGAAGTTCTGCCAGTGTAGCTGGTTTTCTACACTATGCAACATCCTTAAGAGTTTCCCGTAGGTAGAAGTCCAATGAAGTTAGATCCGGAGAACGCGGAGGAAACTCAATCGGACCTCTTCGTCCTATCCAGTGCCTTGGAAGATTGTCATCAAGGTACATATGTACATCTCAATGGTAATGTGCTGGTGCACTATCCTGGAAGTAAAATTCCTCATTTCCATAGAGTGTATGAATGGCGGGTAAGATGGATGTTGGCAGTTCTGTTCTGCACACATGTCTCCATTGCCTTTCAACTACAACATTCTCGGTGTTCCAATACAACTTCAAAATTTCATTCTGCTGTTCAAACGATAATCTTGGCTCCAATTTGTTGTAGCAACGCTAGCATAACGTAATGTGAGTCACATCTGTTTACAGAACATCGTACTATAATCTTGACCTCATTTGTTCCTTGTTGATTTAGGAATCTTGGCTTCGTTTGTTCATTGTTGATTTACCGCTATCATAATGTAGGTGAGTTACATCTATTTACAGAACATCATACGATAATCTTGTTGTTGATTTACCGGTCACGTAGCAACACTATCACAATGTAGTTGAGTTACATCTGTTTACAGAACATCATACTATAATCTTGACCTCATTTGTTCCTTGTTGATTTAGGAATCTTGGCTTCGTTTGTTCATTGTTGATTTACCGCTATCATAATGTAGGTGAGTTACATCTATTTACAGAACATCATACGATAATCTTGGCCTCATTTGTTCATTGTTGATTTATGTGTCACGTAGCAACGCTATCATTATGTATGAGTCACATGTATTTACAGAACATCATGCTACACATTACTGTAGTTTTTCGGTGCAACTGTGAAACATATTAAACAGGTATCTGTTATGAAAGTGTGTATACATTTTTGGCACCCTCGGCATTTATGCCGAAAGATGTTTTAAGTTATGCTAAAGTCGCTGTTTCTTCACCAGTTTCGAGAAAATGTGCTTCGTTATACGAAAAGGAATGCTATTTATTCCTGAATGTAGAAAAAACAGTGTGTTGGAGCTAATGAAGAATATCTGTTGGGTTTTTCAGAAAAAGTAAAAAGAAATTTATATGGATTAATATGTTTAAAGAGGGGCGTTGATCACTTTCAAAGGAAACTGAACTTTTTGCTCCAGTTTGTGCTCTAGCAGAAGAAAAAGTGAACACCTTTGCTGTTTTTTATTGAGAGAGGATCATTTAGAATTTCTGATTATTTTACTAGGTTAGTAACTGAAAAGTAGCATATTAGAAGCGTTTATACACGATGGGTTCTTAAACGGCTGATCCCGGAACAAAACTGTTTTCGCACACAGGTATGCAATTGAAATGATGTTACAGTGTCTTTTAAAGAGAATCACTTCCAGTTAAAATTGGCTATATCTTTCGAGCAAAGCTCTTTGTGGTCCTAATTCCAAAAAGTAGAAGTGTCGCTTCTGTTGAAAAATTATGGTTACCTTATTTTCCGATATTCAAGAAATGGTTTACCAGCATGTCCTACCTACACACACATCTGTAACTGTGCAAGGTCATATTACACACAAGGCCACATTTCCCTGCAACAAGTTGCACGCTGCAAGGCTGCACATCGCAAATGTTGCTGCTTAAAGTTTCACAAAAATCAACGTGTAACTCACCCTCCCTGTAGCCCAGATTTAGACCCGCGTGACGTTTTTTCCCCTCAAAGTGAAGCAATAGCTTCATGGGAGGCATGTTCGATTATCAAAAGCAGTGATGAAGATTGCAGAGGAGAATCTGAAGGACCTGTCAAAGCATATCTTTGAAGACTGGCAGAAACGCTAGGATGGGTGCATTACACCCACCCGAGATTACTTCTCATAAGTATGAGAATGAGTAAAGGTATGTTGTGAAGAAAAAGTGTGGTCATTCTTATTAAGAAGCCCTCATACCTACCTCTCCCTCAATTAATCCTCTTGTTTCTATTCTGCCTATCATTTTCCTCTGTAAATTGTGAGTAATAGAATTAATTTATATTTCAGTATTAATATCCACACACCACAGGGCACTTGTTGGTTTGATTTATTTATGGACGCTCTTTAACATCTCAGGTCATCACCGTCCCACTCCATTCAGGGCCTGAAACGGCCGACACATTTTGCTCAGAGGCCTCTTCTTTTCGGCTGGAGATTCTTTTCCATGCCGTAAACCTACGACACGAGACCCATGGCTTTACTACCGCCACGGGTGGCCGAGGCCGTTAAGACGCGGACTCGTGAGCGGGATGTCTGGGGTTCGATTCCCATCAGGACCGTTCTCCCTGACTGAGGTTTCTTCCAGGTTTTCCTCAATTCTCATAAATTACAAATGCCGGGTAGGTACCTTAAACTTAGGCCTGGAACGCTTTCTTCCTTTAAAAAAATTTCTTTCCCAATATATTTTATCTGATATATTATCAGTGTCCACCGCCTGTGGTGCCTCAGTAGAAATGGGAGTTAAACATTATTTTAAAAAACGGCTTTACTTCCCTTCTGGAGGAAGCCATATTTACGATTTTTACAACCGAAAAAATCTATCGACCCTGACCGGGATTGAACCCGCAATCTTCAGTTTAGCAGGCAAGTATTGTCACCACTAGAGTACTGGGATCGACCCACAGGACACAATAGTAGAACATCGGCATAGAAAGCAAAAGAACGGTGTCTTGATTCCCATTATTGACTTCGAATTTTTCCCATCTGGTTCTGCTAGCTACATTACCCTTTTTAAGATGAATAGGTAGTTAAATATTTAAGTAATTTTATTTCGTAAATTGTTAAGAAAAGATTTTATTTTTCTTTGCATTATTAACGATACTCATTGCGTATGATTTGTACTTGCATAGCTCTCCCGGTATTGTGGGAAATGACAGAGCTGACATTGGCACAAATGAAGCGACACGATTATCTAGTCAGGAATCAGACATTATAATTTCCTACTACAACGCTGCTCACGTTAAAGAGACAGGGAACCTTCATCTGGTACAGAAACTCCAACTGCAAGATCAAAACCTAATATCTGCCTATAGATGCCAAGCTGACACATTCTTACCTGCTGAACACAAGTCCACCTGTTGCACGCTGTGTCACACTATCTTCCTGTAACACGTCATATCTCCATGTCCAATATTCCGGAACTAGAAGATTCCACTTGGTATGCCAATAAATCTTTCTGCAGCATTCAACGACTTCCCCCTTTATCTACATAGCAGTTTGCACATAATTTAAAGGAACCAGCGCCTAAAATATATTTTATCAGAAGAAACCCAGAGAAAGAAGTAAACTAAAACATTAAAATATTTCTTATTGTACGTCGCTTCAAAGAATATCAACTTATAGAAAGGAACCTCAAGAATAGGACGATAAGGTCTCGAACACTTTGTTATAATGCTGCAGGCGTTAACTTCAAATATAGAAATGTGTTAATGATGGTCAAAACAACTAAAAACACAATAGTGTAACGATTATCCTTTGTCCCTAAAATATTAAGTTATAATATATCTTGATATGAAAGGAAATTGTCGGCTCGCTTGACTATAAATGTGAAAAGGAACTTGTTAAAACTAGAACACCCAACGGCTATTGACCGTTTTTAATTTTTGAACGCTCATAATAACACTGTTTTTGGAAGAGTTTTTCTATGCTTTTGTGACTTTAAATCCCTTTCAATGACGTTTAACTCACCTATCTTTTTCTTCTGAGAGGATCTTTCATGAATTGGATCTCTTTGGTACTTTTACTTACGTATTTTGGGGGGGGGGGAACTGTTATTTCTTGCATTCATTACCAGTGATCCAGGTATTTGTTTGCCTTAGAAAAACAAATTGTCAAATGGGGTGAATCATAAAATTCCTGCGTTTAAATTGTTTTAATTCAGATGTTATTTAAGAAAATAATCCAGTAATTCTTATCGTTATCGTTTTAATATTATGGAATTTTCTCTGGGTAACATTGTGAATTTAAATATTGTTTTTTACTGTTTTTATTGTTTTAAAGATAGTAAAATGAGGAATTCTTCCTTATATTTATGAGTGAAAACATTGAAAATTCCCTTGGCTTATTTTCTGGTTGAGGTATTGTAATGTATTATGCAATATCAAGTGCAGGGGTAATATATTGTGCAATTTTATTTGGTCACATTTGGTGGTAAATTTCTTCTATAATGACTCAAGGCTCTTGCTTGATGTAATTATCATTTGTTTCACTGATTTGTATGCTAGAACTTATAATAATGATTGTTTTCAGCCTCGGAAGCTCGCGTTCCTCACAAGTACATAGCTAGCCGGTGCGCAGAGCTAATTAACAAGTAGGCCAAGGGTTACGGGTACTCATGAG
This sequence comes from Metallyticus violacea, assembly GCA_030762175.1. Lineage (NCBI taxonomy): Eukaryota > Metazoa > Arthropoda > Insecta > Mantodea > Metallyticidae > Metallyticus > Metallyticus violacea. Next base: position 78,808,764 of record CM060841.1, read on the forward strand.
TCAGACAACAGCTCCTTTGTAAAGAGAACTGTCTCAATAAATACATCCGTCTATTTACATTCTGTCGTATATTTATAAGTCAAGTTTACTTCCTGTCTCCCTGCCTGTTGCCTGAAAAAGACAACGAAGACGGCGGAAACCCTGGGTCCAAAAGGTGATTGAAAAAAAGCGCGGTTGCCTTCCACGCCCACGCAGCAACATTTACGTCGAGAGCCGAACCCTTTCTGTCCGAAAACCCGACGGAAATCCACTATTACAAGATATATATTCTAATGATGTATACTAATTACAGTTTCTCAGGCTTATAAATGTCATTTCTTTAAAATACTTTCAGCTTAAAGCATTCAGTAATTTGACGCATTACTTCAGTGTTAAACCTTCTATAGTATTTTTATAAACGAAAACTAAAAATGCAATATACAGGGAGATCATCGTATCTCTGTTAACAATTACAGAAAATAGTTGCTAAAATATATAAAAATGCAACCAGATAAGTGGGAATTCTTTGGAGATAAAAGATGGAATTTTTAATTGGGACAGAAGTCGTTCATAAGTTGGTAAGCATTGTAGAAAGAGTGTGAAGATTTGTAAATTCATAATATCACGATATCTGCCCTTAATGATACTGTAGTTAGTAAAGAAAGGAAATTAAGCCATTATTGCGCAATAAAACAGTCCGTTGTTTCGGAAGTATGCGTAAGCGCTAGACTGTTAGCCGTCATTTGTTTCATTATCTCACCCGCTTCAATGCTTGGGTTTAGTGAACTTCCGATGACGACTAATACAGCACGTTATCAGATCAAGATCCGTTGAGGACTCTTTAACTTTTTTAGAATCAGTCGAAGGGAGCACACAGCAGTTGCAATCAAACACCCGAAAACAGCTAATTTGTTCAGTATAGGTATAAGAACAATGCTTACATAGATTAGATTAGATTAACGCTCTATCTACAGATGTTATAAAGGTGAAAATGTACTGTACTGAAAATCACTGAAATTGCTTGCATTTATGTCATTAAAATTACAAATATATGCAGTTAAAACTAGCGTTTTTAGGTTCGGGGTTCCATTCCCAGTCACGTCAAAAACACTGGGTAATTTTTTTCCCCACAGTTTTTCCTTGCCCAAAGGAAAGTAGCAGATGCTACTTTTAAAAGTATTTTTACGAGAAGAGAAAGGTGAATGGAGGAAAAAAATCTTTCAGTTATTTTTGCAAGGCCTCCAAGAATAATTTCGGTTATAGAATATGTAGGTCTAAAGTATTGACGTTCTGTGTAATCCTTTTTGAAGTTTAACTTTGAACAGGCTGTCCTGTCTGTTTTCTTTCGGATTTTCTTGTACACAGGTCGATCTATAACGGTTTCTATATTGAAGGAGAAACATACTCAAACGTATTTCACGTTGAACATCGCTGAATATGGTGCATCATTCCATAATATCCTTAACCATTCATTGACAGTCAAATTACGGCCCTCTTTCACAAAAGCGATGCTGTCTCACGCTAGGACGACAACTCGATAAATCTGCAGCCTTCAGTCAACGCTTTACGCTAGAAACGTGAACCGCAGTTACATAAATTTGCTTTGAATCAGCTGTAATATGTCGGGTTGTCCTTTGAGAAGCAGCTACAGACTGCAATTTTTTACGATTCTGTCAACGCTGTGGGTCGTCTTTGTCGAGGTTTGTTACCGATTTCTGTTTTACTTTGTGCAAGGGTGTGAATATTCTAATAAAATCACGGAATAGCCTTGCCTAACTACGTTCTTCTTGTATTGCAGTCTATCTCAACTTTTTACGCTGTGTAGGATACCATATTAGATTTCAATTAAATAAAACTGTTATGAATAATGTCAGCAGACTTTAGTACCGCTACACAAATATGACCCTTACCTACTGCTGTACTCTCCTGATATCCATGTTCATTATATCCCATTTACTTACTCAGCGGGGGTTTCAAGGAAAATTAAGAATCGCTTGAGACATTAAAAGGCAGTTGATTCCTCCGGAGTGTACAGAAAAAGCTTAGCTGGAGACACAATCGGAGCTGAAAATTGGATGAAGGATGGAGCGTTACATTCAAACAGGGACAAACTCTGCAATCAGGGGCAGGTTAGGCGCGTGGCGGATGACTAAAGTAACGGACCAAGAGGATACAAGAATCTGCCCTATATGTACGGAGAAAGAATCTTGGGTACATATTCTGGCATACTGCAAAGGACGGAAGAATGAAGAAAGAGATATCTACCCGCCCCGTTTGTTAACGGCGGAGAGAGGTCAGTGACAGTGCTGCACTTTGCTGGCAGGTAGGAAGAAGGAAGAGAGAGTAGGTAAATTTTTAAACAAGGTGGGAAACTCAGATCGGAAGAGGCAGACAACGAGAAGGGGGGACAGGGGAACATAAATCATTTGTACATATATGTGAGAGTTCAAGTTATTTACTTTGGTACGTTTTATTTTCTCTTTGTTTAATTTATGTATTTAAATGTTTTTATTTCATTTTTATTTTTTCCATTTATTTATTTTATTATATATTATTTGTTTCTTAAGAGTTAAATATTAGTTTGTACATTTTCATTATGATAAACATAAAACTATATTTCACTTTTCAACATAGCTACCCTTTATTGCTACACAATTCTCATATCTTTCAATTAACATTTCAATCCTCCCTCCCAGAAGTCTTGTCTGCAAAATGAGCTCAAACAGCCTCCTTCACTTCTTCGTCACACTTTCGAGCTCCCTATAGCTCTGATTTAGCTCCATGTAACTTCTTTCTTTTCCCCAAAGTGAAGACGTGTCGTCGTACAAGCATTTTCCATTATCAGAAGCAGCGGTGAAGGTTGCGGAGGTAATCCTGAAGGACCTGTCAAAAATGGTTTTCAGCATGTCTTTGAAGACTGACAGAAGTTCTGGGCCAATTGTATTGCATCCAAATGGGTACTAATTTGAGATAAATTATCAAAATTGTAAGAATGAGTAAAATTATGCTCACAAAAAATTGTGACGATCTTTGTTGATCATACCTTATATATTTCAAAATATTCAGTTTTCTCTTATTTTTGAAATAATTTCATAGTTATAATCCGAGCAGTATCACTGAAAACTGGGATGTTTTACACTGGTTAGACAAGACGTTTCCAAAGCCTTTAAATCATTTGATTACCTGTTTTTACTACAGTAAATTATTTAACTTAAAACGATAATATTTTATGTAAACAAGCCTCCTTATCTCTGTTTATCGATATCAAAAGGAATTGTCTAACATTTAACGAAATCTCTTTTAAATATGTTCCAGCAAATCTTATATAAAATATACTTTTTCTGTATATATTTGCTCGTTCTGGATGTCGTGATACCTGCAATATCAACTATCCATAAATATTTATCCGACGCCAACTGCATTATGCCTGAAATTGGATTCCTATTTAATCCATAAGCTTGTTATCCCGAACTTCTCAAGGGAACGGCCGCACTTTCTATTACTTTTCGTCCCTGAGCGCCCGAGGTGCTTTTACTCTTGCAATCTGGGTCATCGACCGAAATTTTTCAATCTTGTAATATGCTGATTCTATAAACTAAAATAAAAATCTGCGAATATATTTTTGTTCTTCATAGACGCAATCGATGTGTGCATTACAAATTATTGTTCAAAACGCATTCTATTTCTTATTGATAACTTTCACCAATCGCTGTACCAGCATCTGAATTTAATCTGTAAGCATAATACTTCCTTCCCATGCAACAATGGAATGAATCTATCTATAGATGAATGGCACAGCAGGTGAACTGTATGGAGGATGAAGCAAAACCTTTATTGCATTTTGTTTTATAACACATCGCAGTGTTATTTTGTCGAAGGAGGTATTTTTCCATTTAATTTGGTGAGTACCATTTCAGAATTTCTACACTTTATCCAATCATATAAAATATCTTGGTCTTCGGATGACGACTGAATCGTGCAGATATAAAGTTGTGACATTTTGAAAACGTTGCAACTTTCTATTTTCTAGGCAAACACACAATTGTATTATGGGAATGGTAAAGTGCAGCGCAAATCTTAATAACTTTGTTTCATGTTAACGATATCCAAGTGTACATTATTAGCGCTCTAGCCAAAACATTAAAAAGTTCCACTAGATTACTGGTAATTCTCTACCATTTGGTCGGCGTTATTTTCATTCATCGAAGATGGAACAGAAACTATGAATATTTTAAGTTTCTCAAATTATTAAGAATATGAGAGTGCGTTATTTAATAAATAAATGTATAAATCATTTTCTTTTAATTCCACGCCAGACTCCTGTTAGTATTAAAACTTTACTGAAAGAGATTGCAGAGACGTGACAACGTTATTTTCCCGATTGAACTCTGAAATACCTCATCCTCATGCATATCATATCAGCCTAACGTAGATATACAGCTAAACAGCTGTAATCTCATTTCCAGCGGGGAAAAAAAAAAAGCTGTCAAGACCTGTCCTGTACTATACTAAAATTTTTAACGGAACTTGGTTCCTTAGTCAGTTCTTTCATATGTTTACATCAAACGTTTAATGAAAGTTCCTAAAAACGAAACCCAAATTTCATTTGACTTTTAATGTTTTCCGCCTTTCGAGAATCTGAAAAATGCTAATTGGTGATTTTCTATCCCCATCAAGAACTGTCATAGCAATATGGTTTTCATAATCTCCCCATTTCATGGTTAAACCTCAAGTAATGCATTCTTTCTGTTACTGCTTAGCTCAACTATGCGTCATTGTGCCTCTCAGAAAAATTGTATTTGTCGGTCCTGGTGGTCTAATGGTAGCCATACTTGCCTCGTAGACCCAAGTTCGTGAGCTCAAATCCGGCCAAAGTCCATGAATTTTTTCGTGTATGGCTTTCTCCGTAAGGGAAGTAAAATCGTGGGTCCCGTGTCTTAGATTTACAAGTAAATCTTTCCTCAAGCCTGAAAGAAGAGGCCTCTGAGCAAAATTTGTCGGCCGTTTCACGCCCTGAATTGGATGGGACGCTGATGATCTGAGATGTAAAAGAACGTCTGTAAATTAACCAAATCAGAAAAACGCCTGATACCAGTTCCTTTCAACATTTTATAACAATATTTACAGCAAGAAAATCTAACTATCAACAAGAACAATTTAGCATGCTGCAAGCAACTTAGAATTAAATGGGTTTAAAAAATTGATGGGCTTGCCTTTACTAAAAGATTTGGTTTTCATTGTTGTCATTGAAAAATAAAACCTTTTTCTGATTCTAAATTCTTCATCAAATTTGGATGCTATGCAGCTGTCCCGCAGCGTTTCTGTCAAACTTCAAAGACATACTACAACCATATTTTGACAGATCCGTCAGGGCTACAAGTGATGGAAAATGTTTCCTAATAACTTGTTTGTTCAATTTAGGGAAAGGGAAAAAGTCACACGAGGTTAAATCTAGATTACAAGATGAGTGAGAGACATATTGTCAATCGTTTTTGTGAGAAATTCAGCAAGAACATTTGCAACGTGCGGTTGTACTTTATGTGGTGCTATTTCCAACTTGTTGAAAGGAAATTGGCCTCTTGTGTATTATATGGCTTTGAAGAGTTTTCAGGACATCTCTGGAATATTACCCAGTGACAGTTTTGAGTGTAGTAGGACAAGTTGGTAAAATATTCTTTGATATTGAAAGATAAGCTAACCATAATTTTCCAGCTGAAGTGGCACCGTAATTTATTTATTTACTTATTGTTTTAATTTTTATTTATTTATTATTATTATTTTGGGATATTTGTGACCATACAGAACTTTGCTGTTTGCTCTCAAACTCGAAATGTAGCCAAGTTACATGAGCAGTGATTGCATTAGAAAGAAACTCCCCATCTTCTGGTAACACATCTTCAACCGCATGCAAACCACGCGAAAGTCCCTTTGTTCAGAAATTAGCTGTCTTGGAACCCACTGTTTACAAACACGTCTCATATGCAACGCTTTAGCTACGAACGTGTGGGTGGCAATCAATGCAAGTTTCAGAATTTCTGACAGTGTTCTTAAAGTTATTCGACAATCTCCTCACACAATTTCAGCAACGGCGTTATGTTTTCTTCCGTTAGAGCGCAAACTGCAGAGTCCCGTTCACCTTCTTTTGCAATTGGTCACCTCCCCTCTTTATTAAAAACTTTAAACCTTCTTCGAGCTGTGCTGTAGGGAAGAACAAACTGTCCATAAGCCTCCTGTTACATTTCAAAGGCCTCATCTGAAGATTTGGTGAGACGAAAGCAGAAGTGCGCCCCATTTCACCTCAACATTGCTGTAGGCGGAACTGAACATGTCTTAACTTGCATATCTCTCGCAGGCGGAAACCGGAAGTGACAACAATGGAACTAGTAGGACATGTAGATCACTCATTAAGCTAACAATATATTGTAAATTTAAATTTTAGCGCGAGAAAGTGGACATACCTTATACATCGAGATTGTGTCTCAAATCTGTGGCTACTGGTATCTCGCAATGTTTCTAGTACGCTGTGATATGAAGCGTGAACGATTCTGATCTAAATGGAAAGCAGTAATTTGTGAGAACAGAAGTTAGTTCTGCATACATATCTCTAGCACTGCCCCTTTCAAAGCTTTGTAGAAGTTGTAGAAGCGATCATATAAAGGTGCCTTTTCCATCAAAGCTTTATAAACAGCTCTAGTTTCGAGGCGTTGAGCAATATTCGCTTTAATAGAGTATCGCCCTAGAGCAAGTGAAACCGATTTATGGTTTAACCTTTTCACGTTCCAAATTAGATGATACTGACTGCATTGCTTTGAAAGCAAAAGGCCTGCCTATTATGTGAATCGCTTATGTTTTAATGATTCATTACTAGCGAGAGGAATATTTGATTCATTGCATACACAACTGGGCTTATACCCTTTAATGTTCTCAACATTTTACACTCTGTCGCCGTTTATAACGGTTTTCCATTTTTTTTACACTAACTTGTATCAAGCCAATATTCACGCGATCATGAGCAGGGGGGGGGGGGTGGGGTGGAAAATGAACTGCAGTAGGAATTAAACGTATGTAACTGTTTAGTTCCTTCTACTTTAGTTGACAATATTTATTTCTAATATAAACTAGTATTTGTAGAAGCTTTTATTACAGAGGAAAATAACTTTACGGTGCAATCTACTAAGTAAGCCTCTAGGATAGTGATACATGCCTGAAAGCGTCCGTACTAAAGCCCATGAGATTTAAATTGGCATGTTTTCTACTGTCGATCTTCAATCATGTTGCGCACAGCATCGATTTTTTTTTTTTTTTTTTTTTTTTTTTGGATTGACAACTCATTTTGGTCAACATTCACGAAATTCAGCACTGAGGGACGCACGACCACGACGAAACTCTGCAAACCAATTGTAACAAGGACAGTAGGGAAACATTTGTTACTGATGGTGCTTCCTTACCAAAAGTTGAACGAAGCGATTCTGTGCTTTGCTTTTGAGTTAGACCTTTACAAAATTGCAAAAATAATCATCCAACGAAACATGCCAATTTAAATCTCACGAACGGACGCTTTCAGGCATGTATCACTGTCCTAGAGGCTTACTTAGTAAAAACTTCTACAAATGCTCGGTTTCTTATTGGCTTTAGTAGTTAAAGTTAGAAATAAATATTGTACAACTAAAGTAGAAGGAAACAGTTACATACGTTCAATTTTTCTACCATCCCTGCTCATGACCGCGTAAATATTGCTTGATGCAAGTTAGTGTAAAAAAAAAAAAAATTGGAAAGTCGCCGTTTATAAACAAACTATTCGATCAAGCTGCAACTATTTTCACAATAACAAATGTTAATTGATTCCAAAATAGTAATGACATCTTAATAGCGCTGCCTAGTAGTCGTTTGTAACAACTTGAAAGGTAACTCTCGATTCTACCTATGTTAGCATCAAACAAGCACTGAAAGAGATTGTAGAGACGTGACGAAGTTGTTTTCCTGAGCAAACTCTCATTTCTCTTCCGTATCCTATGGGCCTAACATAAATAAACAAACGAAAGACTCTAACCAAGTTCCAGGGAAAAAGTCCATCAAGGCTTATCCTATACTGTACACGTGCTGATCAAGTTAAGTGCTGTAGAAGGTAGAAAGTGAAGGAATTGAAGCACAATGATTTATTTTCCATAGATATAAATATATTCAATGCTATCTAAGAATAAATAAATAACGGCGGAATTTTCAAATTGCAGTCAAAGCTCGCCGTTTCAGCCGGAGACAATGAAATAGCGCTTAGGTTTACTTTAAGGGTGCAAGTTCCTGTTTCAGCATCCAGGGATAGAGGAAATCCTCTCAGCACACAGTCATTTGGAATTGTTTGCTGACTGGCACGTAGCTCAGCTCTTGGAGCGGGCACAGTATCCCATTTGTAACTCTGTAACAAACCATCAGAGTGGCTCTTAATACAATCCCACGTTTATGATGACGTTTTCATATGTACACGGAGAAATCGCGTCGCATTCGATTTCATTACGTCCGCAATCAAGTTTTATAACATTGGGACATGCAGCGATTCTAATTGGTGCGTGATGACCATGGGGCGGAGTGTAATGAGCTCTGTAACGCGGCGTGGAGGCGAAAAACACTTTGGAAGCGGTCAACAACTTTGTAGAGCACATGTTGCTGATTTAAGAAATTTAAAATATTCCGAAAAACTTATTCTTCATGGTGTTTATGTATATCACAATTTTATTTCTGCTTATTATTTTATCTTTCATCTTCTAAAATGTAACTACTTATATTTTCACTCATCCACCCCCCCCCCTTAGGAGGCAATTTTCACTGTGTTAGCGTTTTTATCCTCGTACCATTTTATCCTCTTTAGTCTAGTAGCTAGCGTTCCGAACTGCTGGCCGGGAGACCCGGGTTCAATTCCCGGTATCTACATAGGAATTTTTATATTAGAGAGGTCTGGAACGGGTCCGCTCAGCGTTGTGAGGATAATTGGGGAGCTACCTGATGGAGAGGTGGCGTTCTTCAATCACGAAACCGGTGGCATGCGGCATGCTGATCACATGCCCCCCTGCAATACTGTCCTGTATTAAAGGAGTCGTAAGACGGAGATACAAGAAGCGGAGGTCGTCGCGGCAGGCCAAGGCTGACCGACGGCTATAGCGCTAAATGAGAAGATCTTCCATCTTTTTCTTCTTTCTTACTGTTTACACTTTACGGAATTGTCGTAGCTGACTATTTTCTATTCTTAGGACATGTTTTCACTGATGCCTTTTCTCTATTTCGTCGTTTATGCCCTGATCCATACCCATGTCGGTCCTGGTGGTGTAGTGGTTACCATATTTGCCTCCTACACCCAAGAACGCGGGTTCGAACCCGGTCAGGACCGATGGATTTTTTCAGGCGTAAAAATCCTAAGTATGGCTTTCTTCGGAAGGGAAGTAAAGCCGTGGGTCTCATGTCGTACATTTACGGCACGATAAAGAACCTCAAGCCTGAAAGAGAGGCCTTTGAGCAAAATTTGTCGGCCGTTTCACGCCCTGAGTTGAATGGGACGCTGATGACCTGAGAAGTTAAAGAGCGCCCATAAATAAATAAATCAATCAATCCATACCCATAACTTATATAACTTGCTCACCCTCTTTCATTTGTATATTCCCACTACCCTTCTCTTACCGCCACGGGTGGCCGAGGTCGTTAAGGCACGGACTCGTGAGCGGGAGGTCTGCGGTTCGAATCCCGCCAGGACCGTCCTCCCTGACTGGGGTTTTTTCCAGGTTTTCCTCAGTCTTCATAACTGGCAAATGCCGGGGAGGTACCTAAAATTAGGCCTGGAACGCTTCCTTCCTTAAAAAAAAATATCCTTTCCCAATTAATCATTTCATCTCATGTATCACCAGTGTCCACCGCCTGTGGTGCCTCAGTAGTAAAAACGGGCGTTAAACACTACTCAAAAAAAAAAAACTACCCTTCTCATAGTATGAAATCTGCTACTGCACAGCGCCTAGACCAATCCTGTCACACAATTCCCATGATTAGCTGATACAGAACAGTAGGAGGTGCTGCATGTTCAGGAATGGGGTTGTCCCGTACACCCAAGGCCAGGTGTGAAAATCTTAAGTATAGTGTACGATGAACCGCGGAATTAAAAGTAAATTTGGGGCCGACAGTGGGACAATGGAATGTAAAATTAGAGCGGAAGCTGCGCAAACTAAGCGAATTTCTCAGCAAGTAGAGTAACTTTAATAAAGAATATATCCAAAGTTTTGGTTATTTAAGCAGGATTAAAAATCGTTCTACAAAACGGTTCGGCTATTTTTTGATACGTCCTTGTATAAGTCATATTTCTAATGCTGTCATATTTTATATATTTATTGCAAAAGCGGCGTATACCTACTTATTTCCCCCACCCATAGCGTTGTCTCCATAGTTTACTCCCTCTTGAGTAATGAGGAAGGGAAATGCTGAATCCCAGTGGGTACCATTAATTAGCCAATAATTTATCGCTAACCGATAATTCGCTGACGTCTCAAAGCGCTGTCCGCATGGTAGTGATTAGCGAGGATGCCCTTCTGGTTGACTATCAGTCTCATCCACCTTAGACACTCCCACTTTAATTAATCGGGAAATGAAAACAAAGGAATCGCACTGTGCACCGGAGTGGTTTCGATTGAACTGATACCTCTTTCATCTTTGGTCGATTTTCTTCCTTCCTTTGTTCGCGATTCTATCACCATGCGAAAGAGACACTGGCGGAGGATTAGAGAGAAAACGCGAGTGGTGTACAGAAAAGATTTGCTAAAAGAGAAAGTAACGTAATTGCAATATAAGACTTTGGTTTCTTCCCTGCCACTGTTGAGCTTTTTCCTTGCCAAGGAAATGAATTTTCAATTAAGCAACCTCTCGCGTAATAGGTTTATTTCCAAGTACAAACAAAACTTTGCAAAGAGAAAGAACTCCTCTCTTATAAACAGGAAGAAGCGAGTACCAAAATATTCGCTACCTTGACGCGAAATAAAATACCGGCCGGACGGGCAGAGAATAAAAAGTGACGATCGTGAAATGGTGTTCATTAGGGATTTTATTATAACCCATTTAAATGAGATACTACTTTCTTCAGGGATCTGTTTTAAAATGATAAGACCAGCTCAGGAAATATTTTTAGTTAAGAAGAAACAGTCTACAAATTTTACTGCTGCATTCCTAAAAACGCATGCCTTAGTTGCTTCCGGAAATTGTTCTACATAGTAGAAGTTGGTAGGGCAAACTGGGCTAAGTGAAATTAAAATGTTGGTAAAAAAGGCAATTTAGTGTATTATAAATTAATTGTTTTTATTCTAGGAATTTTGTAAAGTTTACTGTTTATATATCAATATTCTATAGGCACAATCATTCTGCATTTAATTCATCGTTTGGTAGATTTTTAAACACCGAGTGACAGTGAAAAATGGATAAGATTGAAACTCGTTGTTTGATTCAAAAAAAGAAAAAGAAAAAGAAAGGATGTTGCATTCCTCCCATGAACCCTTTCGAATTAAACTAAATGAGTTCAAGCGTGTCAGAACAAGCATCGAAAACATATCACATCCTGGAGCTCCAAAATCAGTTGTGTGGCCAAAAGTTATATTTTTGTGACTGATAGACCAGTGAAAGGGCACGAGTTAGCAGATACCACTGGCATATAAACTGAGCGAGTTTATTTTATTTTGCATTAATTAATTACCATGAAAAAATCAATGCCGTTTGAAATCTTATCGATCGTAACCGACGGTTGATTGTTTCATATATCGATTCTGAGGTTGGATAAAAGCGTTAAGTCATAATTTCAGATGAAGTGGAGTACCAGAAAGTCCTTGCAAGGTGAGTTGCTCGAATTCTCACTGAGGGTCAAAATGCTGTACATGTGGGAGTGTGTCAATACCAGGGGATCGTACGCTTCGATGAAATATGTGTATGCCACTCTACCCCTGAGTAAGCAGGCGAAGCATGGAGCGAGATAAAAAGGAAAGGAAAAGCAACCTCTCGTCTGTCAGCTGAAAATGTTCTTTTGACATTTTACAGGAACTCTCAAATCTCTCTTTGTTCATACATTTTCTTCGTGAACGTTGAACAACCAAAACGCATATTACTGTCAGCTTCTAGTTAAGGCTTATGAGTGGAAAAAACATGAACAATCGATTCAAGAAGTTTTCTACTCTAAGACAACGCCTGCACGCATACAGCTGCTTAGGGAAAAAATCTAAGAAATTCGCTGAATAGCATTGCACCGCACTCTCTATAGTGCGGATTTTCTTGCGATTACGGCACGTTTCAACCGTTGAAAGAAGCATTGGAAGGTTGGCGATTCGACAACGGCGAATGTATGGAAGCGTTCATGCGCTACTGGCTAGCCATTCAACCCACTACTTCTTCTACAATGGGGTTAAGAAGCCTTCTATCTGCTAAGGAAACACTTTTTGTAAAATTAAATAGAAATTTATACACCCCATTTTATTTAATTTGGTTTGAATAAATTGGAAAATATAATATTTATGTTTAATTCCATCCCATGTTTGACAAGTGAGCAGTTTGAAAAGTGGTGACGAACAAGCCCCTCTAGGATTCTTAGTTATGCATTATTTACTGACCGCTGTATCATAAACAAACTACGAGGAGCATTCACAAAGTTTTACAACCAGCTTATTCATTATTGAACAATAATGTTAACAAAAATGTAACGAACGCAACTGAACCTGAAGCTATCGAAATACACATAAGTGCAAGTTGAAACTTACGTAGTCACTTTCATACAGTCTGTTGAGTTCAGTTCTGTGTCAATAAAATCACGAACATTTCTAAAGAAAACTTCACACTCTGTAAGCTAGGTGAAAGAGGAAAGGGGGATGCATGAGATTTTGGTATCAAATGTGTACATTTCATACCATTGCAAGATGAATTTGATCATTTGAATAAGGGCTATGGATTGAAAGACAACTCTCGCTCTGGTCGTCTTCTGTAAGCTGTGATCAAATAAACAATTCAAAGACTGAGGAGCTTGGTGGAGGAAAATCGACATAATACTGTTGAAGTGCTAAGTATGGAAGTGGGTGTCAGTGTTGGCAGCATTGACAGTACACTCCATGAGCTCCATGAACTGCGAAAACTCTGTGCAAAATGGGTGACACATTCCCTAACCAATGAAGAGAAGAAGAAGAGAAAGGAATGTGCACGGAAAATGCTGAGCATATTTCCGCCAAACATTTGACTGATATATGCATTGGTGATGAAAGTTTGTTTTATTACTATAATACCCTAAATAAAACTCAGAACTGCATGTGGGTAGATAAGAAAGACCCTAGACCACGATGCTCCTTCTGGAAAGGGAATGTTCACTGTTTTCCTTAACTATGAAGGACCATTAGTGGCCAGACCATATGCCAGAAGCAATCACAATGAATGGAGAATACTATGGCATTTATATGTTGGTGTTTTATTTGAAGAGCTGAGGCGGCGAGGTCCAAAGACAGGAAGTTCAAGGATTTTTCTTTTGAACGGCGTCTCCTCACAGAACAGCTGCGAATTTGAGCAAACTGGAGGTCCCCAAAGTCTAGCTGCTAGACTATCCACCCTACAGCCCTGACGTTGCACCATGCTACTTCTGGTTGTTTCATCAAGTGAAATCTTGCATTGCTGAAAAACCTTTTAAACGAGTGCAGGACCTTGTTGAAACTATAAATTCAGTTATGTTGACAATATCTCAGTCCGAATACCGTAGTGCTTTTGACAAGTGGTTGCACCGTCTACAACTGTGTGTGGAGAGAGATGGAGGGTATTTGAAGGATTGTAAAGATAAGTTTTTCAATTTTGTCCTTAGCTTGGACTTTAAAAGTAATACTTGCAAAACTTTTTGAATGCCTCTTCGTACCCTTAGCAAAACAAATTTACAAGGAAATTACTACTTCGCTACTGCATTTCGATTAACAAGTGGTCAGGGGCATTGTGTATATTTAATATGAGGCGTTGCTGTAGACATTTTAATTTTAGAAGTTCTACACATTTATGCTAGTAAATGTCTTACATAAAGACAAGAAATAATCCCATTTGCAACAACAGTTCTTGATTAGCTGTTGATCAGTGGAGAGCTTTCTGTTCTACCTGTTTGTCGGAGTTTGATTGTGTGTACGGACCTGGCAGGCTGGTAGTACTACAAAAGCCATCAGGTGTTGTTCTTTGTCTTCTCGCCTCAAGCTGGCACAGTACAAGTGCACTTGACTTCCAGCCAATGTTGTGTTTTAGAAAGCAGGCGGGCGCACTGCCATGCGTTATCCGACAAAAACCCATTCCGTCGTAACACCACTAGAGAAATGTTGCATGGTTCGTCTCCTGTCACCTTACTGCTCACTCCACGTTCGCCTCTCTCACAGGCTGCAATAGAATTTAGCGAATTAAATTCTCCAGACAGACTACTCCATAAAATTACAGCACCTTTTCTGTTTAAACGTAACAAATGCTAAAAAAAGGTTGATAAGTGTTTTTACATTTTTAACATAGGAATTGTTGAGAAACATAAAAATTAACAGTTAAAAAGTATTCAATTGACTGTTGCATTGTTTCAACATTCCGGAAGCAGACATTTGATTATTAATACTTAGCTCTTATTGTAGGCAGCTTCTTCCAAGCTGACATAGCCATATCCATCTACAAGTGTTGCCAAATACAGGCCCGCAGTCCGGATACGGCCCGTTAGAATGTTTCTTCTTTTTATCTCTGTTCATCGCTAGCACATGATCAAGTATCAAATTTCAGCCGATGTTAAAAATATATAAATTACAAAATATAGTTTTTGATTTATTAGAAAATGTATCGGATGGAAGGTCATCATATGCCATCAGAAGATACGGGAATTTCAGGCATTAATTTTGGTTAAAGTTGTAGGCAAAAGGCACTTAAAATACTGAAAATAGGCAGTAATATAAATAAAATCGGCATTTATTAAAAGTTGAAACACAGATTAATATCACTTGTTATTAATAGAATAATTAATATTAATTAAATGTCTATTTCTATTCTATTTACTCTTTGTACGTGCGTTCAGATATATGGAGATTGTTTCAAGAGAGATTTCCGTGTATTCAACTTCCAAGTAAAAGTTCGATTCACAGATTGGTAAATAAATTTCGTGAAACGGAAAGTATTCTTGATAAAAAGCGCACACAGTCACTTAACAGTACTCACAGAAGAAACGTTCACTCTGAAAGTTCCCCTAAAAATCAATTCGACATCTTTCTCAGCAAACGGGAATGTCTTATTCCTCTGTTCGAACGGCTACAAAGCTACTGAAGTTAAAGCCCTATAAAATTATATAGCGCAAGAACTTGAACCGGGTGACCCTGCATCAAGGAGTAGATATTGTGAATGGATTTTGAATTTGTGTTTAGGGGAGAAATTGAACCTAATGTAATTTTCTTTACGAACCAATCTTGTTTCCACCTAAGTGGGCATATTAATTCACAACAATCAACACTAGAGTTCAGGAATACCTAACTGCTTTACGAAGAACCCCTACATGATCAAAAGATAGGAGTGTGGTGCACCAATAGCGGCGAGAGAATAATAAGCCCTGTTATTTTAAGAAACAAATAATAGTGATAGGTATGTGCAGAATATTTGGCAACTATTTTTCTGTAAATTATGTTTCAACTTGCACACCTCTCGCAGACGAAAACCATAGGTGAGTATAATTAAACTAGTACTGTGTGTACACTTCGCATTGGGCTAACAAAATATTGTAAAGTTAAATTTTATCGAGAGAAATGTTGCACGTAAAAACTTATATTTTTATTGAATAACCTTCATAGAACTTTTTACTGTATCTACAGCATCTTCACTATCGTCTTTATCAGACCATTCTAATTTTCTTCACCCTCACTTTCTTTTATTTAATTTTATTTTTCAGTCACACAGTCACTGATTTGGCTCATGAAATGCTCGAGACATAGCACCAAAGAAATAGCCACAAACTACACTTGCACCAATAGCTACTCACATTAAGCGACTTCCAAAGCAGTGACGCTGGTAGCTGTGCATATGGCGATAGTTATTCAGACTAATAAACATAAAATATTACATGAATAGCAAACACTTCAAAATAAAAACACATTTTAATTAAAGAATAAAATAATCCTCTGAGTTGACAACAGTAACTGGAAACACAGCAATGAATGATTATTGTCATCCATGTGGCCCGTGGAGTGTTAAACTGCTTGTTCCAGAATTTCACTTTATAGTATGATGATATACATTGATCATAAACTGCAGCTATGCATTTATCTCCTTCGGCACTTTCTCTTCTTTTGTGGGAAATTTTATCACCGAGCGGTGTTCCAAATTACTCATTGCTTTCTAGATATACAAGAAAACACTTCACACGTCCAGCCTCTTTCAATGTTAAGACTTACCTAGGGTGAGACTACTGTTTCAAGGTTACGAGTTGAACACAGATTATTTCAACTCTTTCACAGCTCTCTTTCACACTCAAGTACTATTCAACTATTCAATAGAAATACAATTTCTACCCATATATACCTATAATGTTGATTCAAAGATACAATAAGAATTGAGACCATACAAAGAAGTTTCTGTACTGACGATAAATGGTTTCTTCTCCAGACCAATACAATGTGCTGGAGTACACATGCCTGTATATTTTAAAAGCCTTGTATAGTGTATTATAATGACGCAGATGTAGTGTGCAATGATTGTACATAACGCATACTTTCCTCCAGAATACGAAACAGTTATCATACTTTAACAGGAAGTAAACTTGAAATGCCTAGAGCAGCTTGGTTGAGGGTTCTCAAGTGTTGCCAACCTAGTAGAGAAAGTTACGCAGTGCGGTATCTAATTGGCTTGGCTCTTAATTGCTCCACACAGCAAATTGTAGCGTTCCTCTTTACCGACAGCTCAGTGTGGGGCCAAGAAAACTGTTTTACCGACCTAACATAGAGAGCGGTAATTTGTGCAATGGTTTGACTGGCTTACTTCACACAAGAGCTAAATCTCACGTCCCCTAGATCTTCAGAAGTAACCTCCATTAACGTAAATTGAGTGCTTTGTAATTTATTTTAGTTCTTTTTTCCACATACTAGACACACTAGTGTTGCAAGTAGTGAGTGAGAATGGATTCACCATATACAACATAGCTCTGTGAACTGTTTTCAATGAAATTCGTTATCCGAAATACTTTTAGCAATTATAAAACATGAGTATTTATTAAACTTTAATAAAATTTAAAATATACTGATATTTCTTAGTAATTATGTAAATTTCAATAATTTAAAGATATTTTAATTATCAGGCGTTATAAATATGATTCTTGCCTTGTTTCTGATATACATGTGTTAATGAAGTCTTCCCTGCTATTACTAATTACGATTGAAGATTTTAATGGCGTAAGAGCGCGTCGAGCGGTTGGAAGCACTCCGCCTTCCGGCGAAATTAAATATATTGTCGCATCCCAGGTAAACTCGACCTGGGTGGGGTTTTGCAAATCTAAGTCTCGACCTTATTAAATCCTTAATAATCTACATCATAATAAGGAAAGGGCTTTCGGGATGAAATGCAACATAAACATATGTTTATGGTTAAAATATGCTAATACGTACTTATTATACCCAAGTATTTCACATTAAAACTAGTACTTACATGCCCCTGCCTTACCGGAGCTGATGTTCCACTTACATGCTACCTCTCTCACTACTTCTTCCTCGCTGACCGAAACCTGGGGTCAACCGAGAAACTAAATTGCCTCTCTCCTCTATTCCCTTACCTTTCTTTTACAGGTGGATTGTGCATCTCCTGCCCTACCGTTTAGTTAAACAATATACAGTAATAATGCATTGACAATGCTGTCATACTGCTCTTTAGTATTGTCACTGTATTAATCCTATATTCGCCACAATAATATGTAACTAAACTCAGGACAGCTTCAAGGTCTCAAGGACTTAAGAGTTCATTTGCGCCATCATTAGTTCATCCCAACCGACTTCACCTGCAGTATTCAAAGTTTGTAATATACAGAAATCGCGATAAATTCGGTGCAATCAAAGAGACAATAAATAAACCTTAATAATGAAAAGTAACTGCTTTAACCGACCTTCGCTATTCGGATATTTGTCTTTGCAACTAAAACATATTTACAAGTTAAGAAACCGCACTTAAAATGAAAGTGCATAGCTTTTAATCAATTCTCATTAATAACTTTTTTGCTAGTAGCCTTTCTGTTTTTTCTTTCTTCTTATTACTTTTTACATATCATCAAATTCATCATGCTTTTTTTATACTGCGTAACACCCGTTTTTACTACTGAGACACCACAGTCGGTCGACATTGATAATACACAAGATGAAATTTTGGAAAAAATTTTATTAAGGAAGGAAACGTTACAGTCCTAAGTTTAGGGTACCTCCCCGTTATTTGTCATTTATGACTGAGGAAAACCTGAAAAAATACACAGTCAAGGAGGACGGTCCCTGCGGGCTTCCAACCCCAGACCTCCCGCCCATGAGTCCGCGGCTTAACGACCTCGGCCACCCGTGGCGGTAACATGCTTTCTGAAATATTATATCCACCAATCTGTATTTGTTTAATTTATCTATGTTCTATCTTTCTCATCTTTGCGTGTTTTTTTTTTTTTTTTTTTTTTTTTTTTTGTTCACCACAAAAGTCATCTTTTATATTGAAGAAAGGTAAATGTTATCGTGTTGCTATGCTTGCATTTTTAAATCAAATTAAATTTCAGTGATGAAACATTTCTGTCATTCTTGCAAATGCTCCTATTGATCCTGATACCTTCCACTCACCTCTTTCCTATCTTTTCTGTCCTTTTCCACGGTAGAAAGTTTCTTGGCTTGGCCTCTGTTCCCATAGACTGGGATAGGTGAAGACATTTCTAGAACAAAGTGACGTAATCTTTCTGGCCCCTAGCTCGCAATGAGATCGCTTCGGTATTCTAGGAGTAAAAGACGTCTCTTGCCTTTACTTCTAAATTGATAGAGCCAAAGGCCTTTCGGCTAGTCCGACCCAGTGACCAAGGTATTATGAAGGATTGTATGGCGAAGGCTTTTTAAAGTTGTAATTTCAGGGTAGCACTAAAAGATTTTAATTTTGGCTAAACTGACTTTTTATACTGTCTAACCTGTTGATTGATTTATTGTTTTAAAAGGCAAATGTCTATTGTATTCTCTACATGACATTAATTTAAAGCTTAATGTTTGAAAACTATATTGCTGATTGCATAATTATAGGAAAATCATTTTTCTAAGCCTATGTTATCTTTAGATGTAAATTATACTGTTTGCTTAGTGTTAAATAAATTGCAATATGTTTGAATTACTATTCTCCTTAAATGGAAAGTTGTCTTTCTTCGGATATATTCTGGAAATATCTTCATCTAGCACACTCTCTAATTTAAATCTTGTTTGGATGTCAGATTGAAGGTAATAAAAACGTTTAACTCAGATAAGAAGCACAATTGCACATTTTAGACCTGTTGTTTTAGACAGCCATTTTATCGTAGGTAAGAAAGAATAAGCATATCTGTTCTTTGAATGACTTTGAATATTATACTCGTCTATTTCCCCATCTTTTCCTATCGCTTCAGGTTTCCTGTGTATCATACACTCGCCTCACATGATTCATTTCCATAAGCAGAGTAGAAGGAAATTCAAGGCGAGTTTCAGCGTGCCACCGAGGTTTTCTTTGTCAACAAATCATTCTCAGAGGATAATAATGTGACACTGTTCGGTAGCATCCCTAGAAGATAACAAAAGAAATTTGCGTCCTTTCCTCCCCGCTACGCTCTGGGTGATAAAGACATCATAAATCTCTACAGGAGCTGCTTTGCCTGGAATTTTACTGCCATTTTTACAGCGATATTAGAAAGCAGTAGTAAGGCAAGGTAAGAGAATGTTTAAACTCATCAACGTGCCAACATCTGCTATCTTAGGTGCCAATAAATGCAAGGTTCGCTCTTATAAACACATTCATTTTCTCCCTTTACTACCATTTTTTCAAACTTAAGCTACAAAGTGCTTATAATGCCTTTGAACTGGGCATTCTATGATTGAATATTGTCGCGTATGCCTTGCTTAGATTGTTGCAGTGTGTTTTCGTTATTGAAAAAAATCTGTTAAGTAGAATGTCAGAAATTCCCAAACGTAAGTTTTGTGTTTTAACTTGATTGGTGGTTGCGAATTTTATGTAACATGCAGTGGAAAACACTAGGAAAGAGCAAGGGATAGCCTACCGAACAGGCATAAGTGTAATGTGTCACATCTTTACCCCAGCTCAAGCATGCACAGCTGAAATAACTAATATAAAATCAGATACGTATTAAATAACACTCCTCTTTGATAACCACAGTCCTCATAAAAGCAAATGCCGGGTAGGCACCTAAACTTAGGCCGGGTTGCTTCCTTTCTTTTAAAATTTTCATCTCATGTACCTTTGCCGGTCCTGGTGGTGTAGTGGTAACCATACTTGCCTCCTAAACCCAAAATCGCGGGTTCAAACCCGGCCATGATTGATGAGTTTTTTCGGGCGTAAAAATCCTAAGTATGGCTTCCTTCGGGAGGGAAGTAAAGCCGTGAGTCCCGTGTGGTTCATTTACGGCGCGATAAAGAACCTCAAGCCTGAAAGAAGAGGCCTCTGAGCAAAATTTGCCGGCCATTTCACACCCCAAATTGAATGGACGCTGATGACCTGAGATGTTAAAGAGCGTCCGTAAATAAAATAAATCAACAAGCCCTTGTGATGCCTCGGTAGTAAAAACGAGCATTAAATACTATTAAAAACTCCTAAGAGTGAACTTTTTCCAATATTACGATAAGTAAAATTGAATAATAATCTTATTGTGTCAAAAATATTTTATGCAACTAATTAACAATGTACTTGTAAACGGGACCTTTGAACGTTGAACCTAACATTTGCAGGAATTATTTACCATTCACTGCCTGAAAATTAACATTTATATTCCACTATCGTATTGTTTGACACCAGATGAAACATATGTTATACATTTAAATTTGTTCAGCGGGAATGGAACCAAGGGAGATAATATTAGATTTTGAGGTTGCTTCCCATAAAGCTTTGGCGACAGTGTTTGTCGATTTGAAGCTACTTTGAATGTAATTTCCATCTTGGGCAAGCATGGTTTCGGAAGGTTCAACTATTAGGAATAGCAAATATGTTCAACAAAAAAACAGTGTAAATCAGGAAAATGGCTGCGTTATTTATTCCGATTATAATTTTTAATGCCCAATAAAGTTGGTGACTTTTGTGAAACAGTTTATTGCTTGTATATCAACTCTTACAAAAATTAATGATTTATTTAATTTAGTGGATGATACATCAATGAACACAGAGCTGTCCCCATCCTCTGTATGTGAAACAATAAAAACTCCTACCTTTACCATAACCGTTCTCATTTCTTCAGGTTGATATCGGTACTAAAAGAATGTCAAGTTTATGCATACATAAAAATAAGAAAGACCGCCTATGTGGTTTAGTGGTAGCGTTTGCGACTACTCATCTAGAGGTCCTGGGTTCGAATCACGATCTGATCAAGCTGTTTGTGTAAGGTTTTTTCGGAGTTTTTTCTTACCCTGAGAAGGTCAATGCCAAGCACCTGTAAGAAGCCAAGGACTCTGAGTTCATTTGCGCCATCATTAATTCCTATAGTAATCAGCCCACAATCTACAGACGTCGCGAGAAGGCCAATGCACTCAAAGCGATGATAAATAGAACAGAGAGAGAGACAAAGAGAGAAGGAAACAGAGAAGCACGAGTAAAGCATGGAAAAATCCCTGCTCATAGGTCTCTTTTTTCAGGCTTGAGGTTCTTTTAGGTGCCGTAAATCTACGACACGGGACCCATGGCTTTACTTCCCTTGCGAAGGAAGCCATATTAACAATTTTATGCCCGAATAAATCCATTGACACTGACTGCGGTCTTGGGTCTATGAGGTTACTATTAGACCACTAGAATCGACATTCATCCTATATGAATTTGTAAAACTGGCTTCATTTACAAACATCGAAAAATGATATTTTAAAGAAAAAACAAAAAAAAATATTCATAAAGAAGACGGCATTGTTTTTATAACATTTTGATATACTACACCCATTTTAATTTGAAATAAAATTCAAGTAGTTTTACTACATCAGTAAATAGGTACTAATAACGTCCTTATGTCTGTCTAAAGCTTCGAAGTCTGTTTTAAATTCACTAACGAAATACTCTCATATAAATGTGTATACGTAATCTACTTTCTACTTTAGCTATTCCGAACTCAATGCCGAAGTTTGTACAAGTATTTTAGTTACTGTCTGGGCAGACATATTTTTGAAGTTCTCCATACTGTGTCATTATCATTGCGAAGCAAGAAATCTTGCGAATCATTGTCAACAATTTACAAATTAATATGAAAATTGACAATGTTACAATGACTATTTCACTTGTGTAACGTCATCTTAAAATCGACAATGAACTGAAACAAAATTTTGAATTTTGACCAATCACAGCCGCATATCGCAGTGAAATTATTGAAAAAAATTATCCAATCCGTTTTATCACGCAGCGTACATTTGTCTTGCGGTCAGTGTAGGCAACTCTATACCTCCACTACATAATTCCTGAGCACGCATCATTGACCACTTTACAGTGTTTTCAATAATTGTAAATTTAACTAACTTGAGGTGTATTCACTCAAGCAGCCAAACAGTGTGAAATAATTTTGTAAATTATGTAACAATATCGCGTCTAAACAACCATAAATTATAATAAACACATTGTTCAGAATGGTAAAATGTTTTTTCTGTTTTGTTTTCCTCAGTATTAGTAAATTCAATGGTAATAGATTACTTTCCTCTCTTTCATTTTCACGGTTTCTGAATATATAGGTATTCATAGGTAAGCAAAGCATTTTATGCAATTGTTAATCATCTATGCGCAAATTTCAAACATATAATACTTTTATTCTTATTCTATTCATAAAATAGTTCCAAGCGTCTATTTTGGTCTTTTCTATTGGCATTACTGACAATCGACATTCGTTTGTTGCTAGATGGCTTGAAAAGGTTAAGTATTCATAATGCAAATGTACAATTATTACAATATTGTAAGTAAAGTTTACAGGAGCTATATTTAAATTGTTATTTTATTCGTGAAATAGTCCTAACAAATATCACTCGAGTGCCTGAGCTTTCCAGATAAATTCACGAACGTAATTACTGAATTTATCGGCAATCTCAAGAGTCTCTTGTGATGTTACTTTGAAAAATGTATTTTATCTGAAGTTTAAAGCACTAAATTTCCTTTTGAGGATGCTTTTCTTACCGACTTTAAAAAATCTCTGTCACAAGTGAAAAAGAAACGCACAGTTCAGAGGAAGGGTGAAGCAAATGAAGTGAGCCACTGTGTCAAGACAAGAAGCTCGAAGATATGGGTACAGCTAAGTGATCTTGAAACTCTACCTTCCACAAAAAAAAGAGGAGGAAGAATGAGGGTTCCCATGTTTACTCAGATTGTTTGAAATGTCCAGAAGGAAGGATAATCCTACCAATTTAGGAGGACACACGATGTTTGGCGAGGGACAGAGAGTAGACTGACTGAAAATTTGATAAGGGGTTGTGTGGTGGGAGAACATAATGCAGCCTGGCTTGTGGTTCTGCTTCCTTCAAAGGAATGAGGAGAGGGGGGAACCTAGCGGCCGACTCTAGAGGTTGCGGCAGGAGAAAGCGGTCCGAAATTAAGTTTACCCTTTCCAATCCACATCAAACTGTCTCGATCTACCAGTACTGGCTAACCGATGCCTTCCTTTTCAGAGCAGCTGCATACCGCAGGAGATCCTCAAGTACTGGACTCTTGACTTAACCAAGCTTGTTACCTGCAAACCCCTTGGGACGTCTGCACTTCATGTGTTTCTAGTGGAAACTGTTAGTAATAGAAATCGTTAATACAAAGGGTGCCAAAAATGATTACACACTTTCACAGTAGATATCTATTTAATATATTTCAAAGTTGGACCGAAAAACAACAGTAATGTGAAGTATGATGTTCTGTAAACAGATGTGACTCACATACATTATAGCGTTGCTACGTGACAGGTAAATCAACAACGAACAAATGAAGTCAAAATTATCGTAAATCAACAATGAACAAATGAAGCCAACATTATCGTATGATGTTCGTAAACAGACGTGACACATTATGTTATGCCTAACGTTGCTATGTGACAGGCAAACCAACCATGAACAAATGAAGCCAAGATTATCGTGTGATGTTCTGTAAACAGATGTGACTCGTTACATTATGTTAGCGTTGCTATAACAAAATGGAGTCAAGATTATCATTTGAACAGCGGAAAGCAATTTTGAAGTGGTATTGGAACACCGAGAATGCTGTTCAAGTTCAAAGGCAATGGAGACGTGTGTACAGAACAGAACCGCCAACAATTGCACGCATTGGGGGCAAATTTGAGACTCATGGTACCGTATGCGATGTTCACAAGGGCAGATCTGGACAGACCACTACACTGGCAACATTTTGGGAAAGAAATTGAAACGGCATGTGCTGCAATCGCTGAGGACACTTTTGCAAACGTTACTGAATCAGTAGTTCAACGTACTCGGAAGTGTATCGACGCCGATGGTGGGCATTTTGAGCAATGTTGCAACTGTTAGAACTGTATAAGTCTAAGATGATTAGTGCTCATACTTCGTTACGTTAACACAGTGTTTTCGTTGCTTGAAGTGCGTATACATTTTTGGCACTCACTTATATGAAAAACAAATCGCAATTACCATCACTTTCAGTATCCGACCTTTTAATTATTATTTATTTATTTATTTATTTATTGATTTAGCAGAAATTACAAGGCATAGTACCCAAAACTTCCAAACCGATTGACCTTTTGAAATAACAGATATAAATTAACGATGTCATTATTTAATGCAGTCCCCATTACTTAAATTCCATTTTTATATCTATAACATCTCAGTTGAACTAAAACAAAAGAGCTTATTATGTCCCATATGAGCTGGGGCCTCCTGCTAGAGGAAAAAACTCATTTTGTGACTCATGTGGTGAGCTATTCCACGTCAGTTAGAGATTTTACTGAAAAAAATAATGTTTTATAGCTTCTTGCCCTTTTTCAGGCCTTGCCACCTCTCACTCCACTCACTTCTATTGCGGGAATGCTTCAACAATGAACTCCAAGATACTCCTTGAATGTGCCTGACCATGTTCTTCTCTGTCCTGCGTAGAAGTCCCACAAGGCGGTTATCTGCGTACATTTGTTCTGCTATTGCCTTGCCGCATGCCCGCCCCGTTTCCATTTCACGCTCTGCGTGAATTTCAGATATACAAGATATCACTTTCATTCTTGTTCTATTTATGAAATAGTCCTGAACCCATATTTTGCTCTTCTCTATTGGCATTACTGACAATCGGCATTCGTCTGTCGCAAGGTTGCTTGAAAAGGTTAAGTACAAATATACAAGCATTACAATTTTGTAAGTCAAGTTAAGAAGAATTATATTTAAATTCTTATTTTATTTGTGAAATAGTGCTAATAAATATCACTGGAGGGTCTGAACTTTCCAGATAAACTCAACACGTTCGTGAATTTAGCAGTGATCTCAGACCCTCTCGTGATATTACTTCTGATAATGTTTTACAATGCTATCAGGTCTCTTAGAATTGAAACTGATTGCACTGTGCTACGAGCAAGATGTTTGTAAATTACTAAGAATTAGAAACATGATTAGGTTTTCATAACGATTCGTATTTCTCGAAATTATTTCATTTTTCATTAATATGGTATTTCTCATTGAAAGTTTAAACTGTAATTTCCTGTACTGCGCGTAATATACAGGAAAATATAGTATTTAATACCGATGCAGGTTTTAAACTTAACAATACTGGACTTCGATCTTCGTAGCCTTTCACTTGTTCAAATAAAAATGTTCTATGTCTGCAGTTAATTTTGTTAACAGCAGGTGTCACAGCGGTCGAGTCGCATGATTACTAAAGTTAGCTATAGACAATATCTGGATGAAATCTCCTAACAGACCTTTGCCACGTAATACATTTTTGAAACGACCCTCGTAAATCTTTCAGAAATTAGCAACCCAGAAAGAGCCGTTTCTTTTACATCTGTATTTATGTTGTTTCCTCTTGTTCCAGTTGTGTCCTCGAGGTGGGGCTCGGAATGTGTGCGTCTGCGGGTAGTGGTGAAATCAGATAACTGTGGCGAAGGTCAAGACTGCTCCGGTAAAGGTGTCTGCTTCTCCAACATCTCTATGGTGAGTAGCTATGTTTCATTTAGCACCGTAAGTTAGTAAATTAGCATAACACTGTAGTAAGTCTACATCGAAACAAAGAATAACTGCTTGTTACCTACCATGAGCGAGGTCTAGCGGTCACAAATTTTGTTTTTTCTCAACGAAACTCTGTGTATAACTAAAATATTCGTCAAGTTCGTTAACCACCAAAATTAGACCATTTGCAGTAGGGGTTAACCTAAAGCGAAATGTTTTTAAAAAAAACAAAAAATTGCTCTAGCGGCCGCAATTTTTTTCTTCATTAATGAAACTCTGTATATTTCATTAAAATAAAATATTAAAAATTGTCTGAAAATCAGGGCGATCGGGTCATTAGGAGTGGGAATATGCCTGAAAATCTAAATTTAAAGAGTGAGGCTTAAAACAAAATTTAAAAATTGCTCTAGCGGAAACAGATTTAAAAAATTTAAAGAAAACTCGGTATATGCTATTGAAATAAAATGGGATAAAAGTTTCTGAAAATCGGTAAAATCAGATTATAGGTATGGGGATTTAGCTGAAACCTAACATTTTTAAAAATCGCTTTAGGGGTACCAATGTTTGCTTTTTCGCAACAAAACTCCACAGTATAGCATTTAAATGAAATAAGGAAAGCGGGCTATTATGAGTGGGAGTTTACCTGGAACCCAAAAATTTAAAATAGCTCTAGCGGCACCAATATTTGTTTATTCACAACAAAGTTCGGTATATACTATTTAAATAAAATAAAAATAATAGGTTTTGATGGGAAAATAAGACATTTAGGAGTAGAGGGATACTTAAAAACTGAAGTTTAAAAAGCGCACTTTGCGTTTAATTTTCTCTCTATTACTTTAAAACAAACGGATAAATTAATTCAGCATATAAATTGTATTTACAACGTTGCGTATGTTTTATATTTAACGAAAACATCGTCCTGAATATAGCAAAAGTGAAATAACCTTCAGAAAAGTTTGCGTTATGTATTTTTACTATAACATTAAATTAAATTTCTAAGTAAATGAAAATGATGAAACTTTAGATTGTTTATTGTTTATTGTGTGTATTTGCTGAGCACATTGTAATTGTTTTTAAATAACATCATTGTTTTTGTTTTATTGAAACATATGAACACCTTAAATACACAATGTAACCCCAACTTTGTTATTTTTCTCTATTTTAGTGAATGTAAAGATGATACCAAGGGTTCAGTTCATAAATATGGTTACATTTAAAGAGGTTCAAATGTATCCACATGCTATAGCTTTGTCTATCAGTGGTCATATATTTCATTTAATTAATAGTATACCATTAATTCTTGTGCTTTAATCTCAATAATAATAATAATAATAATAATGTAAACTTATTATTATTATTATTATTATTATTATTATTATTATTATTATTATTATTATTATTATTATTATTATTATTATTATTATTGGTTGGTGATACTTATAGTTTTCAATAATTCTAATTTTGTTTCCTTAATACCACACAGTAATGCTATAACTTAATTAATTAATGCTATACTTTAGATTTCATTTTTTAAAGTTACTCTACTATGTGAGGAATTCGCTTTGTTTGATCAAATATATTCAAGTTGCGTTGTCATTGTCTTCTGTATAATTTTTACACAAGCTCTTAATAATAATAATAATAATAATAATAATAATAATAATAATAATAATAATAAATATATTGTTTCCGTTTAGTTACAGTAGAACTGTCAACTATTTGTTGATTGCAAAACAAATATAATTTATTTTATTTGTAAAAAGTTTTAGGTACCATCCGGCAGTAGCTCACGTGGAATAAATGGTACGCGTACTATGGGTTGAGAACCCCTACCTTATATTTATGTTTGCCAGTACAAATACAAGCGCTTTTTTGCTATAATTTTCATAAATTTAGAGTCTTTTCCCCTGTTCATTTCAAAGAGTTCAGTATCTCTTTTAATGCGCCTAAAACTGGCTTTTATTACCATGCCTATTAATAACTCAGCCTAGAGATCCTCGAGCTTGCGTGATAAATATGAAAGTGGACATGTAATGTTTTCCTCTGGTGTTGTACTATTACAGTATTAATATGCCAAGCTCTAGGCGTTCGCTATGAACCAATGGAAATTTATTGAAATCTTGCTTCAAGCATGGAAAGATTTTAATTAACACACATTGCATTTGTATAACACTGCCCTCTGGATGGAGGTCACATCTAGTGTGACCGCTTTGTCCTGTAGTGTCGCCGACCGGAAGGTTGTGGCAAAGTGCTGCAGGCCTCTATGGCAATCCTTTCATTTTAGTTATGCATAACTGTAATGATGTAATTTTAAATAAAATTCGTTTCTATTGAATTATTTGTAATAACTTTAGCCTAGACTTTTTAATAAATGCTATATTCAACAAAACTGAACAATTTGCTCATGTCTACTTCACAGACAAGGAGAAGATTGCCTCAATTGGACCAGTTTTGAATTTCCTAACACATGCCTACTATTAAACATTCAATTAACAGAATTAGTGTCCCAGAATTGCCGTGTAGGAAACCCAAATTATGCAGCAAGGGTTTGTAAGAACAGCAGCGGGTATACCTGATGTTCCGCACATCTTCTGAATGCTGGGGACGAATTGTATCAGCAGGGCACATCAAGTCTTCTTTTACTTTATTTTACTGTGTATTTTTAGGGGGAGCTTAAAGTTTCAAAATTACCAGTCTAAAGATTTGGCATTTTTTTTTTTTTTCGGAGGCCAAAAATATTAATGTCGAATTCAGACCTTCTATTTACATCTATGCTTAAATGGTTGCTGCTTGTTTTCCCAGTTTAATATATAGGGCAATCGAGCCGTATTTGTGGGCATGGTGGTGTTTCAAAATGAATTCTTTCCACAAAGAACAGCAAAAAGACGAATTTTCTGACTAATTTTGGTGAATTTCTCCTTAACCCTAAGGCAAATTCCTATGTTCGGCACATTTTCTGAATGCTGCGGACGAGCTATATATGCAGGTTACGTCGCCTTCTTTTACTTTACATTTCTGCGATTTTGGGGAGGTTTAAATTATTAAAATTTCCCATTTTTTGCAGGTAAAATATCTCAGTGATAAATTCAGACTTTTCATGTACATTTGTACCTTGAGGGTCACTAGCTGTGATTCCAGTATAGTTTTTAGAGCATTCAAGCCAAATTTTTATAATTTCCCATTTTTTTGCAGGTCAAATATCTCAATGAAGAATTCAAACTTTTCATTTACATTTGTACCTTGACGGTCACTATTTGTGATTCCAGCATACTTTTTAGAGCATTCAAGCCAAATTTGTGGGCGTGGTATAGTTTAGAAGTGAAACATTTCCCCTGAGAGCCCCAAAAACACAAATTTTCTGACATACTTTGATGAATTTTGTCTTATCACTATGGCTGATTGATATGTTTGGCACATGTTTTTAATGCTGGTGACGAACTGTTTATGCATACCACATCGCTTTCTTTTACTTTACATTGCTGTGTATTTTAGGGTGGCTTAAATTTTTAAAATAACCGGTCAAAATACTAACCGTTTTATGCTGATAAAATGTCAACGTCTAATTCTGAATTTTAGGACCATTTCTGCATAGAGTGTCGCCATTTGTGATCTCAGTATAATGTTTAGGGCAATCAAGCCAAATTTGTGGGCGTGTGCAGTTTTGAAATGAAATCTTTTCCCCTAAAGCCCCAAAAAGACCAATTTTACAAAATACTTTGGTAAATTGTTCTTTAACCCAGAGACTGATTAGGAATATTCGGCACATTTGAATAACAGGCTTTAAAACTATCGATTAACTTCCATTTTGATTACTAAATAAGGTGTCAATGAAGATTGTACATTGGCTGAAAGGCACTTGCCCTAATAAATACGTCATCTCTACATGTCTTTTCTTTTTGGTCGCCACGAGTGGCCGAAGTCTTAAGGTGCGGACTCATGAGCGGCAAATTTGGGATTGGATTCCTACCAGGACTGTCCACCCTGATTGAGGTTTTTCTCATTCCCCATAAATGGAAAATGCTTCCTTCCTTAAAAACAAAATTCTTTCCCAATTTATCACTCCGTATCATCAGTGTCACCGCCTATGGTGTCTCAGTAGTTAAAACGACGTTAAACACTATTAAGAAAAATCTCTTTCTGAAGCCATTTGGTTCTCGGCTAATTGAGTTTCTACACTTGTTTGCATTCTTTTAGTTGATATCTTGCCATATACGTTGTAACCACTGCTTAATATTACATCTTTTATATAATTTTATTACAAAAATACTTATTAAACATCCTGCCTTATTTAGTACAGCAGCATTATATTTATCGCCAGTCGTCATATATATTTATAATTGTTTCAGTAATAGTTTGATTCCTACAAACAGAAGCTGAAACACTAGCTACGTTACGTCTATGCATATGTACTCTCTTAAGATACATGTCTTTATAAATTTA
Source organism: Metallyticus violacea (assembly GCA_030762175.1). NCBI lineage: Eukaryota > Metazoa > Arthropoda > Insecta > Mantodea > Metallyticidae > Metallyticus > Metallyticus violacea. Next base: position 78,839,531 of record CM060841.1, read on the forward strand.
TTGCAGCAGAAAGTTGAAAATAAGGAAATAATTTTGCATACCACGACCTATCACTGGGAGAAATAATAAAGTGTGTCATGCCAGACTGGCTTCTCTTGAAATTCTATTTTCTGTTTAAGAGTTACGGAGGTTTCCTGTACCTCAAGGCAGTGCATCAAGACTACCTTATTTATCTGGCCCTCAAGGCAATGCGGGACATTATAACAGTGAGACCACGAAAGCCAGACTTTACTGACGTTTGTGTATCCGTTTTAGCATTCTGTGTTATTTCCCAGCCATCAGAAACGTTCCTTCTCTTAGTATAATCTCTTGGCTCTTCATACTAACAGTGCTTTTTAGCATTAAAATAACACAGGGAATGATAAATAATGTAGTGGAAATCAATATCATATGTTGGACTTAGTTAAAATAAATTTAAAGAAAAATATATTTCTACTTAATTTAAATGCTATATTCGCATTAGGTTAGTTTTTTCATTCTACTAATACTATAATACTGATGCTTCATAAAACAAAATAGAATAAAAATTGAATATATCTAATTTCCTAGTTTACAAACACGTTTTTCATAGTGAATAGAACGTTTCCTAATCCCATTATCAAAGAATAAGAAGATAAGGTGGTTTACAGCCTGTTGTGCACGAATGCTTCAATACCTTCATCACTGTCGAATCGGTGGCCTCAAATGTTTCTGCAGTTCACATGTAGTAATCGCAAGCCACTAGACTGGACTATAGGGAAGGTATTTCAGTGCTGTTCAGTGGATTTCATAGAATATTTCCCTTGTCAAAGTAGCTGTATGCGGGCGTGCGTTGTCTTGAACATCTCGTTAATGCACAGCGTCAATCCGAAACTGGCAGTTAAAAACCTGCTAAGAAGCCTTCCAGCTGACAGGCGAGTATTTGTTTTCCAACTCATGCTAACTTGTTTCGACTCGTAGTATAGAGTTGTATTCGTGATTCATGCAGGTTACCGGTTGATGTGAAAATATTTTATCTTGATCCGGGTATAGAGCCAAATATTTCTCACACACTCAATGGTCAGCATTTTAATTCTGAATGAGAATTAGAACCCATTTTGACATCACCTACCTTTAGCAAATTCTGAAAGAATGTAGTCGCTATTGAGGTTGTACCCATGAAAAGATTTTTGATTTTTTTTTTTTTTCAAATCTTCACCGATCGTATTTGTGATGTGAGTGTGTCTGTTTGTAAACGTTCTAGCGGCCGACTTTTTTTATTCTGAATGAAACTCTGTATATGCCATTGAAATAAAATAGTACAAATATTTTCTGAAAATCAGATTATTTGGAGGGGGGTTTTACCTAAAAATCAAATTTTAAAAATAGCTCTAGTTGCACCAATATTTATTTTTTTCAAGGCAACTTGATATGTACCACTTAAATTAAATAAGAAAAATAAACTTTGAAAATTAGGGAAATCCACAAATAGGAGTGGGAGTATACATGAAAATCGAAATTTAAGGAATGGGGAGTTAACCTAAAGCGAAAATTTAAAAAGTGCCCTAGTCCGCGATTTTTGTTTTTATGAACGAAATTCGGCTATAATGATCAATTAACAAACGATCCTTTAAAATTGGACCATTGGGGATGGAGGTTAACCTAAAAAGAAAATTTTAAAATCACTCTAGCGGCATAATATATATATTTTGTGCAACTAAACTCTGTATGTACCATTTAAATAAAATATGAAAAATAGTTGCCGAAAATTAGGGAAATCAGATCATTAGTAGAAGAGGTATACCGGAAAACCGAAATTTACCAAGCTCTCAAGCGTTTAAGTTTCTCTCAGTTGTTACTTAAAAAGGAAAAAGTGACTGATAATTTATAACGATGCATATGTTTTATTTTAGACAAAAGCATTGTCGTAAAAATAGCAATTGCAAAATATTAATATATTAGGCATGCTCATTGTATATCCAACCGGTATCAAATTGATTTTTGATTGATTCATTTATTTACGGATGCTCTTTAACAGCTCAGATCATCAGCGTCCCATTCAACTCAGGGCGTGAAATGGCCGACAAATTTTGCTCAGAGGCTTCTCTTTCAGGCTTGAGGTTCTTTTTCGTGCCGTAAATGTACGACACGGGACTCACGGCTTTACTTCCCTTCCGAAGGAAGCCATACTTAGGATTTTTACGCCCGAAAAAATCCATCGATCCTGGCCGGGTTCGAACCCGCGTTTTGGGTGTAGGAGGCAAGTATGGTAACCACTACACCACCAAAACAGGCAGCAAACTTTTGATATGATCGTTACTCTATATCCCAACAATAACACTGATAAACTCTCCGCAGCTGTACGTTTGTCTGCTCTTAATCCTGAACTGCTATTGGCTGAAGTTCATATACCATTCCACGTGGAGTTTGTCCACTGTTAAATTCTAGACTGTAATTGGTTGAAGCTAAATTATTATTGATGCGGCAAGACAGAACCTCTGTCGCTAAACAATTGGAGAGCGTGGGTACTATAGGCTGCCATTTAACATCACTCAACGTGGAGTTTGACTATTATTGGCTAGACAGAGAATCTCTATCACTATAATATCAAGGGCTCTGAAAAAAATGTGGCCAATGATTACACTGGCTTGGCCCGTCTTCTACAAGAGAAGGGAAATGATCAGAGAACTGTGCGCTCCTGGTAGTAGACACGCGAATCGCTGCTCCTCCCAAATTTTGTAAGCTCAATAAGTAACTTCTCTGTTCTAGCACTATGTAATAACCTTCACAAACTCTACTTGCTGAGGAACTCGCTTAGTTTACGCAACTCCTGCGTATTGACTTTTTAGTTGTGTGGACTTTCTCTAGCCATATTACAGATATTCTCGGTATTCATTTAGGTTTATGCTCTCCTCATCTTATAGTTAAATATTCCCAAATGTTCATTGGGAGACTACTAGAATCAATGACTATTTGAGTTTGCTATTCCTAATTTCCTAATTTATTGTAGTTTATCTTATGTAAAATAATTGGTATGAAATACATTTATTTACTGTTTAAAGAAATTTCTTGCTTTGTTTTCTTCAGATAAAAGATGTCCAATGTATGTAATCTAGGGTTCAAATGGAAATCAAGTGGCATGAGTTATTTTGTTTGCAGATATTTTGCATTACGCTGGCAATGCTAAATGCACACACACTTCTTACTCAGTCAAGTTAGGCGACACTAGTGCGTTAATTCTAAAACAAGAGACCAAGGACCTTCATTTGCGCGAACAACGCTAGCTAGATTAGATTAGGTTAAAGCGCAAGGGTAAGGTTAATATTCCGTAATATTATCTTCATCTTTTTTGTAGACTTGCTGCCTGGATGAAGTTGGAGAATTTTCACAAGAGTTTTCTTGAATATTCTAAAAGCGGCTGTTTTCTCCTCTTCATTACAAAGTTTGTATGTTGAGTTTTCCTCCAAGATTCCCTTTGTTTTACGCTACTAAAACCAGTTAATAGTAGACGTATGGTAGTTTATTTTGATAGTGAGTTTTATGATATCACTGTTAGCTTACTGCGCCCATTTTATCCCAATAGATTCATTATTTATTAGTTCATATTTTATTTAATTTGTTAAATATATTTTTTTTAACAGTGCTTAACGCCTGTTTTTACAATTTGGGCATCACAGGCAGTGGACACTGATGATACATGAGAAGAAATGATATATTGGGAAAGGATTTTTAAGAAAGGAAACGTTCCATGCCTAATTTTAGAGTACCTCCCCGGCATGTGCCATTTATGAAGGATGAGGAAAACCTGAAAAGACTTCAGTCAGGGAGGACGGTCCTGATGGAATTCCAACTCCAAGCCTCCCGCTCACGAGTCCACGCCTTAATGACCTAAGCCACCCGTGGCGGTAAATATACTTCTGAATACTGCCTCGTGCTCAAAGCATGTTTCTTCAGACTTGCTCTAGTTTAAGTATGGCTAACTGGGTATTTTTGAGACCTGAAAAATCTGGCAGTAGACACAGCGTAAACTATAATTATGATATAGAGAACTCGCTTCAATCATCTTTGAGTCTTTCAGAGGAGAAAATGCTTTTTATCACCCTTAGTTCAGTATTTTAATTCAGAGTCTTTCATCTGTACGTTCCACATTTTTACCCCCCGCTTGTTTACCAAGTTTAATAGAAAGAAAGCATCGTTCAAATATTAATAGAGATGGAAACCACGATAAAAGAAGATAGAAGGATAACATAAGGATATTGAGGTGCTCCTAGAGATTAGTTCGTGTCGAGTTAGTAAGAACAAAATGTCTTCGTGAGTGCCACACCTCATCGAAGGGATCAGCGGTGTTTTTTCTATTTAGTCTTCTTGCCTGGCCGAGTGGTATCCTTTCCCTTGAGTTCTTTCTTTTCTCGTCTTTGATCAATAATCGCACTCGAACATCCTTCCAACTCTAGCGGTAAAATGAAGCCACTTTCACTTTCCTTTCCTGATTTTTCAGTCAGCCGAAGAGCAGATAGGCCAGTTATTTTTGGGTGCTGATATAGTAATATTATTGATAATACCGCGCTACTTTGGCATGATTCTCACACCTGTATTCTCTGGTACAAATCAATTTGAATGCACTTGCGATCTGTATCACAGCTGTTGCCATAGCAACGGTAGATGGTTGCTTTGTACTGCGAGATAGAAAATACAGCCAAAAAGAAGAATTTCACAGCGGGTAGTGTTCGTTGGTTACTTGCTCCTCTTCCATAGTAACCCTGAAAAATACGCGAAACGGCGAGCATTGCCAACTTGCTAAATATACTTTACTGAGATTTCACTTAGCTAAAACAATTTTGAAACGTTTATTGATATAACGAGTTTGGTACTTGTTTTATAGTCTGTAGGTATCAAAATAAATGTTTTTGGATTGTTAACGTATTCCTTTAATTGCCATTAGCTTCGGAGTATTGAACGGTTGGTGTGGTACGGTTTTCTTAGGCGAATTTACATAAAGTGACGTACAAACATGAATCTTGTGTAAATACATAAATATACAAAATTTAAAATTAATTTTCCTATTATATACCTGCTGTAGTACCTCTAATGTGTTGTGGTTTATTTAAAGGCTGAAAGTTTTATTTTTCATCCTTTTAATGTGTAATATGTAGTCTAAACCTGTGAATATTTATATAAATTAAAACTAAAATAACACAATGAACAAATAAATAAAATAACAATAACTAAATAAACTGAAAAAGGATAAAACACTTAGAAAGTCGCAGATTTAGTACACTTTTTCTGCTTGTCTAGTTATTATATATTATATATATTATTTTATATATAATAACTACACATATATCACTAGATAAGATATATATATGTGTGTATGTTGAAGAGTGTTTAACACTCGTTTTACTAATAAGGCTTCACAGGCGGTGACACTGATGATATATGAGATGAAATGCTAAAATGAGAAAGGATACTTTTTATGGAAGGAAACGTTTCAGGCCTAAGTTTAGGGTATCTCCCCTGCATTTGCCATTTATGAGAACTGAGGAAAACCTGGAATAAAACTCAGTTAGGAAGTACGGTTCTGGTGAGAATCGAAACCCAGACCTCCCTCTCACGAGTCCGCGTCTTAATAACTTCGGCCAAGGATATATATTCGGCCAAAACTGTATACACGCTTCAAGCAAAGACAAACCATGTTAACATAACAAAACTGAATTCACACAAACAGAAAATGATGAGCACTAATCATCTTAGACTTTTACAGTTACAACAGTTGCTCAAAAAGCCCACCATCGGCGTTAATACACTTCCGAGTACGTTGAACTACTGATTTAACAACGTTTGCGAAAGTGTCCTCAACGACTGCAGCATATGCCGTTTAAATTTCATTCCGAGGTGCTGGCAATGTAGCTAGTTTTCTACGGTATACAACATCCTTAAGATTTCCCCATAGGTAGAAGTCCAACGGAGTTAGATCTGGAGAACGCGGTGGACCTCTTCCTCCTATCCAGTGCCTTGAAAGATTGTCATCAAAGTATGCTCGTACATCTCGGTGATAATGTGGCGGTACACCATTCTGTTGAAAGTAAAATTCCTCATTTCCATAGAGTGTATGAAATGCGGTTAAGATGGATGTTTGGTGGTTCTGTTCTGTACACACGTCTCCATTACCTTTGAACTTCAACAACATTCTCGGTTTTCCAATACCACTTCAAATTTGCTTTCCGCTGTTTAAACGATAATCTTGGCTCCATTTTGCTATAGCAACGCTAGCATACGTAATGTGAGTCACATGTGTTTACAGAACATCATACATTAATCTTGGGCTTCATTAGTTCATTGTTGATTTACGATATTCTTGGCTTCATTTGTTCACTGTTGATTTACCTGTCACGTAGCAACGCTATCATAATATATGTGAGTCACATCTGTTTATAGAACATCATACTACACATTACTGTAGTTTTTCAGTCCAACTTTGAAATATATTAAATAGCTATCTACTGTAAAAGTATGTATACATTTTTGGCGCCCTCGGTATGTGTGTGTGTGTGTGTGTGTGTGTGTGTATACACCCATAAGGCAACAGGGTTGCACAAGGGTTTATAGGAGTGAAACTGCTGGAGTCAAATCACAGTTTATATGCGTTTAAAATGTACCTACTCCCTCCTCCCCTTTCCTATCTGCCAGCTCTTCATAAACAAGAACCACTTACTTCAATGTAGCACTACATATCCACATAAAGAACGGAACCTAATATCTTATTGGAAGCAATAAAAACCACTTTTATAGCTGGCCACTGGAATAAAATAAATTAAATGCAAATAATAATTACATTTTCTTTTTGCCCTTTTTGTGTGTGAAAACTAATGTCTGCTTTTCCATTGCCAAACAATCTTTTATATCTTGACCACACGTGAACTTTTTAACTGATTTTACCAGTTTAGTTATGTTTTATAAAAAGATTTTTTAATCTGATGTGATAACACATTAGGTGCTGCAGTCAGATAATTGGAGAAAATCCAGCTGTTGTTACGTCGATAATCTCTTCGAAGGTTCCCCTTATGCAGACCTCATTTGCACGTATTTACACTTGGAAATCTGCGGTATTCCTCCCTAGTGGCACATAAATGCCACATTTGGAAGTCTCCTAGAACTTGACAGAAACTTGTAAAGAGTTAGCTGCTAAGACTACCACAAGCTGGGAGTTATGTTAATTTTCACTGCCCTTTCACAAGGATGCAATGTGCAAGAAAAAGGAACTACACTTTAAGCGATGGTTGTGGAATACACAGCACAAAAACCGCATGCTGATATTTGATAGAACAACTATTTCTTGTTTGTGGTCATAACTCTGTTCCATGCAACATTACGTATAATAGAAAGAAGAAAGGACACAAGACTGTTAGACAGATACGGATTCTATTCCGAGGGAGAGAATATACTGCCTGTCATTTCCTCCCCACATAGGAAAATACACAATCCGAGAGGAATGTTCTAGCAGTGTTTTACGAATTACTGCAACTGTATACTAGATAGCTATTGTAAGCAAAGCGTGAAGCTTTGTTATGTAGAGAACGACATGGAAAGATGGAATACGACTATATCGATAAAGATAAGCTGTATGGTTTTTGTGGCATCTTAGATAGAAAAAATCGCCAATCATTGAATTGTATTCATCCTGGCGGAACCATTGTCATGTCCGACTTCATTATGATTGTAACATACCCGTCGGGCATGTATTTGAGAGCAGTTGTGAGCAGAGCGGAAATTCACAATAGAAAGTTTTGCCCCATTAATGAAATTAAACTGAAGTAATAATGAAAATGTACCGTACATCGAATCAATACCTCTCAACAGAGCCGATGCTATGTATATATATTTTTGTACTATTGTCAAGGAAAAAATATAATTTAAAATGTGCATGGATTCAAAAAATAATAAAAGAAGGACAGTTGCGATTGCGGGAAACACAATAAAAACCCACCATTAAAATGTGCATTGTTTGTGAAAAATGTACCTAAATAGGCCTGTATTATTAGCCAACCACCTTCAAAATGTGGAAAATAGAGTTAGAGTGTTTTATCGCTTATTAGACAGATGGAGAAAAATTTTAATTTATTCGGTAATATCCTCTTTGTAGAGGGACACATATGGTATTAGTTTCATTGTTCCCTTTGAGAGGTGTGCAAGTTGAGACATGTTTAGTTCCGCCTATAGCAAAATGGAAATGACACGCGGCGAACAATGTACCACTCTGAATTTTTTTGTTCGTCTAAACAAATCTTCTTCTGAGGCCTATGCCATTTTACAGGAGGTCTATTCTTATTTACAGCACAGGTTGAAGATTTTTTTAAAATAGTTAAAGAGGAGAAGCAATCAATTTCAAAGGAAGGTGGACCCAGCGCTGCAGTTTATGCTCTGAGGAAGGAAAACATCAACTTTCTGAAATAATTTTAAGAACACTTTCAGGAATTTTGAAAATTTTGAAGGTGTCTAACAGAAAAGTTACAAATGCAATGTGCACACGAGGTGTTCCAAGACTGCTGATTGGCTTGGAGTTGAAGATGACGTTAAGAAGGGTGCGAATTTGGCTATTCATTTTGATTCTGAGAAATAACGAAACTGTGTGTGAACACCAGCACCAAATTAAAGCAAAAGAAGTTGCTTCTGCTGCAAAAGTTATGATCATCTCATATTTCGATATTCAAGAAATGATTTACCAGCATGTCGTACTGCATACACAACTATAGCTGGTCAGTACTATGAGGTGTTGCAAGTAAATAACGAAACTGCGCACATTCTATTGCGCAGCTGCATGGGGCGGGGGTTGTGAAACCCTTTTGGCGGACAAGCGCATTCCTGTGCTCAAACATCCTCCAAAGTGCATTGAAAGGAACACATTTTCAGTCTGTTGAACAGGCAAAAGCAAAAACGTCAGAGTGGTTGAAGAGGGTTACAATGGATAACCTACAGCATTGCTTTGAACAATGGAAGATACGTATGCAGCAGTGTATAGATAGGGGAATAAAAGTTAGTTGTAACTTTTTTTGCAATAAATACACTTCTGACACCAGTCTCGTTATTTACTTGCCACACCTCGTACAGAGATACCTTAAAAACTCTGCAAGGCCCTATCACTCGCAAAAGGCCATGTTTCCGTACATTAAGCTGGAAAATGGCTGCAAATCGGAAATGTTACTGAATATATCAAGGCGAAGTTTGTCCCTCACTCTCCCTCTAGCCTGGATTAAGTTCCATTTGTTTTATTTTGTTTTTCTTTTCTCCAAACTGAAGACACACTTCGTGGGAGGTATTTCCCAGCATCAGAAGTAGTAGTGGGTTCTGCGAAGATGATTCTGAAGCATCTGTCCAAATTTATTTTCAGCATGTCTTTTAAGACTGGCAGAAACGCTGGGACAGATGCATTGCAACGGGGACCGTTTCGAAAACGATCATCAAAATTATCAGAATAAATAAAGATATGGAGTGAAAAAAATATGATCATTCTTAATTGAACAGCCCACGAACAATAAAATTCTGCTCACGTTTTGCTGAGTAAAACACATTGGGACAAGTGAAAAGTACTCCCCCTCGAAAGTTAGCTTATAGACAATTTATTTTTACCTGGTTTTGAGTATGAAGAATTTAAATATTCTTCTTTCAGTCACTAGACACTATTAGTCGCTACTACTAACTTTTGCATTTTTAGACATTTTTCTCACTGAAAACCATGGAATTTCATGCTTATCGTCTTCTAGCCTGCTGTAATGGTATAGAAAGAACGATTTTGCTTCTAAATTGTAAACCAGGTTCGCAAACACTTAACTTCCGGGGTGAGTTTGTATATACTTGGTGCCTGTTCAGTGTCACTTATTTAAGTGTCTTCTGACTCAGGCCATGAAATTTCTTACTTACCAGACGACTGCAATATGGATGGCTTCCGAGCTGCGAACCAGGTTCTAATCCATCTTGAAGCGAACTTCTGGAATGAGATATTTTTATGTTCATATTTTTGCTCACGAATCACTTGTGTTCACCCAGGCCCTTTTGCCTATCCATTTAATTTTTTGGTAATTCAATAATGCATTCATACATTTGTTCCCTCATTCTTTTGTTCTTATTTTATAGACCAACTTAGGCTAAATGCTTTTTAATAAAAAAAAAAAATATTTAAGTATAAGAGCAGGTTTTCTCGAAAATAAAAAATATTTTATTATACGAATCGGTTTGTTCCATACTATTTAGTAACTAATTATTTATTTAAAAGGACAATTCATACAAATACGGGTTATATCTTTACATAAAACTGTCACATTGAAACATTCACAGAGATATTATTATACAAGAACTACATACAAATTATTTCCATGTCGAACAACTGTCTGTGTGTTTTTTTTTTTTTTTTTTTTCCCTTTATATAACATCTTGCGTTTAGCGGTCTTATATGTCCCTTCGTCCCCATAAGCAAAAATTTAGACACGGATACAAGAGCTGATAAACAATGACTCACCCACTACGCTACAACGAGTTTGAAACATGTTTGTTGTGCAGTGGTGATTATTGATAGTCCGTTACAAATACACAAATGTCGTAAGAAATGTGGGTAAGGAAGTGGTCAATTGATCTTACCCGGGAACCGATGCTAATTATTTTAAATGGAAAAAAAATTGCGAGTTAAACCTCTTTGAAAGGAATTAAAAGTCACAAAGCCATAATTTTTTTTTTTTTTTTGCAAAAATCGTGAAAATATGAGCGTTTTAAAATTAAAAGCGGTCAATTTGGCGTTCTAGTATTAAAACGCCATGCTTTACTGTATCTACCTGTGCATCCGCTGTCACTGAATGCACGAGATACAAGTTTTGAGCATTACTCCATTAATTCCAACCACATCCGCTCTTGACCCACGTGATATTTACACATGATATCCGCTCGCAAGAGCAGGGCCCATCATCCTTTGCCCCTCCTCTTCTGCATTAGCTTATTAATGCATGCATGGCGGCGATACAGAAGTTCTATGATCGATCGTCTAGGCTTACTAAAGCGGATCAAAGTGTTAGTGAGGGTCAGCTAGGAAAAGTATCACATTAAACTGTTATAACAATAACGTAATGGCTTCTCTTTCCTCCTGACCTAAGGGCAAACGTTATCCTCTTTGTAGACGGGCTGAATAATTAACCAGTTCGAGACGTCGAGAGGCGCTTGTGGTGAATCCGTTTTCCAAATGTTCTTGTCTAATATACAGAATCATTGGCTTCAAAGAGAACGCTTAATCCTTGTGCTGTGAAGAGAAATATGAATATCGTTGTTGTAATACAGTGAGTTTATTTGAATTACAGGCCGGTATAGCGCGGAGCATTAGGTAAAAGACAGTTATCAAGGCCATATAAATGCATGTGCAGGTAGCAGATTGTAGTTAACTTTAGGAAGGACAGAGATTGTGTATTCGGTAGGTAAAATTCCGGTTAATTATTCTGGGTTAGTTATCTCAGTACATAAATATCGCCTTGAAGAAGGGCTTTTATGTTCTATACATTTTATAAACGAATTCTTGCAGAGAAGTGTCAAGACCTTTCGCCATCTTACATATTTTAATTTTGATTGTTGTATATAATTTATATATTTTTCATGTTCAGCTTGTTAATTTTAATAGTAAACATCACAAAGTGTAACAATAATGGATAGAATGAGGAAATGATTGATTCAGCATAATATGAATACAAAAATAATATATGTTACAGGGTAGCAAACATTAGACTTTATAACCTTTTTTCTGGGCGGCCTAGTATTTCCTAAATAGATTTAATAAATGTTATATTTTACAATATACTCTATTTTTTCGTTACATGTTTGTAAATATTTCATATGCGATTCTTTTTTTTATATTTTACTTCTGTCTGTGTATCTTCATTGCAGAATCCAGGGCCTTATAAATTAAATTAAATTATAAGTTAAAAAGAAATATAGCAAAAGCAAAAATAAAATATTTATTTATATCATATAAATTCATGAAATAGACCTTTCAGAACAATAGAACATAATATTTATGGAAGACAAAAAATAAAGCTTGGAAAGTAATGAGACACCTTAAATCAACAGAACGAGATACAGTTAAATTATCGTGTATCTCAGAAATAGAGTGGATAGAACATTACATTTATTATATAATGACAATGTATTTGATATGCAAAATGAAAACGGGGAAAAAAACAGCTTTAATGACATTCGAAGAAATGAAAAATACTATTAAAAGAATGAAAAATATAATAACTCCAGGAACAAATATCACAGTGGAATTAATAAAGTATCGAGGATTGATATTACAACTACGCCTACTGTGTTTATTTAATATGTGTTGGGGAATGAAGAAAATTCCAAAGGAATACGGGATAGCGAAATCTTGGATATTTCGTCTCTTACTAGATGACTTGAAAAGGTTAAGTATTCATAATACAAATATATAATTGTAAGCCAATTTCGCAAGAATTATATTTTATTCCTGAAATAGTCCTAATAAATATCACTCGAGAGTCTGAGCTTTCCAGATAAATTCACGAACGTAGTCTCAGACCCTCTTGTGATATTACTTGTGATAACTTGCTGAAGCAGAGATTTTGAGATGACTGGATAATGAAGTTCTATGCAGGCGTCTTTGATCAGGCGGTGGAATAAAATGGCGATGAAAAAGATGAGCATATAACATGTGACAGCCTTAGAGAGAAAGAAGGACTGGGGATGTTGTAAATCTGGAACTTCTTTTATAAAATTTAAATAAGTCATAAAATAAGCAAAAACTGTTTACGTGTATTGTTTCAGATCTTATTAAGATCACATGCTTGGTGTAAAAATACTTTCTCTAACGCTAATTACGATAGTAACTGGGTGTTTTGTTTTCAACCTTATACCCTTATAAAGATTCGATCTGTAAAATTTAATTATCATATTTGGTCTCTATGCATTTTTTCTGTTTTCTTGGTATTGAGGACAAGAAGATGTTTGAAATGATGCCTTTTTATGGCTTAGGAGGGCGTTCTGTATAAGCTTTAAAAATATGCCTTTCTCTAAAATCACTTTTACTAGCTGTTATCCTAGGCATGTTTTCCCATAAAATTAATATTTCAAAGGGAGGAAGGGTTATGTAGGAGGAGAAGCAAAGAGGGGTAATTCACGGCATTGTGAAACGAGGATGCTAATATATCTTTGAATTATTACTTTGTTAAAGGTAATGAGATGTGAATGCTTTATGAGTTTCCACGCGCTTTCATTATTTAAAAACTGTTCGGCGATTATTTTCAAAGCGGCATGATTAGCTTTGAAATAAAAGGAAAGTTCTGCTTCCTGCATATTCATAAATTCAAGAGCGAAGCTTCCATTAAGGCTGTAAGGCTGGGCCAACCCACAATCAGTGTGCTGGTTTGTATATGTTAATTTATTGACGAATTGAAATTCTTTCTATTTTGAACTAGTATGTAGATAGCCGATTACCAATAATATGGTCGAAGGCTCAACCTTAGTAGTGATTTTTTATGTCATTGTCAGAGAGAGGTGAACGGGCTCTTTTATGGAATTTTCATTACTCTGTAGGCTAGCCTAGGTCGTAGTCCATGTGATTATTCTGCCCTCTTCTGGAATTTTAGAGAACCTGAGGCCTAACAGAAAGACCAGAATGAAAATAATATCATTTTAAAATATAGAATTTTACAACTGTTTTAGTTATATTTTAGCAATTCAAATTATGTTTTTGATTTATTTAAACACTAAATATTATTTATTATTACTAATTGTTTTTAAAATCCATTCTTTAATTCACTAAATTGTATTTATACACCAAGAGAAACAGAAAAAAAGTAACACCTAACATTTAGTAATATGTTCAATTTTATGCATTATTATATATTAATCATTATAATTTCATTGAACATTAAATACTTTTCCATACATTTTGCAATCATTCTTATGTATTCAGATATCATTTTGAATCTGTAATTACCTTTATTGTAGAAATATGAACATGGATACAGTTAAACAACTATTGTTGTAGAAAGACTCAACCTTGCTGCTATTTCTGTGACTATGAGCCGCCGGTCTTCCATAATTTCTGCTTCCACAAGAGCGATGTTTTCAGAAGTGAGCACTTCTTGGGCCGACCTGCACGCTCTTTGTCTTCAATGCTTTCTCGACCCCATTCTTTTACGATAGAATATGAGGGAGATGCTTCCCCATATACACCGTCCAATCGCTGTTTAATTTCATTTGGAGTAACTCCTTCTTTTGTGAAGAATTTAATAACAGTCGATACTCCATTTTGAACATGTCACAATCTTCTACACTTAGCCTTCTTTATGTAACTATATCTGAACAACTGAACACAGTGGAGCGGAAGTTATAGCTGCAATTATTTTCTTAACAGATAAGTATTTTGTGAAGGCGATAATCCTTATCGGCGAGTTCAGAAACATATGGACCTACCCTTGCATTAAAATGGACTTTAAAATTTTTCTGGTCCTCATTTCTGCGTACACCAAAATAATTTTAACTTCTATTACACTGAAATAACATTTAACTGCATTCTCATTTACTAAATTTTTTGAACTCCATAGATATGTTCATGACTTTCAGATGTTTAATTACTCCGCCCGAAGCTATCTAATACACAAATGAAATATGTCATTTCATTGGTCCGTTCTATTTATAAACATCAATAAGCACGTTGTATATTCAAAAGACAAAACACATACCTGTTTGGTTGTTTCAACAACCTAGGAATGAATAGAACAAGAGACAGCAGGTGATTGCATTTCTAAAACATTAATATTGTTTACATCATGTCCACAAAAATAGCACACTCACTTTGTATTCATGCCATTGTACAAGTATAAACTGAAGGTCGTAGTATAGTCAAGCTTTGTTGACGTAAATCTGCAGATAATCATGGAAGTTAAACATGTTGACAAATTACAAAAATATTGAAACAATGCACAGTTTACTTTGTACAAAATTAGTTCAGTAAAACAATTAAGTACAATTGTTATATACAAGACTGATCATAATTGTTTACAGACATAACTTTTTGCACTGAAATTTAACTATGCAATATTTTGTCGCCCTAACGTCTAATTTAGACGAGTTATTAGTGTTGTGGTTGTCAATTCCGGTCCCCGACTAATGGAGAGTTTGTTCTTCCCTATAGCACAGTTCGAAAATGGTAAAAATGTTTAAAGAAGGGAGGCCATATATTTCAAAGGAAAGTGGGGGCGGATCTCCAGTTTGCGCTCTTACGGAAGAAGGCGTTAACGCTGCTGCACTCACTGTGAGAGAGAAACATCGAATAACACTAAGAACACATTCGGAAAATGTCACTGAGTGCATCCACATGTTGGTAACTGGAAAGTTGCACATGAGACGTGTTTGTGAACGGTGGGTTTCAAGACTGCTGATACTCGAACAAAAAATCCTTCACGTGCAAGTTTACATGCAATTGAAGATGTTACAGAAAGATGCGCAGTTTCTTCCATTTTCCAGATCTAATCCACGCTATACTCGATCTGTTTTGAGCACTCGTGGAATATACATTTATCAACCCATCTGATTTTAAGTAAAATGCAAGGCAAGAAATGGGAATATGAAGGGCTTTCAGCATGGGGGGGGGGGCACAAAATGTGTTAATGGTAGTTGATAATTTGGAAAGAGAAGCCAGGTCATTAATTTCAAAATCACGAGATGAATTCAAACAGAAATATTATGCTTGTCTTTGTCTTATGTTACAATGGCTGCAGTTGATAAAACGGAGTTTGTATTGCTCGAACATCTTGCTTATTCTTAACATTTATCTCATAACAAAAATTGTTTGCTAAACTGTAAGGAAAACTTTCGAGGGAAGACATTTTGAACAGATTATGAAGTAATGGAGTTTATAGATTCATATTCACATTCCCTATTGCCCAAAAGTGTGCTATCACATTATCAGTTGGATTCTGTTTCACAAAGATATCTGGTACACTTGCACCAAATAGTTTTCTCTACAATTGTTAAGAATATTTATAACCTTAAATACTAGTTCAAATGAAAGTTCTAATATTTTTAATCATTTTTGGAATCAGTTGATCTAAATATGGCAAGTATTGGCAAAAGTGATGATAATGGTGAGAGTAAGAATATGTATAAAGAAAGAATAATTCAGTATTTGAGTATAGTGAAAAAGTTAAGTACCATTACAACCGCTTATATTGATATTGTCCTTTCCTATTTCAAAAGGAAATTTTACTATAGCGTTTTAGTTTACGTTTTTAAGGTTCTTGCTACATGCCACAAAACTAATTTCTTTTCATTTCTCATTCTCTTTTAAAATAATCTATTTTGACACCATTTTCCCAATTTTAATACTTTGAAAATACCAAATAATACAAACAAATTTATATAAATATAAATTATCAAAATGAACCAGTAAAATAAATAACCGAGCGCAAACGGAAGCTCGATTCTTCTGCCATCTCTGGAAGGTTGAAATTCATGCTGCGATGTTTCTATCTGGGTGGATATAGTTTAGAATCAGATAGAAATTGCATATTTCCGTACACTTGGGGTTGATAGGGCCAGTTTTTATTTTGATTTTTGTTGCTTATTTTAAGGTTTAAAAAATTTTGCCTGTTTTGATCGTTGTGGATTTTTCCTCGGATTATTTATGCGTTTTAGAGAGCACATAAATTCAATTTCAATATAGAAGTAAAAAATATTATACAAATTAAATGGAATGTTCATCTTACAAAAATATCTACTGAGACTTTTGTTATACAATTATTTCTTTTCAAGCAGTCAAAAACTTTCTCCTCAACTCATTCACTTAAACTCTTTAAATAACAAAATGTTCATTAATGAAAGAAATACATGGTTACCTCAGGCATAAGAATACCAGAAAGTAGAGATGAGGAGGAAAGTACGGTAGTTTGGAATAGTCCTGGGCAATGACCTTGTACAGATCTGCGCGAGACAATTCTAGGAAATATGTGGTGGGAGGTTACTAGTTGCATAAATGTAACAAACAATTGCAAGCGAGAAAGATGAGGGCGGTACAGTGTGTAATAAACCGTCCCTACACTGCCTTCAATACGGAAGTAAGAGAGATATTAACATAATTCCTCTATAAATGCATAAACAGAAAATGAACTCGACCAGAAGTCACTATGCATCTTTTGCTCATTCGCCAGGATATTCAAAATTACTTAATTTTGTCTTAATCAACATCTCCATGAAAAGTGAATGTTCTGTTGCATGAGTTTTTCGAAATAGCTCGTTTTGAATATGCTCTAATCACTTCATACAAGTAGAACGTTCTGTTTCTATAATGAAAAATGTTCTCTCTGACAAGCGACTATCTATGACAGTTGATACCTTGAATACCAATAACATCTTGTTATTGCTTGTAACAAATTAAAGTAAGTTTACGTACTTTAGTGTGTGACAAAGAAAGTATCAAGTATCTTAAATACCTGTTTTCAGTAATAATGAGAGATATTACTTTTCTGTTTTCACTTTTAATAAATACATATTTTAATTTTGTTGTAGCCTATTTTCCTTATTTTAAGTGCCTTTTTGCGTGCCTATTTTAGCCTGAACTTCCGGGCTCTGATAATTACGTACGATTAGTGAAAATGTATAATAAAGTTTTTAAACTATCATTAGTTTTGAAAAAAATATACAAAACTTATTTAGCAGAAATAACAATAATCTGCTCTGTACCTTAAGAAATTTATTACTAAGGAGTGGATATAATCTGATTCGTGGTATGGCGATGGGTGGTAAACAGCTGTTCCCTATCTAGCTCTTATTTGACGTTACTTGTAACTTTTTATTAATACTTTACACGTGTTACACTTCTTTCCTGGAATAAAGTTACAAGTTCATACTAGTACTAATGCGCTTTTAATATATTAGACCATTCTGTTGTGGAATAGGACCCAGGAAGGTGTAGAAATGATAAAGAGTACCGTTAGGTGAAGTACAAATAAAGTTGTAAATAAACTAGAAATTAATGGTGTGGAGCACAGGAAAAGATAGATTGAAGATCGTAAACACGAAGAGGGCAGATCATGGACCAATGAGTAAGAATAAAATGGTTTCAGTGGCTTGAATTGTTGACATCTGGAAACTTACGAAATGAAGGATATGTAAGATTTACTGACCTGAAGCTGGAACAAATGAGAAGAGAGAACGTTTTCTATAAAGTCTTTCTGATATGTACGTTATTGCCCAGCGGTCCGTTCTTTTCTTACGTTTCAGTAATAGAAAGAAACCTTTTTTTTCTTTTTCAACTTTGTCCCTGTTCTATGCACGATATTGCGGATCTGTGCGAGATACAATGCACTTCTTACAGCCCCGTATAAAGGAAGAAATTACTTTCTCTTTTAGGCATGGAAATTGACTTGCTGACGTTCATAAGCTCGTTCTGGTATCTATTATGCGATTTTCCTACCTGTTTTCCTGCTGGGAATAAATTTTCTATACCAACTTGCACTTTCAAATTCCCCCCACGAAATTTCCTCGTGGAAAGCTAACTTGCTTAATTAAACTTCCGCTACGTGACTTGGTATTGTTGTTAAACCGATGGTTTGCGTATTCCTTTGCTCTTGCTAAATCAACCGCGTCTTCTCAATACTTCTCATCGTTCGTTTTAGTTCCCCTCCTTTTTTTTATTCGCTTGTTTTCATTTCGCTATTTTTATCACATGAAATTATTGTTCTATTATAGACGTAGTTTTTTTTATACATTGATTACATTAAGCCATACCCCATACTAAATTTTCAAAATATTTCAATGTAAGATGAAACATTATGAATTTTAGCATACTAACTCTAATTAATAAAGTGCAACTTCATTAACAAGTGCGTCAATTTAAACACGATAGTAGCGAGTGTTTTAATTTCACACCTTCCTTTTAGCGAATTCCCAAGGAATTCTAAGCTATTGCGGCTGTATCCATGAAACGGTTTTTGAAAAATACCTTCAAATTTCTTTCAATCCGGCATCTAAAACGACAACGGGGGGGGGGGGGGGGGGGGAAACTGCGCGCGCGCGCGTGTGTGTGTGTGTTATTGTTGTTGTTGTTAACGCTCTAACGGTCGTTTTTTATTAGTGTTTAACGCCCGTTTTTACTGCTGAGGCACCATAGGCGGTAGACACTGATGATACATGAGATGAAATGATATATTAGGAAAGGATTTTGTAAGGAAGGAAACGTTCCAGACCAAAGTTTAGGGTACCTCCCCGGCATTTGTCATTTATGAAGACAGGAAAAACCTGTCAGGAAGGACGGTTCCGGTGGGAATGGAACCCCAGACTTCCCGCTCACGAGTCCGAGCCTTAACGACCTCGGCCACCCGTGGTGGTCTAACGGTAGTAATTTTAGGTTTTCTCAGCGGAACTCGGCATATAGTCTCATCTAACAAACGATTCGTCCAGTTCGTTAACTACAAAATTGGAACATTGAAGATGGAGGTTCATTTAAAGCAAACATTTTATAAGAAATTGAAAAAATGTTCTGCGGCCGCAAATTTTGTTTTTCTCAACAAAATTCGGTATATGTCTTTAAAATAAATTGATAATTGTTTGGGAAAAGCAATGCAATCGAGCTGTCAGTACAGGCGGTATACCTTGGGGGGGGGGGGGGATACGAGTGGGAGTTACAGCGAAATTTAAAAATTGTTCTAGCGGCAGCAATTTTAAATTTATTTAAATAAACCCGTATATGCCATTTAAATGAAATGAGAAAAATAGTTTCTGAAAATCAGTAAAATCGGACTATTAGCAGGGAGGGTTTACTAGAAACCCAAAATTTAAAAATCATTTTAGCAGCGTTAAAATTTGCTTTTTCGCAGTGAATACTCCTTATATACCATTTACATAAAATAATAAACAAATTTCCCTGAAAGTCAGGGAAATTGGGCCATTTGGAGGGTGGGTTTACCAGAAACCTAAAGTTTAAAAATAGCTCTAGCGGCACCAAAATTTATTACTTTATAGCAAAACTCCGCAATAAACCATTAAAAGCAAATAAGAAAGATAGCGTCTGAAAAATCAATGAAATCAGATTATTACCTGAAACTCAAAAATTAAAACTTACTCTAGCGCCATCAATATTTGCTTTTTAGTTTTTCGCAAGAAATTCGGAATATACAATTTAAACAAAATAAGAAATAATGGTTTCTGAAAATCAGGGAAACCGAATCATTACTAATGGGGGTTTACATGAGACTCAACATTTAAAAATCGTTCTAGCACCACCAATATTGGTTTCTTCACAACAAAATTCAATTTATACCATTTAAATAAAACAGGAAAAATATTTCTGAAAATTAGGGAAATCGGACCATTAGAAATTGCGGTGTACTAGAAAACCGAAATTTAAAAAAAAAAAAAAAAAAAAAAAAAACCGCTTTTCGAATAAATTTTTTCTATATTGTCTTAAAATAAAAGGTCAAATTTAATCAGCATATAAACTGTATTTATAACGATGCACATGATTTATATTTGACAAAAGCATCGTTTTGAAAATAGCAAATGTGAAATATCAATGTAATATGTGTTCGAGAATTATATTACGTTAAGAGCGCTTTCTAATAACATTTAGAAATCGTTTGCGATACCTGTTTTTATTGCAATAACATTTACATTAAATTTCAAAGCAATGAAACTTTCGATTGTTTCTTGTTGATTGCGTGTATTTGCTCGGTACAAATTAATCGTTTTTAAATAGTAACATGATTTTATTTTATTGACACAGCTTTCTTCTTAAATACAGAATGTAACTCGAAACTTTGTTATTTTTCTCTATTTTAGTGAATGTGAAGATGTAAAAATGTTTAAAAATACCCACACAGTATAGCTTTGTCTATTAGTGGGGATATATTTAATTTATTAATAGTATATTATTAATATGTGAGGTTTAATCTCAATAATTCTAAAAATGTGGTTTCTCATTTGTGATATCTATACATTGTAAGAGTTCTAATTTTGTTCCTGTAATATCACACAGCAATACCATAACTTATTTCATTTCATTAATTATTAAGGTCATAATAATATTTTATATTCTTTTTAAAGTTACTGTACTAGGTGAGTAATTCGCCTAGTTTACGCAGTTCCTACGTGACGGACTTGAACTAGTTTTGTATACCGTAACTATAATCGGTATAATTATTGCTCAAAATCTTTAATAAAATGCTACATTGTGATACTTCTTCTTAAATAGCACTGCAACCTGAAATGGAGCCATAGCCTGCAGCGGCGACCTCTGCTTCCTCTACCTCCGTCTTGCGACTTCATTGATATTCATGCCGGCACCCTGCGGCTTTCTAGATCACGCAGCTTCCCAATTATCCTCGCGAGACTGAATGGACCCCATTCCAGATTCCCTAACTTAGAAAAATTCCTAAGCAGTTATCGAGAATCAAACCCGGGTCCTTCCGGTCAGCAGTCTGCAACGCTAACCACTGGACCAAATGGGCGGTCATATTATAATACTAGTTTTATTAATACCATATTAACAATTAATCACTAAACTGTTTTCAGTGCTGAAATGCTGTCATCAAATGACTGTTATGTTACGATAATATTAAGGAAAACAAGTATAAATTACTGCAAATATCTTCATTGAAGAGTATATAATTACAAAATAAATAAAATAATAAGATTAATATTAGTTATCAAATGAATTAATAGAATTTGATAATGTAATCCTATTTTGCAATATATGCTGACACTAAAGTGTTTGAAATATCCTCTATATTTTACTGTTCATCCAATCTGCCGTGTTCTTTCTGATATCGTAAGATTTTCTCGCTATTGCAGACAGTTCAGCTATTCCAGCTCGTCTAAAATATTTTCAGTTAAATCCATCTTCACTAACAATAACAATAGACTATCGAACTAAATAATCTTCACCGATATAATGATGCCAGGCTTAATAAAAGAGGGCATTGATTTCAGAGTAATTCAGAAGAAGTTCTACGTTAGTATTCATTTTATTTTATTAATATCATTTAATAATTCTAGCATTAAAATAGCACATGAAATTCGTTTATTGAGTTTAGCAGGTTTCTTAAACATTTATTTGCAACATTATAAACTAATATCATGCTTTTATTTAATTCGCACACTAAAACATGTATCAAAAGATCTACGAGGGTAGATCCATTATTTTCCGGCCTAACGATTTTCTGCGTACGATAAAGACAAAAAACTATATTTCACTTTTCAATATACTTACCCTGTATTGCAATACACTTCTCACATCTTTGAATTAACATTTCAATCTCACCCCCCCCCCTCGCCAAAGTAATCAGAAGTCTTGTTGCAAAATGGGTATAAGCAGCATCCATTACTTCTTATTCGCACTTAAATTTTCTTCCTTCAAGGTCCTTCTTGAGTTTTGAAAAGAGGAAATAGTCACTGGGAGCTATATCTGGGCTGTAGGGTGAATGTTCGATCTTCTTGAAGTCAATTTCTTCACAGCTTCCTTTGCAACAAGAGCTGTGTGCACAGACGCGTTTTCGTGAGGAAAACGCACATCACCACTCCCCATAGTACTCCCTATTTACTGTGGAGTTTCTCTCCTTGAAGTCAATGAAGAGTATTGCTTCTCAGTATTGCTTCAAATTGCTTCATAAGAGCGATGTTTTCAGGAGTGAGTACCTCCAAGGCCGATCTGCGCACTCTTCGTCTTCAATGCTTTCTCGTCCCATTCGAAAAAGATGGACACATTCTTTTGCGATAGAATATGAGGGGGATGCGTCCCCACGTATACAGTCCAATTGCGGTTTAATTTCATTTGGAGTAAGTGCTTTTTGTGAAGAACTTAATAACAGGTCGATACTCCATTTTGAACTTGTTACAGTCTTCTTTATGCAACAATATCTGAACAACTGAACACAGCGGAGCGTAAGTAACAGCTGCACGTATTTTCTTAATAGATAAGGTATGACACCAGATAAGGCTTTTGGGAAGGCGATGATCCCTATCGACTAGGCCGGAAACTTATAGATCTACCCTCGTACATCTCAATCTCAAAAAGAATCTCATTCAAGTGAATGTCTCACTTTGATTATTGTGCGTTTCGTTTGCAACGATCGTTAATTTGATCATGTGTCACCCTTACGCAATGTTGTCATGGCTACCTTTAAAAGAACGTAGGACTTTTCATTCCCTTACACTTCTGTTCAAAATCCTTCATACCTCCACCCCTTAGTACATCGCCTCTCACTTTATATTTTCTGTTCCTACCTCGAACCCGGAACATGATTTTAATGTCTATCCCTCGTCACCAAACACATTTCTACTCAGCCTCATTCAGCGTGTCAGTTCCTAGAATCTGGAACTCCCTTCCTCCCGAAGTCAGAGATTGTCGAACAATAAAGCAATTTAAACGTGGATTAAATTGTCATCTCAATTTCTAGAAATCACAACAGTTAGTCTCCTGCTTCTTCTTCTTCTTCTTCTTCTTCTTCTTCTTCTTCTTCTTCTTCTTCCTATTCTTCTTCTTCTCCTCCTTCTTCTCCTCCTCCTTCCTTTTACCTTGTACTTGAGAAAAATTATTGAAGAACAAGTGGAATATTACCGCTATCTTTATAAACTTTCTCTAAGTATATTAAAATATGAATATTTACATCTTTAATTTGGTTTTTCGCGAATTATATTTAACTACATATATTGTACTCTGTATTTTTGCTAGTTTTTTCTCTGGCCTCAACTCATACCAGGGTAAATAAATATTACATTCTGCATACTATACCAACAATTGTGAAAATTAGCATAAAATAGATTGCTAATAAAAGTTAAATTTGTTTTAGAGCTCAAGTTGCTGTTTCTTCCCAACACATTACCTAGAACTAAATAGGTATTGTTATAGTCTCTATCTTGAGTCTGTTGACTCACATGAAATTTGTTTAAGAAAAAAAACCGCTTATTTTAAAATAAATTGCTCGATCTTTTAAACAATCTATAAAGATGTGTAAATTTGCGTGGCTTTGTTTTCCTACCTACCAGTTACCATAGCAGTTAATTTATTACATTGTACATTGTGCATAAGTAAAGTAGTTAATTTTTAATATAGTACTGTAGCAACTTTTCTCTGCTCAAATTCTGATAGATGTTTTTAATAAATTAAGTGAGTGCTCAATGATATCTATTTACAAGTGCGGTCCTTATGTTTCCAGTGTGAAAGTATTATGGGCACCCTTTCACAAAAAACGAATAAATAAAATAATAAATTCGTTTCCAGATTTTACATGTTAAACGGAGAACTTCGAGAACGCTCGTAAATGCTATATTGACAACGCGCACGCAGCGAATGCACACTGCAGTGCGCGCTTTGCCAGTGAAATGCAATAGTCACAGTCATTAGCATCTGCAAAGAGTACATTGGGTAATGTAAGCTTCCT
Organism: Metallyticus violacea; assembly: GCA_030762175.1. Lineage (NCBI taxonomy): Eukaryota > Metazoa > Arthropoda > Insecta > Mantodea > Metallyticidae > Metallyticus > Metallyticus violacea. The sequence goes on from CM060841.1 coordinate 78,863,917, forward strand.
AGCTTAGCTAGGCGAACTTGCGCTATTAACCACATCATCACTGCACACTCTGCCACAGAACTAACGGATTCAGTAATATGCCAACATTGGGTTGTTACGGGTGGCTGAGGTAGCTAAGGCGCGGACTCGTGAGGGGAAGGTCTGGGGTTCGAATCAATCCCGTCAGAACCGTCCTCCCTTACCGAGGTTTTTTTTTTCAGGTTTTTCTCAGTCTTCATAACTGGCAAATGCCGGGGAGGTACCCTAAACTTAGGCCTGATACGTTTCCTTCTTTAAAAAAATCCTTTTCCAATATATCATTTTCACCGCCTGTAGTGCTTCAGTAGTAAAAACGGGCGTTAAACACCATTAAAAAAAAAAGAACTAACGGAACACAAACACTACAGCGTCTTTAGTGCATGTCATGTAACACAACTGCTGCAGTGACTACGCATGTCTGCGGCTACGAATAAAGAACGACAAAAGGAAAACAAATCCTTGATATAGTGAAGATAATGGACTGGCTTTTCGGAAGCTCTCTAAGCCGCAGCTCAGCTGCCTCGCAGGAAAAAATGATAATTGAATGTCTAATTTAATATTTCTTAAGCCGGAAAGATCCCGGGCGAATGCTAATCCGATTATTTTGGGGAGCCATTGATCGGGTACAATGTTCTTTTGTCACAGTAATGCAACCGGTACTGTATTAGCTACAGTGGTTTTATTTCAGGAGCTCTGTCTTAGATATTTAACAAGTTCGAATAAGTGACAAAATAAACATTTTTCTGGGGCTTATGAATATATTTGTATATTCACAGTTGGCCAGTAAAATTGCAACAGATTGTGAGTGTTCATAATAGCCACGAAGATAGTATGTGTTTAATCGTTCGGTTGCTGGGATCCTTCACATCTGTGTGTTCGTTTTACCTCGACCCAGCAATCTCGCATTCTTTTCGCTATAGACGCATTTCGTTCGGTTTGGTTTGGGTTTTTTTTTTGTTGTTGTTTATTTACGGATGATATTTAACATCTCAGGTCATCAGCCTCCAACTCAATTCAGGGCGTGAAACGGCCGACAAATTTTGCTCAGAGGCCTCTTTTTTCAAGCTTGAAGGTCTTTATCGTGCCGTAAATTACGACACGGGGCCCACGGCTTTACTTCCCTTCCGAAGGAAGCCATACTTAGGATTTTTACGCCCGAAAAAATCCTGGTCGGGTCAAACCCGCAATCTTGGGTTTAGAAGGCAAGTATGGTTACCACTACACCCCCAGGACCGATGAATGCATTTCGTCCAATACGAATTTCAGTTTCTCAGAATAACACCCCGCAATCTCGGTATGTCGCAAAAATTCTCCCGGGATCTAATTCAGACACCTGTAAGTATTGCTCTCATATTTTCGTCGAGCTATACGTCCCTTCTGAGAAAACGTGGGTTCTTGTTAATGCATTTCTTTTGGTTGTTGCCATTTTAATGGCCAGAGTGTATAATATGCGCAGCTGGGATTCTTAAGTTATGAGGCATAAGTCATAAGTCAAGGCAACAACAAGCAAGGGACGAAACGAAAAATCTAAGATACATAATTGAAAGTATATGGAATGTACTTTGGAAGAAGCCACCAGATGGTGTATGTGAGCAGAGCTCCTTGTGCTAACACAGAGCGCATTTTGACAGCATTTCAATGCGAGATGGCCCACATTAGTAACTCACATGCAGCAAATGGTATTCAGCGTCTTCGTTATCGCTAGAAACGAACCTTCGATATACTTGTAGACTACTTCGAAGTCTGCTAAACACCGTGAATTGCCTGGGAGATTCTCCTGTGACGTATTTGTCGCCCAGTGTAAGAAGTTGTGTGTAACTGTTGCTCCTGCCAAAATAAACCAACGTTGCCCGGTTGCCTGTGATTTGCTACATGAGCCGCCTATATCCAGCCTTCCGCTGGTGGCATCATTCGGCAGTAAATATCATATACTTTCAATCGTATATCATAGATTTTTCGTGTTGTCCCTTGTTCGTGAGAAAAAAAATAGTTGCCATGACATATCCCTCGTAAATGTTTTTTCCCCTATTTTAAATGTGAAATATACAGAGAAATTAAAGGAGGAAATTTGAAAATTTTTCGGCGAAATCGAAATGCAAGATTGTGAGGCAGTCATAGTGAATTTCACGGACAGAGCTCTTGCATGTCAGCGCGGGTAGAGGGGGTTATATTCCCGATATCAATATCTACATTTGAAATAGGAAGGTGTGATAAACATATTATGTTCTTGTCTAATGTGTTTTGAAAAAGTAAAGTCTACATTTTTATATATTATAAATGACTGCTTTTTGAGCTACCCTATAGTTATCTATGCTTGCAACACATTGCCGTAACTTACATGCAAGTGCTTGAAACAAATTGACCACTTAGCGGTTTTTAGTAGTACTTCCGGTAAGTCAATTTGACAGTGTTTAAATGATTTATGAAACAATTTAGAAAAAATCACTATTTCATAATAAAAAGAAATAAAATATGTGGCAGTTTGAAATTTTAAAAGTGTCAAAATGACTGCTGGGCGGTTCTAGCGTTAAAGTGATGATTTTAATACTGTATGAGCTATTGAAATCGATTTGTTTCATGTTATTGTTCACATTTTCCCGAGGGGTGGTGTATTTTTAATAAGTAGTAAGAGTAGTAATGTATTTACTTACAAAATATATTTTTACAAATCTAACTCATCCATGTCTCGCGGGTCCTGTGATCGTATGTACTTTTCCAATACACTAGGAAATACATGCAACAGCACAAACCAATATTTAACAATTAAGAGATAAACGGTATATAAATTAAATATATAAATGGAAAAGGAAGAAATATGTAATAGAATATTTTACCTAAATCCCAAAGTTACCTAAATAAAATAAACAGAAAAGAAAGGAATACATTCCCTCACATATATGTACAAATTAAAAAAAGTGTCACTCATCTTCCCGTACCCCACTTCCCGGTTGTGTGCCTCATCCGATCTGAGCTGTCTCATATTTGCTTAAAAAGTTACCTACTCCCTCCTACTCTTTCCTATCCGCCAGCAAAGTCGGGCACTGCCATTGCCCTCTCCTCCAGTTAACAAACGAGGCCATTTTTCCGTCCCCTTGCAGTACGCCAGCATTTTTTTTTTTTTAGATACATACATCTTCTGATAGAAAGGTTGAGACAAATACATTTTATTTAAGTTTATAATTTTTTTATGTTAGCAATATTGCTTTATAGTTGTCATTGCCGCGTCATAGTTGAAACCTCAACAAAGGTTGAGCACAACTTGTAATACTTATCAACAATTATGTTGTCATTACAGGAAACCCGAAATTACCATAAAGACATCGGCTGTAGAACCCTACGAATTAATAAAACTAGCTTAATATTTAAAAGCATATTTTTATAAAATATATTTTATTTTTTCCAAACATATAAGTATCTATTTAAATTTGAGAGCCATCCTTCAAAAGCTTAACCGCAAAAATCGTTCTGGATTTTAATTAATAAAGCAGTATATGTGTATATAAGAAATAGTTCTTCCTTAAGATTTAATAAAGCTGAAGCTGCAAACATTAATGATTTATGTATATCACTTATAAAATTGGAAAGATACATTTTTCTTACAAACTTTTCTGTTCTTATATTTTCGCTTAGTCTTTCGTTTACTTTCATTTTTTCGTTTCTTAACCATCATTATTTTTTGTATTACAGCAATCGACAACCACAAAACATTTACACTCATTTCTTTTCCATTAATTACATCCATTCGTTAGATATAATAAAATGTATTCATGAGGAATGAATGGCGAAAACGTAAAAATTCCATCTTCATTATATTCGCGTTCTATCATCCGCTCTCCAGAGGCACTTCTTCACAATATCCTCTTCATAAGACTTGGGACTCTCATTAAATAGTAAATTCTTCCCTAAAGAATGAAATGTACGCACTTAAGCGTACTTTATTTCAGTTTATTATTCAGAGAAAGAGTACAGCAAAATTAGAGTACGCCTGCAACTGCAGGTTAAACGGAATTGAGAACATGGAAGAGAACATTTAATATGAGGGCTGTTCAATAAAGAATGATTATGCTGGTTTTAAACAAAATGCCTTCACTCATTCTAATACTTTTTATAGTCCCTGTTGGATGCAATGCACTCGTCCCAGCGTTTCATCAAAGACATGCTGGAAACCATTTTGTTTATAAATACTTCAGAATTGCCTCCACAGGAAAAAGTCTGAACTATAGGAAGAGCAAGGAACACTCTTCAAATTGATTTTTGTGAGATATTGAGCAACAACATTTGCGATATGCGGCCATGCATTATCGTAGTGCAGCATCCAGCTTGTTATACGGAAACTTGGATTTGTAGATTTTTCAAGACATCTTAGTAGCATTTTTCAGTTAGAGTTGATACATTTCTTGGTACCCCATCAATCGCGAAAAATTGATTAGAATATATCTTTTATTTCAGCTAGCTTTAAGTGAAGGGTTCTGTTTGTAAGAATGTCAAGAAAAACAGGAATTTTGCTCGGACAGTAGAGAGACCGTTTTGGCAGACAATGGAACTTTTGTTCGTTAGGAGGACGGGTGTTTGCCCCGGCCAGGTATGCTGGGAAAGAACAACGCTATAATGCCGCTAAGGCCGTTGGTCTGTAACGTTCAGTCAAACTTGAAATTAGACGCTGGACGAATCACCGAGTGGTTAAGCTCAAATAATCAAACGGGCCAATAATATGAGAGTGGCATGAAGGTACAGATAACCTATGAGGATGTCTAAATTCATAGTGGCGGGAAAATATAGCGTCCCTGCATCACGTGATAAAGCGTGCTATATTGGGTATTTCAGGACGTGAAATCGCCCTTTCGAGGTATTTTTCTTTGGTTCGTCTACTCCGTTACTCTGGGAACTCTGGTCTGTTCTCGTCATCTTGGTCCTACAAGTATTCAGCGTTCAGATGTCATTGGAATGCCAATGTTCGAGCGTCACTTCAGCTCGACAAGTCTTCCGAGTGGTCAGCAATCACATTGCTAGTCAAATATTACAGCTCCACGTGTCTGCCCGACGTCTAGTTACTGCGGTCCGAGCAGAAACGCCATGGGATGCACTCTTTGTTAAATAAACGACTTCAACCTGCAGATAAGGTGTTCTCTCTGGTCGATAAAATACCTTTAATTCCATTCACTCAACCCGGCACTGCCAGGTTCCGAAAACCAGCTACATCCCTGAGATCGACGAGAAGAGTTATTGAGTGGTGAGCTGGATCATAAACAATCAAACTCCTGTCACCATCCTCCCCGCCTACCCCTTCAAACCTTGACCCTCCAAAGTGGGGCAATTATCAAAATTACCCCCCCCCCGCATCTTCCCACTAATAACTACTTCAGAGTTGTGTATGCAGGAGCTGGAAAAATCATTTCTTGAATATACACAATTGAAAGGAACGCAACTTTCGTAACAAAAAGAACAATTTTATTGATTTAATGATGGTATAAAGTTCTACAGAGCTTTACTGTTTGCTCTCAGGATCTGATGTAGCCAAGTTTCATCTGCATCTGTCTGTAACATAATCTTCACCAGCATGCAAACCTACACGTAGCAGTTTTGAAACCCACCGAGCACAAACACATCTCATATGCAAGTTTTCAATTACCAACGTATGGTACCCAGTGATTTTTTTTAGAATTTCTGAAATTGTCCTTAATGTTATTAAAAAATCTTCTCTCACAATAGCAACGAAGGTGTTAATTTTTCTTCCGTTAGAGCAGAAAGAGCGCCAGATCCACCTCCCTTTTAAATCCGTTGCCACCTCTCTTTAAACATTTTAGGGGAATAACAAACTCTTCATGGGGTATGCTGTAACATTGCACAAATTTGTTGAAACTAAAGCAGAATTTCACAGCTGCCTGTTGCTCGTCATGAATCACCTCCATTTTTGCAATATAGATTAAACTAACAACGTATTGTTAAGCTAAATTCTAGCGCGAGAATTATGCCTGCAAAAATTATGACAATTCTTTATTGAACAGCCCTGGTAGAGTTAACTTGACTTTGGAATAGCCTCAACTGATTTTTTGCTTTGGAAGAAGAAATAGAACTAAACACGCACACTTTGTTATTCATTTGGAAGTTATTTTGAAGCAACAGACGTAATTCACAGCAGGAGATGGAACCTGTTTTGTTTTTAAAGATAAAATTTTAATTTATAAAGTATAAATATGAGGTTGTCTTAATACACATCTCTTCCCCCCCCCCAAAAAGTCCCCCACCTGTGGTGCCTCAGTAGTAAAAAAACAGCCGTTAAATACTATTCACCTTAACCACAAAACCGAAGGGGGATTAAAGTAAAATTTAATAATCGCTCTAGCAGTCGCAATTTTTGTTTTTTCTCAAAAAAAAAAAAAACTCGGTATAGGTCACTGAAATAAAATATTAATAATAAATAGCTTCTGAAAATTAGTGAAATCAAATAATTAGCACTGGGGTAGGCCTGTAACGAAACATTTGAAATTACTAGCGGCATCAAAATTTATTTTTTCGCAATGAAATTCGATATATACATTTTAAATAAAATATGAAAAATAGTTCTTCAAAATCAGAAAAATCCGGTAAAACTCGCTTTAGTGGCACCAATGTTTGTTTCTTCGCAATATACAATTTATATAAAACAGGCATGCATTAGTGTATTAGCCTATATCCGCAGCGAAATGAAGGCGTTATAGAGAAATAGAAATTTAGAAGGGGCAGCTTGTATAACGAGCCAGGTTATAACGTCAGACAACACACCCCGTCTCGCTTTGAAGTTTGAATGGAGGAAGGAGAGCAGACATTTCTTATCCTGCTCGACTAGACAGTCTGTTTAACTAACTACATCAGGACGTAAATTAAATACTTGCTCCTCTGCCTCATGTCTTCCGAAAGAACTTCTTCTGATTAATGTTTCATAAAGAAAAGTAGGTAAGGCTTGAGAGGGGAAGGAAAAAAAACTGGAGAGGAGGAGATAGTCTTTTCGACGAAACCAACGCATCCTCTATTTACTTTTCATGGGAAGAACATTTGCTTATCTCTCGTTTCTTTCGATTCGTCACTTTTGAAATATAACAGACCGTGTCTGATGCTTTTTTGCGATGTTACGATGGGTTTATTTGAACATTGTGTTAATATGTTATGTCACTAGACTATGAGTAATTTATATTATATATTAAAACCACGAGACTGCCTGTCTGCCCTTGGCACTAGTCACCCTCGCGGCGTTTATCTTGCGAGACATTGAATTGACCAATACCAACGTTAACAACGAGATATATTTGGTAATCGATCTAAATCAATTTTGATTTATAGAATTGAATGAACACTTAATTACGAAATATGTGCTATCCTTGTAATCCTATCGCCATAGCTACTGATAGGGTGCCATCGATATGCCACACCGCCACGGGTGGCCGAGCATTAAGGCGCGAACTCGTGAGCGGGAGGCCTTGGGTTCGAATCTCGCCAGGACCGTCCTCCCTGACTGAGGTTTTCCTCAGTCCTCATAAATGGTAAAGGCCGGGGCGGTACCCTAAACGTTTCCTTCCTTAAAAAAATCCTTTCTCAATTTATCATTTCATCTCGTGTATCAACAATGTCCATTGCCTGTGGTGCCTCACTAGTAAAAACGGGCGTTAAACAACATTAAAAAAATCGATATGTTACAAACGCAATTCTTTTCTGGCTTTTTGAGGTTGGGGTAATCTCTTTTCCTATTTTATTTCACATCAAGAAACACAAATACTTTACCAGGCACACACATTTTATAATTTCTCCCGTTAGAGCAATTAATAAAGAAGTTTAATGGCACTCTTGAAGTGCAGTACGTTTAGCATAACAGCAATGCATTACATGTTTCTTTATCAAATTACAAAACCGCGGAAGGAAACTTAAAGTACTGGGGTATGTCATTAAGTAAGTTAAAAGAAAACTGAAATAAGAGTACTGATTTGAAAAATAATTTTATTTCTCAACATAATCGAGGCACTTCTCCCGTCGTTTCACAAGCCCCTGAAATCTAGCAACATAAAATTCTTTGGACTCTTGTCGGTGACTTCCCTTTCTACAGTTTCATGATGTTTAAGACGGCGAAACAAATGGAAGTCTCTTGGATTAAGTTCGAGGCTAAAAGGAGGATGCTAGAGGACTTTCCACTTGAAATTTCGCAGTGACTCTTTTGTTTCGTTGGCAATATGAGGTCGGGCGTTGTCATGCAAAAGCAACAGCTTTGGTAAGGAGTCCTGGTCGTTTCCGTTGAGTAACCTTACGAAGTTTCCTGAGGATGTTACAGTAGCAGTCGACATTTACGGTTTGTCCTTGAAGCTGGAATACAGTGAGCAACCATCCTTCAAATAATAATAATAATAATAATAATAATAATAATAATAATAATAATAATAATAATAATAAGAAGAAGAAGAAGAAGAAGAAGAAGAAGAAGAAGAAGAAGAAGAAGAAATGACCCAGTACCTGAAAAATTTACACTAGGCTCTACTTCTGCAGCTTCCGTGGTTTTATTGGATTATAATTTTACAGGAACAAGAAGATGGTACAGCTTGTCGTACTCTCTTTCACCAAATAATTCACCTTGGTTTTTAGAATTATCCTTTCTCATCGGTTCATAATATTTTTCGTTTGAATAATTTCCAAAGGTTTGTTCCTACCTCTATTTTCCTTATGCTCAACGCTTCAGCTACAACATTTCCAGAGAGATTTTCTGAATATTCGCAACATTCTATCCCATCCTATACAATAGATATAATTTTAACAAATACAATATATAATAAATATAACATGTATAATATAATGAATCCCAAAGTTTATCCATCACGATAACTATATCTATATATACCTAAATTACGACCTCAAAATCGAGAGTTCTATCACCAGTAGGGAAAAAATGTGTGTGTAAGTGCCCGTGGTAATGTTGCACTTCCGTCCCTTACTGTCATCGGAGAAGTTTCCTTCTCAGAATTATCCGGTGGGTAGGGTTATTTATTTACAGGAACGTCAGCTGACCACTACACAGACACAACACCAAATGTTATGTCCGGGTAAATAATACATAAAAGTCCTGAGTTATTGATCGCTTAGAAAAGAGCAATCATTGTTTCTTAGATAAAGATCATTTGCCATTTTAGATACGTCATTGGAAGCCCTATCCAACCAGATCCAGTTCCCTTTAATGAATTTTCTTTGATTCCATGCCTTTTCCCACAAAAATCTAGAAGGGAGCGCTGCTCAAGTTGCACACTCACTAGAGCCGCCGCCACCTTGCAACTGCTGTTTCGCTATTATAAGCGTAGATTTTTTCATGTCGGATGTCACCAGTTGCCACCGGACTAATGATGCCATTTAGTGGCTATAGCCAATTTGTAACTTATTTAGTGATAACTCTCATATTCCAAATGTTTTATATTTATTTAAATGATGTATTACTGATATACGTTTACAATATTTGCAAGTTTAAAGTTGAATTGTGTTTTTCCACAATTTAATCTAAGTTCAAATAGTTTTACATGTTTTTTTTAATAGAGTTTAACGCTCGTATTTACCACTGAGTCACCACAGGCGGTATTTACATGTGTTTTATTATTATTTTTCGATGTATTTTATTGATTTTCCTACTATTAAATACTGTAAATTTTAATTTTTTCCCCATATTACAAAGTTAGCATATCCTGAGGGTTTTCCTTCCAGCATGCTCCCAAAGTTAAAACTTGTCTTGGCACTAAATGATGAAGCAAGTTAAAATATTTTAATTGTAACATAGTGTAGATTTCTAACACGAAATATATTATAAACCTAAAAAATTACTTCTCTATGCTTAAAATGTTTATAAAAGATTTGGATGCTACCAGGATTGGTCCATAAGTTTCCGGCATAACCATTTTCTAGGAATGATAAAGACAAAAACTACATTTCACTTTTCAATATAGTTACCTTTTATTGCAATATACTTCTCACATTTTTGAATTAACATTTGAATCTCCCCTCCCAAAAAATAGTCAGAAGTCTTGTATGCTAAATGGGCATAAATAGCATTTATCACTTTGTCACACTTAAATTTCCTTCCTCGAAGATCCTTCTTGAGTTTTGAGAAGAGGAAATAGTAATTGGGAGCTAGAGCTGGGCTTTAGGGTGGATGGTCGATCTCCTTGAAGCCACAGTTCTTCACAGCTTCCTTTGCAACAAGAGATGTATGCACAGGCGCATTGTCATGAAGAAGGCGCACACCACCACTCAGTTTTCCTCGCCTTTTCTTTTTGATGGCAGCACGTAGTCTGTGCAGTAGGCCAACATAGTACTCCCCATTTACTGTGATGTTCCTCTCCTTGAAATCAATGAATTCCTTGACACAGTCCCAAACGATTGTGGCCATAATCTTCTTGGTTGACTGAGCGATCTTATCCTTTAGAGACGGTGCTTCGCCAGGTTTACGCCAATCCATTGATTCTTTTTTGGACAAGGGATCATAGTACAGGACTATAGTTTCATCTTCTGTAACATTGGTTTGCAGAAATTTTCTCTCGTTGCCACGGTAGAGCTCCAAAATTGCCCGACAGCAGATGACTCGTTGCTGCTTTTGGACTGAGGAAAGGAGTCTATGTTATATTGCACTAACCTTATTCATTTTTAAATGTTCGTGAATAATTCGAAGGACTGTGAAGACTTAAAATCAGGTCGAGACTCCATTTTGGATATGTCATAATCTTCTACACATAGCCTTTTTATGCAACTATATGTGAACAACTGAACACAACGGAACGGAGGGTTACAGCTGCAAGTATTTACTTAATAGTTAAGCATTACACCAAACAAGGATTTTGTGAAGGCGATAATCGTTATCGCCGAGGCCGGAAACTTATGGACCTACCCTCGTACATGGAGCACTGTTGTCGATATGGGTTCATCTGTTCTGTTATTTTCAGTTATAAAAGTGTCGATTTGTTACATAATCATAGTAAAAATTAATTCTTTTGCACTTTATTTAATACCTAATGATTTTCGTTAGAAATCACACGGTTTATATGATAAAAAAATAATTGGGGGTAATGTAACCCGGAGACGATGGACCGTGCCCCATTCGTGTGTAAAGCCTCAACAACCAGCAAAAGCAACACGTCATAATTTACTACATTGAGTATAAATCATGCGTGTGTTCCCATTCGTCACAAATAATTTAACGTTTATTTTACCGTTGCATATTACTGCCTGCACATAAATCGTTGTGCCAATGCACATTCGCGTTACCTGTTTCGATGTTGTGACGGTACAATTGCAGGAAATATATTGCATTCAAATTTCAGCTCTAATTGTATTTTGCATATTGTACAAATTTACTGTATAAGCATTTCTCTCTCCTGGATAAACATTTTCAATACTAAAAGTTCTGTTTACAAATGTTCTTTGGTGGGCGCAATTCCAGGTATGCTCATATTTCATTAATTTATTCATATTTTCCAACTTTTGTTACTTTTCTGAGGGTAACACAGCAGTAATTGTAGTCGTTTCAGAATAATAAATACGGATAAAAACAGTGGAATTAAATCTAACAGTAAAATGAAGATAAGCATAACGCTTTATCGGAATCAGAGAAACATAAAAAATACGTTAAAAATAAACATTCCACGAGTACAGAAAAACCTCACATATTTTGTTTGCTGGAAAGGCTTTTTTTTAAGACTTAACTGTAACAATTGAAGGCTCAAAGGTTGGAAATATATTTATACCTTAGATTACTGATGTGTACAAACCTGCCAAATATGCCGGATTTTCTGAAAGTATTACTAATTCCCCCATAACAGTATTGCGGTCAAATGGGAAATTATCACGGAAATGCAAACTTTTTAGGAAATAATCAGATATACTTCTTCCAGAAAGAAAGAGAAAAAACTGTCAAATGCAGGGAAAGAAATCGCCACTTGCATCTATTATAATCGTTAGTGTTACAAACAACATAGTAAAGAATAGATGGCAGTGTTACTCTTTGGTATTTGTATGCTGTGTTTAAATACAGAGGTTCCAGAAAATGTCCTTACCGCTGGCAAGGGATTTTGCGTCTCGGCAGTTGAACATGCTATAGCCGGCTGCGCTTGTACTATGACTTCGCTTCTTAAAACTGTAAAGGCGTACTTCCTCAGGCATTGTACCAGATAAATACATTCCGATTGACACGATTTAGTTCGGCCACTGTAACTTTTCTGATTTCATTCCGTATGCTTTCTTTGGTTTCTTCCAATATGTGAGGATTTGTTTTGTACACTTTCTCCTTCAGGCTACTTCACAAATAAAAATAGCAGACAGATCTGAGGAGGAAGAGAGCCATACACCAGCACCAATCACACTTGCCCATGGTCTCTTCTATGTATGAGCAGTGGCGGAATTTGTTGATACTCTCCAAATGATTTTTCTGCTTCCGTCAGCTGATTAAACAATGGGATCAAAATGTCGTTTCATTTCCTCTCTCCATTTACTGTCTGCTTGTAAAATATCGAACCGATTATGCACCTTGTTCTAATCAAACACCAAACTCGAATTGTACTATTATAAAGAACGGTTTCTTGTGTACAAGTTGAATTTTCAGAACACCAATAGGGAATGTTATGAGTGTTTACACCACCATTTCGATGAAACCATGCTTCACCTGGAAAGAACATGTGGCTCAAGTAGCCCTTAAGTCATTGATGAAAGAAACCACTCACAATAACGCACACTTGCTATGGGATCATCTTGTTGTAGACGATGGCCACGTGTACATGTAAGATGTGAGTTATCAATTTTGTTGCTATATGACATTGAAACATCAACGTATTGTGCTAATTTCAGTTGTCTTGTGTTAAAACTCTACGTCTTTGCATGTTCCTTGTTTTTACCGAACAGTAATACAAATTTTATATCCAAGATGGTAAATTGCAGTTCTGGAAGGAGGCACATGCCAAGGGAACTTTAGATAAATTCATAACGAATGCGACGAGATGGTTCGAATGTATATTAACATCAACACACAAAAATACGTTACTTTAAAGTAATCGGTCTTGCTATTTAAGTGAACGTATGCAAACTGGTGACTGTTCGGAAGTTCAAGGACAGGCGGGCAGCCGTAAGCGGGTAATTGCAGTATTTTAATTGTAAGTGAACTGTTTTTTTTTTTTAAATGAAGCATATCAGTTCATACATTGCATTCACTAGCAAGGAGATAATGTTTCAAATATATCTATATGACCTTACAGAAAATGTTTAGTGCATTCATGTCGAGTGAAAGTCTCTTGTTCTACAATCAGTACTCTTGATATGCAAACCCCGAATAATTATTTACAAAATAACTGACAAGTACTATGTATCATATATAAGATATTTTAGATTCTACATTGCCCGGAAAGGGTTGCATGCTATGAGATTACAGTAAAATTAGCACACCTGTTTTTACTAATTTTTTCACCATGGCAATGCACCGGTGCATTCAAATTGCATCGATCAGGACATCTTGACCGAACTACGATATGAAATCCTTCCCAATTGCCGCTAATTATCTCGCTCCCCTGAACTATCTCTGTTTCCGAAACTCAGAACTCTCCTGGTTGAATTTAAGTACAATGAAGTGATCATAAAAAATGCAAAATAATATTTTTAGAGCCTCGAAAAAACCGACTTCCACGAACCTGAAGAAACATTGGAGCAAATGCTTTGAATTTCAAGGCACTGTTGAGAAACAAGATGCGTTTCAAGATTGAATTTGTTACTTTCAAGTCACTTTCAAACTACTCTTGTATATCTATGACGATATAAAACAAATCACTGCAGGAAAGCGATTATCTACTCTCGTATCTAGTGCCTTTAACGAATAAATTTGTACAGGCTGTCATCAGTGGAATTATCCATTTGCGTGCTGCACCTATCAATAACAGGTCAGCGAACGCTTTGCGTGTTTTAGCGAGAGCAGATTGGCTGGTTATGCTTTCGGATATCTTTATTAATAGCTTTGGGAGGGGGGATTCATACAAGGTAATTTGACGATCAGTTTAGAATGTCATTTTCTGGAAAGGTAACCTTTTGAACAGCTGTTAACTATAAACATTTCCGTAATTGAATGCAGCCAGTATTAACGGTTATTATAGCGTGCTAGTGGTCATTCTGATAGAATGTGAAATTCTATCTGGAAAGCTGATGTGAAATTCAGTGTAGAATAATAATTATGTTTTCCACAATATCTAGTCAAACTTTTGTTTTACTTACATTACACATACATTCTTGTTTATATGACCTCAACCGCTTGCCGTGCATGATAGACAAAATGTTGTTTACTTTGCAACAGCGCGCTTAGTATGTTGCTTTGTATGCAAGATAGTGTTGCGGTAGTAGTAGTAGTAATAGTAGTAGTAGTAGCACTAGTAGTACTAGTACTACTAGTAGTAGCAGTAGTAGTACTAGTAGTAGTAGTAGCAGTAGTAGTACTAGTAGTAGTAGTAGCAGTAGTAGTACTAGTAGTAGTAGTAGTAGTACTAGTAGTAGCAGTAGTAGTACTAGTAGTAGTAGTAGTAGCAGTAGTAGTGGTAGTAGTAGCAGTAGTAGTGGTAGTAGTAATAGTAGTAATAGTAGTAGTACTAGTAGTAGTAGCAGTAGTAGTACTAGTAGTAGTACTAGTAGTAGTAGTAGTAGTAGCAGCAGTAGTAGCAGTAGTAGTACTAGTAGTAGTAGTAGTAGCAGCAGTAGTAGCAGCAGTAGTACTAGTAGTAGTAGTAGTAGTACTAGTAGTAGTAGTAAGAGTAGTACTAGTAGTAGTAGTAGCAGCAGCAGTAGTAGCAGTAGTAGTACTAGTAGTAGTAGTAGCACTAGTAGTACTAGTACTACTAGTAGTAGCAGCAGTAGTAGCAGTAGTAGCAGTAGTAGTACTAGTAGTAGTAGCTGTAGTAGGACTATTACTAGTAGTAGTCTTAGTAGTACTAGTAGCAGTAGTAGCAGTAACGATGTATTTATTTACAAAGTGGTTCTACAAATCTAACACATCCATTTCGCAAGGATCCTGGGACCGTACGTGCTTTTCCAATAAAAAAAAATTAAATACATAAAATAAACAGAAAAGAAAACAATGCAAAAGTCAATAACCTACTCCCTCACATATGTATGTACTTCATATTCCCCAACCCCCTCTCCTGTTGTCTGCCTCTTCCAATCTCAGCTGTCTCACTTTATTTAAATTTTTATCTATTCCCTCATCCTCCTTCCTATCTGCCAGCAAAGTCCAGCACCGTTACTGCCCTCTCCCGCCGTTAGATATCTCTTTCTCCATTCTTCCGTTCTCTTGAATCACGCCAGAGTATATAGAGCAGATTCTCGTAGCCTCTCTGTCTGTTACTTTAGTCATCCGCCAAGCGTTTAACCTAAACGAAGCGATTGTAGAGTTTGGCCCCAGTTTGGGGTTTGTAACGTTCCATCCCCCCATTCAATTTTCAGCTCCGATTGTATCTCTAGTGAAACTTTTTGTCCACACTCCTAAAGAGTTAGCTACCTATTAATGTCTCTTAAGCGTTTCTTAATTTGTATAAAAACCTCTCTCCTGTTTCCCCCAAATGTTCCCCATTCCTGTATTTCCCAGATCTTTTCTTAATTTTGAAACCCACGTCTCATTTCCCCCCCACTCTCAGCTGCTTCCGGTAGCAGATCATCCCTAATTGATGCCTGATCTTCGTGAACAATTCGTACCCAGTACTGCCCTGCTCGGATCGTGCAGTGTATAATCTCGCTATATGCACCAAGTTCCCTAAGGATTCAGCAATTTGCTGTACCCTCTCCCCACTCTTAAAATTCCAATCAGAAAACCTGTTCTCACCCAATTTAATTTCTCTGTTTGTTCCCAATCGCTAATTTCGGCCCTATAAATCAATATAGATCGTACTACTACCCCATATGCTGTCTCTATCAGCCCTCCGGTACATTTGGAGTTCTGCTTCGTATATGGAAAATTTCTGCAGCTTTTATATTAGCTTTAAATTTCGCCCCATAATGCACAGCAAGCTTATAGAAGTGAATACAACTGTCATTGTGCCCCTTGTTACGTGGTAAAACATGTTCCTGGCCAATGGTCCGACACTGCCTCACACAGGAGGAAGGGTACGAGATAGCAACAAAGAGTAGGCCATTCGACAAGCCCACGAAAGTCACTCCGCCGCTCATCAGTAAAGCATGGTAGTCAGCAGTACACAACGTGTCAGATTATCAGGCTGTACCTCAAGATGTCTCCATACCACATTCAGCGAAAGCAAGCAGTGACGTAGCTAACTATGAAGCTCGTATCAACTTCACTGCCATGACGCCTCCAGATTTTTTGTGTGAGGGTAAATCAAGTCAACAGTGTACGTACAAAACCACAGAATGAAACCTACCTGCGACAGAAGTTTAGAGCGGTCTTTGAACAGATCACTGCAGAAAGGCTGCTTGCCATGTGGCGGTCACATCGAGTGCTTGTTTTGGGCGGGAAAATAAAATTAAAAAAAAAAGTCTAACTCTCTTACACATATGTACACATTTTTATAAAAAAAATAACTACCAGATTCAAAGTGTCGGTCGGAGAACTTCGGGAATGCTCGTAAACGCTGTATTCACAACGCTCATGCAGCGAATGCACACTGCAGCGGGCGTATTAATATAAACGTAATGGTCACAATCATAAGCATGTGGAAAGAGAACATTAGGTTAGAGCAGCGGTAGCCGAGCGATTTAGGAGGCATTGCTCTTTTTTCTGAGCTCCTGGGTTCAATTCCCAAATAACTGTTTTATTTTTTATTATTGTTTTTATATGTGTATATGTAGAACATCATGTTGCCTTAATATTATATTATATTTTAACGTATCATTTGAGTTTTATGTCATTACCTATGAACACACATTAACGTAATGACAAGCTAGTTTGTCCTTTACAAATAACTTATACGCACGAACAGAAACATTTATCTTCTAAAGTGTAAACACATAGAAATAAACACAAATTAATATCGGCGGTGTATGAACCCTTAGCATGTATAACTACCCTCAATCTTTGGCGCTTAGATGATGTCAGATTTCTACAGCAATGTGAATGAGATGCTACAATATCCCAGGCTTCTTCAATTTGTTCCCATAAGTCATCTTTTGTCCTTCGTACACGTACAGAGAATGCGTGTACAGCATATTGCATTTAGATAAAACAAACACTGAAAGAAATATAATATTCAAAGCTTGCTGAGTATGGAAAACCATATTAGGAAACTAATTTGCCATAATATGTTACAAAGGTTTATTAAAATGCAAAGGAGCTTCATACAGGGAACCTGCGTTCTTAACCACGTCATCACTGCACACTCTGCCACAGAGCTAACGGAATACACATACTAGGCAGCGTCTTTAGTGCATGCCATATAGCACAACTGCTGCAGTAACTATACACCATTGAAGGTTACCTTGAGAACCGCGCGCTGTTTCAAGTGGGACTTAGAAGAATTTTGCGTTCAAAAGATGACATTATTATTATTATTATTATTATTATTATTATTATTTGCCAAGCATTTTACATGATTACTAGGTAATACATTTAATTAGTTTCTTGTATGTATGGGTTTACTTTTCTGATATCCGAAAAAAATCACTCTGTATTTCAATTCTGTACCGCTTTTACGATAAACATAGTGAAGCTAATTTAGCCCCGAGCGCTTTTTCGTTCAGATAGCCAACAACAAAATTGTATGGCAAACCAGAGTCACAGATGAAACTTTAATGACTCTTTTACGCTTGTGCGCTTCAAAACCTAAACGAGAGTTTAATGAACCGATAACGAGAAAAAGTTGCCAAGCTCTTAAACGCATTACACGAGTTCAGGAGTAATTAAATTAATTTTCCTGAGAACTGCGAAAATACACAATATATTCCATTACATTGAATATCTAACGCTTCTAGAAACTATTTTATACGCCAGATAACAATCCTATGCCATGAGGAGAAAGAGTTTAATTGAGAATTATTAATAAATAATGTGATCAGTTAGTTTAACTCTTAAGGCTACTGCCTTTAAATCTTTGTTTAAATATCTTATGTATTTAACACTTTTAATACATGTACATTTAATGTTTGCGTTTACGTATTACTTTCTAAAACTATTTTGAACAATTGTGCCATGCCCAATGTATCGAGGTATCTTTTATAGGTACGAGGAAGGTTTAAAATGTTCTCTGCCTGGAACATAGGTGGCCATGTAATCAGCAAGGGAAGGTATCGCTCAGTGATAAACTTATTTGTAAAAGATGGTTTATCGTGAAAGGAAATTCTGCCAAATTTATAAAAGAATATGGACATTCCAACAATTTCAACGAGTTGGTCCTGGTGGTCCAGAGGTAATCATATTTGCCCCTTAGACCCAGAATCGCGGGTTCAATGATTTTTTTTCGTGCTTAAAATTCAAAGTATGCTTCCTTCGGAAGGGAAGTAAAGTGGGTTCCGTGTCGTACAATTAAGTCACGAAAAAGAACCTTATTATCAATCATCGATGTACAGGGAGATTATATTGAGAAATAAACATATTATGCAAAGCA